>JARBWK010000009.1:43196231-43619317 GCA_030556195.1 Anolis apletophallus | reverse complement strand
GTCTGGGCATGGTGATAACATTTTTTAAGATTGTTACAGTGTTGATGTGTAGGAGCAAGAAATCTGCTTATCAAAAGCCCATTTCCCTTGGTTCAAAACTTTCTCCCTGAGAAGATTCTTTTTCGTATATGTTTAATAGTGAAAACTCTCATATCAATATATTTAATATGCCATAACTGTTTACTGGGGAGTTGTCCTTCTCCTCTTAGGGCGTTTGTGCCCGCTTTGTGCTGGTCTGTGACCGTAATAAAGTTTTGATTGATTGAATATGTCATGAAGTCATTGCTTTTGTTCATTTTTTCTGCTACTGGTTTGGAATTTCTGAATGTCATTCAATTCAGCTTTTTTTTTTAAAAAAAAGTCTTCCTTTGCAATTTCCTATGTAGTTGTGTTGAAGGATTTAGTTCCAAACAATACATTTCATATAATCATGGAGTTGGAAGTGGACATATGGGCCATCACTTCCCTGCTCAATGCAGTATCTCACAGTACAGAAGTCCTAGAAGATAGTGCTTCAGCTTCTTTTTGAAAACATCCATTACCTTTAGGCGATTTATTTCATTACTGAACTGCTCTCACTTTCCAGAAGGTCACTCTAATGTCCAATTGAAATCTACTCTCCTGTTAGGTAAAAGCATTAGACTTCAGCATTAGACCTTCAGGGAAGAAGTCTGAATCCTTTTCTTTCTGGCAAAAAGAATGTGATTGTGTAATCTTTTCTTCACCACGCTGAACATGACTATTTCCTTCAACCTCTCATGTTTTGTTCTCTGTACTTCTCTGTCTTCTCTCCCCCCCTTTTTGAATGTGCTCCAAATGCATTTTTCTTAAAATGAAGCATCCAGAATGGAACCCTTTGCTCCAGGTGAGACCTGAAAAGAGCAGAATATAGGGGCTATTACTTCCCTTAATTTGGAAGCTATACTTTGAATAATGTGGGCAAACTAGCATTTGTCTTTTTTGCTGCAACGTTTCATTGTTAGATCAGGTTCCGCTTTCCATCTCAACAACCCATGATCCTTTTCATATACAGTACTGCTGAGTCTAGAATATCCCAACTTACACCCGTGCATTTGTTTTTTGTGTGCACGTCTTAAATAAAGAATTGTGTTTTGTCTCTGTTGAATTTGCTTTTACTACTTTTAGCCCAATTCTCTGGTTCATCTTTATCTCTTTGAATTCTGTTCTTAACTTCCAATATATTGGCTGCACTCAATTTTGTACCACCTGCTAATGTGATAAGGATTTCTGCACTTCATAATCTATCTTCTATATAAATAAAAGTCAGTGTTTGCGGGCGGTGGGTGGGTGGTGCGACCGAGCGAATATGTGCCAGCGTTTCGATTGGCTGCCACTCCGGGATTATTTGCATAAATGGCTCTGACTGGCCAGCCTCAGAACTCCAACATTCTACGGCCCCAGACAGGTGATTGGTTGTCACTGAGAGATAATTTGCATAAATGACTGTGATAGGCCAGCAAAACAGAACGCAAATGAATGCTTGCGAGCAGTGCATATAGCCACTGATTGGCGACAGTTGACAGTTTTTTTTCCATTGACAGTTGACAGTTTTTTTCAGTTGGCAATGGAATGTTCATTTTCTGAGAGGATTTCACTACAGGGTTTCCTGATGTACTGAGAGCATTACTAGCATTACAAGCTAGGCCCCAAAATAGACAGACATCCTTCAAGCAAGGTGGCAGCATAAACATGTCTCAAAAAAGGGGGGAAAACCATTGGAAAAATCCCAACAACAGCAAAAAAAGGGAAAATACCAACAGCAGTAACGTGGGACAACTGATTGCCAACATGAGGAAAACCAACAAGCAGTTAATGCATCAAGCACTGCAGAGGCTCAAGAACAATGTCAAGCCAGACTCGGAATACTTCAACGAAAGCGAGAAAAGGCCAGGGCATCCAGAGTAGCAGAGGCTACAGAACAACGTCAGGCCAGACATCAAGCAATGCAAGATAGAGCTTCTATGTTAAAAGCAGCAGAGACCCCCAGAACAGTGATGGACCAGGCTTCAACAAAAACAACACAAAGCCAGGGCATCCAGAGCAGCAGAGACTCCAGAACAACGTCAGGCTAGGCTTCAACAAAACAATTCATTTTTTTAAAAAAAAACCTTTTCTTAAATAAACATGACATGGACCAAACTTGGCAAACAGACAACTGGTAACCCAATTTACATCCTGGTGCAGTTTGGGAGAGGATTGATATCAGATGATAGGATTGGCAGCACCTTCACCCATTTTCAGACACCACTGTGACCCCCACCAATGATCTGGACCAAACTTGAGTTTGATTAAGACATAGTGTAATATATGACTAAACTGATATTACCTAACACCCAAAAACAAACAATACCCTTTTCAAATAACCCGGGCATCGCCGGGTCCCCAAGCTAGTCTACTGATAAACATTGAATTCTATCTAAGGTAATTTACACACAATATTGCAAATAATTTTGTGCATGAAACAAAAGTTGTGTGTACTGAAAGATTGGAAAGCAAAGGTGTCAACCTCATCACATCAGGGGGAATTTGGCAGCAAATGCTGGTTCATCTATCTTTTTATGACAGTGCCCCCAGCTCCCATCCCATCCCATCCCATAAATAGGAAGGTAAAGTGCATATGCCACAGCAGCAGCAATATGGGAGGCTTCCTGTGTTGTCTTGGATCAAATGGGGGAAGTTGGGCAGGGGATGCTTCCCTCTGGGATGGGGAATTGGGTGATGCAGGGCATGGGGTGACAGATTCCCCACATCCCTGGATGGGAAACACCAGAATTGCCACAATCTGTGGTGATTCTGGTGGCACATTTGATGTTATCTCAGCCAACCCATGGAGACACTTTCAGATTGTGCAGTATTTTGGGATTGTGGATAATTGACACTTAACTTATATTGCTTTCCAGCACTATCCCACTTAACCTTCATGTACTGTGATTTTGAAAAAGAAATGTGGTTTGCAACTATTCATGTGTGTCACGATGCAAGACCTAGACCGGCCCCTTAATCACACACACAGAGACGATAATCAGCTAACTACTTTATTGAAGTATAAAAACATTTGAAAAGGTAATTGTCCATAAAAGTTATCAAAAGTAATCCAAAAGGTAAAAGGTATAGTCCAAAATGCAAACTTGGCAAGAAAGATCCAAAGACTTGGCAAGGGTCCACTCAGCTAGCGGATCAGGAACAAAACAAGGTTACAAGATACAACTCTTCTTGGCAGGCCACTAGCCCCAAACTTAGCTACGTGGTCTTGGCTTCGCTACACATCTGCATAGGTGAGACGTGGCCGAAGTACTGAGGATCCGTTCCCACAGATCCTATACTTAATCCCCTTGACGAGGCCCCCGACGCTCTAGGCTTCTCCTCCTCCAATCTGAGCTGCGAGCCCTCGGTCGGTCTAGGCTGTGGAACCAACCCCTCCTGCTAGCCTCAATGCTCCGTCTCCTATCAAAGGTTCAACCTTGCCTCCCAGCACCTGGTTCCCTATCTTCGTGAGAGTCGAACTCCCCATCTGCTTCCCGGGCCTCTCCTTCGGTTGTTTCCCACATTCTTTCTTGCGAGCCTCCCCCCCGGCAGTTCATAATCGTCAGTATCACTGCTGTCGAATTCCGACTGGCCTTCCTGCTGTTCGTAAGGATCAGGCCAGCCGTCATCCCAGGCCAGACTTTCTGTGGGAGAAGAAGGCCCAGCTCTCTCAAAATCCCCTTCTTCTAGCCCCTCCAAATCCTCTTCAGAATCAACTGGCTCCAATGCGAGTGGGACCCCCGGTGCTGCCCCCTGCCCTCCAGGCACAAACGAGAACTGGTGTGCTACAATGTGGCAATGTACTTTCTGAGTCCATCCCTGTGCTTATACAGAAAAAGCATATGGCTCTTGGGATAATGCAGATATCCATGCACACATTCAAACTCCACATTTTCCCCAAGATGGGGAATCAATTTGGCTTAGAACTATATCACTTGTAACCACTATTCTACGGCAGTCACACAATCACTTATAGTAGCTGCATACCAGTATGAAAACACTTATTTATTTATTTACTTCATTTATATCCTGCTCTTCTCACCCCGCAGGGGACTCAGGGCGGATTACAATGCAACATATAGACATACAACATTTAGACAGAGACACAGAGGCTACTGACATTACAGCTTTTTTGGCCACCAGGAGGAGCTGTCACATTCCTTCACATATTTCCTGGAGATATTTATGGCCTCATAAATCAGTTAAAATTAGCCTCCCCAAAACGTAGTACCTTAATTTCCTACTTGACAGATGCAACTGTCATTCGGGTTGCAAAGGTCGACAACAAGCTACACTTAATTGGTCGAGAGCTCACCACGACCCGGGCAGGTCTTGAACTCATGACCTTCTGGTCAGTAGAGATCTTATGCAGCTGACACCCAGCCAGCTGTGCCACATTCCCGGTGCATGCATCTCCATTCACACAACTGTGATATGATCTATGGTCTGGCACTTATATTTCTGCATAACCTTGTCACCCCATCTTCATGCTTTTCTGCAATTTTGCAATTCTAGGTATGGTAAATAAAAATTGAAATACAACTGTAAATAAAAAACCTGAATTGGAAATAGCGAAGGGGAAGGGAGAGGGTGGGAGAACAGAAAAATTCGACATACTTGCATCACTTCGGTGCTGGTATGCCAGCACCTCAGTAGATTGGCTTCATTGTACCTGGTAAGGGATGAGGATGTGGCAAAATTGGATTTTTCCCTCTTAACAGCACAGGACAGGTTAATCACAGGGAGGAAACAGATTGACAATAGGATGGGAACAGCATCCTGCAATAGGGACTGCCACCAAGGATGACAGTCTTGCTTCAGTGCCAGTTTGCTTCCTTCATGTGATGAAGTCCTCCCCAAACAAAATAAATCTAGAAAAATGACATACCAATACACAAGTAAAACACATCCAAATAATGTTCAAATGCAGCTACATGATGGGGTTAAAACAAAGCTATCTATTAAAAAGGCAACAAATCCAGACCCATTTAAAAGTACTTGGAATCAATCAGAAAATTGAATGGACAGTTGATGAAGATTTTTAGATAAAAACCTCTCCATGAAAGCCTGTTGGAAAGGGAAAGTTTCTACTTGCTAAAGGAAGGATGACAGTGAAAATTATCCTACTTTTCTTATTCTAAATCTTGGGAATGTCCTTTCTCATGTTCTCATTAGGTGTATTCTTGAAAGGAAGTGTTTCATTCCGGTGTATACAGAAGGCTTGGTTGAGCAAAAAAAATAATGGGTCTAAAATTAAATGGGGATTTTTTTATTATTAATAGAAATACTTACAAAAAATTTTACAAAAATTTCTGAAATGTAACGTAACAGTTTTACTGGGGGGTGGAATTGGTTTTAACACTGTTTTAATGTTGTTATGTGTTTTTATTGGTATTTTATTGTTGAAGAGCTAAACCTCCTGGTCATCCCAAATGTGAGGACCTACCATCTGTCCGCAACCCGCCGCCGGGCTTTCTCTGTTGCAGCCCCTACCATGTGGAACGCACTGCCCGCTGGCATCCGTGCCACCCAGGGCCTCCTCCCGTTCAGGAGATCAGTTAAGACATTGCTGTTCCAACAAGCCTTCGGAGTTAGCTAAACTTTAGCTCACACCGCCTAGCTGTCAGCCCACTGCGACTCCATTTGTTGTTTCAACTGTTCTAATTGTAATTCCATCTTAATGGTATTACTGTGAGTTATGAGTTATCTGACAATTGTATTTTACGAACTGTTGTAAGTCGCCCCGAGCCGTTGGGGGGGGGGGGCGACAGACAAATGTGAAATAATAAATAAATATAATAAATAAATATGTTTGTAAGCCGCTCCGAGCCCTCGGGGAGTGGCGGCATACAAGTCCAATTAATTAATTAATTAATTAAACCGCTGTGAGCTTCGGAGTGAGCGGTCTACCAAGCTGAAATTAATAATAATAATAATAATAATAAATAATTATAGGATACTTGTGATTTTTGGTCTGAGAATTGTTATTATGGAGCACAGGTTTTTTTTACCCTCAAGTTCTGTGACAATTGGTAGGGTACTGGTTGAATCAAAATCAAGAGGATAAACAAACAAAAAAACTGAACATGTATTTGCTCTAAAAGCAGACTTTTCTAAGCATATTTTATCAAAACATTTACACCTTCAAATGCAATTTGGTACATTTTTTTAGAGCCGAGAATTGTGTCAGAACATTCAGAAAGTGTGAAAGGTGTGGATAACATCTGGTCTCAGCTTGAACCTAAGAGAAGGAAGTCACTTCCTGCAAGAGTTAGCTGAAATCTTCAGCAACTCTTCTCATCCTGTTCTTCCCAAGTCAGGCAATACCCAATAGCGCTCTATTGGCTCAGAACACTTTTATTTCTCTTCCAACCCAATCCTTCTGCTGAGGCCCATTCCCTGCTTCACAGTTCCTTGTGATGTCTTTCTAACTGGGATAACCAGATGTAAGGGAGAAAAGTATGTATACTTTTAAAAGCTATACCAAAAATAACATTTAGGCAAGTGGAGCATGCCATACAGAGATAAGATATGGTAATATCGGAAGATGTACTATGGATGCAATTTTAAAAAGCATTTTTATTGTTTAAAACAGAAACACATTGAATTCTTATTGTAGTGAGAAAGATTATGGACTTCATCCCTTTAAATTGCCGATTGTGGGCGACAGCGGGGGATATGCCAGGCAGCATGCTGAATCTGGAAGTCAGCGGGGGAACTGTCATCATATGCCATGCATCACCCACATCAATGATGTCCTCATCCCTTGGAGGAGAGCGTCACCACCCAGCGTCCCCCTGCGCTGGCTCCATTCTTGTCTATGAGAACATCTTCTCTAGGCAGCATCCTAGGATGCTGGCAGGATGCTGGAAGGATGGACCCCCCACTGGAAGTAGCCCTATGCTGTTTGATGGGTTCCAACAGGCTCTGTCCTCCCAGTATCCTGGAAGCATCCTAAGACACTGAAATTCCCTAATGTGATGGGGTTATATGATCAAATACCCTATGTATCCACTTCCTTAGTCTAATGTGCAAGCACTATCTGCTGATGGAAACCTTCAAGTTCCCTTATGATTCTTCATCAATATCTTGTTAATGTTTTAACTGAGGGCTTAAGACAGTTCTCCAAACAACTGAGCTCTCCTGCCAAGTAAATTCAGCAATTTAGAGAGTTCCTTTAAGATCCAAAGCTTGGATGGACCCGTATCTTATTAACATGGCAGCTGCCACTGTGCTGGATGGACATCAAATTGAGCATAACTCTATAGATGCTGTAAGATTGCAGTGCCCATCAGTCTGTGCCAGTATAGCCAATGATAAGAGGTGGTGGGAACTGACCAGTACAACCAGTGCAGAAGGGTGGTGGGAAAACCACATAGTCGTTATCCTTGACTTAGATGATGCCTTCAAACAGGAGCCTTTTCCTTGGTAACTCTTCACTTAAAGGACTGTCTGTATAAAGTCATTTTAAAGTCAATTTCTAGTATATCCAATGAAACACTCACAAGTAATGGCTAAAAGGAATTTCTGCCAGATAATACGGAGAACTGCTGCCATTCAAAGTACCTGGTAAAGAAGAATGGGACGATGATCTGACTTATTATGAGAGATCTTCATAATCTTCTTTTGTACTGAAATTCCTATGGTAATAAATTGAGATTTACACCCAGATGACTTCTGAAAGATTGAAAAGCCTGATGATGGAGAAGTAACAAAACAATTCGCCTCAACTGCTTTTGCTATCATTCGCATGAATAAAAGATTTCTCTCTTTCTTTAGTATAACAATAACTAAAAGGCACTATTCAATTGGGGGAATGATATACCATATTTCATCTTAATATCTACACTCTCCAAATGCTGAATTGCTTTGCATTTTACATGAGCATTTAGAGCCCCAAGGGAATAATCTGAATTGCAATATCATCTTATACTTTTATTAAAAAAAAAAAAAATCAAAACAAAATACTCCAACGCACTCCAGTAATTAACATTACATATTATGCCCTTTCTTGTATCAAGTAAGTGCTCAGAATAATTTGAGATGTCATCCGCCTTTTATTACATCACAAGTACTTTGGAAAAAAAGGTTGAGAAATATGCAGTATCCCAATGAAATCATTGGATTATAACCCCCATTAGTCCAAAACAGCATAGCCATTAGTCAGGATTTCAACAGCTAAATGTTAGTAAAGCCATTTTAGCAATGTACGAGAGTGATTGAACATTTATGGACCATTTCATATTGTTTCCTTTTATCTTGCTGTTATATTTATCATCTGTCCACTTATCTATTTGATTTGCTTCCATGTATAAGAGTCCGGAGAAATAACCATTTTTGTGGCTTGGGAAATTATTCTTGTGACTTGAAAATGTTCAAGCAGTTTTGAAAATAGGAAAGATGCTGGATTATTTTGACTAATTGACCAGGGGTTGGGTTAGAGTATGATAGAGCAAGATTTTAGAGCATATTCTCCTTATTGCTAAAAGCTTTTGAGTGGGTTTCAGAAAAGTTCTATAGAAGAAAACTGGGCAGAGTTTCCATCAGAATGGGAGATCTTTATGGTAGAGGTGTGCCGTCGCACCCGGGCTATGGATACCTTGTAAGAAGGCAAGGACGTGGTTTATCTATCCCGGGGGATTGCTTTCTTGCCTCCCTTTAAGGACTCAGGGCTCCAAGGACCAAACTGGACACTTCAGTTAACTCAAAATGCTTTATTGTTCATAACATGAGTTAACTTCACTCAGGCACAATGCTTAGTTTTCCCGAAAATAATAACTGGCTTACTTTAAAGTTCTTTGCTATTTTGGTCTGGAAAGCTGAAAAGCTCTCTGAGTTTTCTCTCTCAATGGCCTCGAGGTAGGGACACTTTTAGCCCCAGTTAGATGGCCAAACTTGAAGACATTAAGCTTTCCTTTAGATGCCAAATAACTGATTTGGAAGCGCTTGGAAGTCCTCAGCATTGCTCAGCCATCCGGTATACTGAGCTTTCTTTATGAAATCCATGGGCAATCAGACTGGTGTTGAAAGATGGCCTGACCAAGGGCCTAGTCAGCAAACCCTCTAAACACATCCTCTTCAGGAGACGTCCTGGCAAGCTCTGGAAAACAAAATGGCTTGATCCCCAAAATCCCTGGGAAAGTGGGCGGAACAAATTTAACTGGGCTCTGCAAGCAATGATTGGCAGGTCCAAAGAACCAATCAATGCAACCAAACCTTTGCAAAACTGAGCAGGCTGCAAAAACACAATTCAACAGTGCAAACCTTATGAAACTTAAGGTTTTCCATGCACGTGGCGCTCACTGCGCCATCACAGGAGGTGAGGCAGAGAGCTTGGAAACATGCCACACTGGAAGAAAAGTGGTATATAAATCAAATAAAGATATTAGTTTTAACTGCAGCTCCAAGTTTCCTTAGAAGTCTTTCTTAGCTTTTGTATGGGCAGAAAGTTGATTAGGACCAGCCTGCAGATCTCAAGGTTTTTTCCCCATAGAATAGTGGAGAATCCTGATTCCAAATTTCTTCATAACATCAAACGGATCCCCTCTTGTCCTCTGTGATATTCTCAAATTTTAAAAAAGGTTTGGGGAAACCAAAAGTGGACTTCTGGCCCTCAGAAAAAACTTCTAGACATAGAGACCTCTATCCTATTTATAATCTCAGCAGAAAAAATACATCTGCAAAAACAGCTATTGAACACCAAGTCAACACCTATGCACACATCTGTGTCTGATTAATTGAAATACTAATAGGATTCTGGACAGAATTTTGGAATTCTGAATCTATGTCATTTGCACCGAGTTCATTTCAAGGTTCTTTGAATTCTAGTAGAGAAAAAGGGTTAAATATAGTATATCCCACAAATTTGAGGAATTACATGGTTATATGGTATAGAAAATTTAGTTGGAAAAAACCTTAATCCAGTAATAATCTAGTTGTGCCTCTCCAGATATGTGCAATTGAACTGTCTTCACTTCTTAGCATTGACAATGTCAGATAGGGCTGAGTGGAGTGCAGTCAACCTCATTTCCATGGAAGAAAGAAGTTGACTTTCTCTATTTTAGTTCTTCTAATTTAAGGGTACAAGAAATTAGGGGCTAAAGGGAATCACACATTGAAAGACATTTCCATTTTTAGACAGAATAATTTGAGTATATTAACTTATTCAAGAGGATTTCTCACTTCCCTGCTGTCAGAGGTAAAACAGTGTCATGGCAGGAGATTATTCGATGAACTAAGGTTGCCTGGTGGTTCAGAAAGTACTTAAAAACCTTCACAAGGGGAATCATTGCACGGGAGTAGCAATTCACCCTTTCTAAAAAGGATTTAACTTCTTTGGAATGAAAAGAAGGCAGAAAATGGGTCAGATCTTGAAGTCCTTCCCCTTCATTGCCATCACTGGCATCTTGCCTGAGTAAGGGATTGGCTAAGGAATTAAAACTCGAATTACAGGTATATTCTTTAATTAACATACAGATTTGGTTTAAGTAGCATGCATGAACGGCCATTGGCAACAGTGATAAGGGAGAGCAATGGATGAAAAATTTAACGGATTAGCACATTTAGTAGGCATTAGGTTGTCTAATGAATTATTAGCATACTATGTAATCCTCCTCTATTCATATACCCCCCTTCCCCAATGCTTAATATTCTTCCGAGATAAATAAGGTTGATTCTAGTGAAGTTTTATTTTCAAGTGGATTAATTCTAAACTGCTGAAACCTGTGGCCAAGGAAGCTAATGATAAGTAATGTAGGAAGATGATACACAACACAAATGGAAAGCAAAAAGACGCTGGGGATTTTCTTCTATGAGTATGTTGGAAAAGCAATACTCAATGTCAAGCAGGAGGTCTTGTGCTCAGCGTTTGGTGTCTGTACTACTTTAAAGGATGTTGAGCATTGATATTGTCGGTCTGGGTCTCTGGGGGAGTCTCAATTGTGACTGTTGGAATTGTGTAGTCAAAATTCTTGCAGTTGTGTTGTACAGTCAGTAGTGGACAGCTTGCGGACTCTAGATGTTTTGAACTGTGTATGCCATTTTTTAAATCACCACTGAATTATTATGCTTGATGGAGATCCCTAGTACTCTCTATAAAGTGTGTTTAGGATTGTGCCTTAAATAGTTTCCTTTCTGAGGAATTGATGGTATTTATGTACCATCAATAAATAAAGGGGTCAGTGTACTTAGCAGAAAGGTCCAGAGGTTTCCTGTATATTTCCTCTATGTGTCATGAAGCTTCTGCTTAAAGCAAGTTTGGTGACTTCATCACATGGGTAAATTTACCTGTCCTACAACAGTTTCACTTCTCTTCAAGGACAGGGCCCACCGGATCCCCTCAGATGATGCAGATCTACTTCTAGCAAGGCTCTGTCCCTGAAGTGATGTGAAACTGTCATAAGAGGCAGCAGTGAGAGCATGGAAGGCTGTAGTATGAGGTAAGGGGCGATGCAGGTGATGCGGGTTGATGGATTCCCCATGCCCCCTGCTGGATTCACCATGATGAATCCCCCCACTAATGCCTGGCTTACTGATCTCAATGTGATGAGGTCTGTAGTCTTCCAGATGTTGCTAAATTATAGGCCCATCAACTATTATTCTAAGACCGAGAATCATTTTTCCTGCTTCTTGGCAGAGGGTTGGACTGGATGGCCCATGAGGTCTCTTCCAACTCAATGATTCTGTGATTTGAAACTTGGAAAGAAGTAAAAGGAGGGAATAACCTGCTGCAGATATAGCGGAGGACAAGTGTCAATCTCCAACTATTCAGCCTTCTGTTGTGCAAAATGCCTGAGCCCCAAAGGCAATAAAATAACTGAATTAGTCCTCAAGCAGCCCACTAAATAAACTAGCCCTCATTGAAACCAGGTATCTTCTAGGCATGAGAAAAAAGTTATGAAAATTAAATGAAATCGGAAGGGATTCATATGTAATGGGACTTTCTAGTTTATACGCATCGCCGCGGCGATCCCGGATGTACCCTTTCTTTTACGACACTTTGCGGCGCCATTTTTGTATCTGGTGCGTAAGTGTCATAAGGCTTGGTGCGCTTTAGATCCTGGCAGGGAGGAGGGGCAGATGGGGCCCTCCCTGCTCCTCCTCCTCTGCCAGGATCTAAAGCGCATTAGAGCAGGGAGAGCCCCGTCTGCTCCTCTTCCTCTGCCAGGATCTAAAGCGCATCAAGGCTTTGCGCGCTTTAGATCCTGGCAGGGAGGAGGGGCAGGGAGGGCCCCGTCTGCTCCTCCTCTGCCAGGATCTAAAACGCATTAAGGCTTGGCGCACTTTAGATCCTGGCAGGGGAGGAGGAGTGGGCCCTCCCTGCCCCTCCTGCCTGCCAGGATCTAAAGCGTGTCAAACCTTGAAGAGGCTTCATGACTGGCCAACTTCAGCCCTCTAGATGTTTTGGACTTCAACTCACTCCTCCCTCTCCCCCACTCTCTCTCCTTCTCTCTCTGCTTTCTCTCTCTCTCTCCTCGTGGCTTCCCCCCCTCCCTTCTCTTCTGCCTCCTCTCTTCCCCCACCGCACGGGCCAACTTCAGCCCTCCAGGTGTTTTGGACTTCAACTCTCACCATTCCTCACAGTCTCAGGCCTCTTCCTTTTCCCCTCAGCATGGGCAAACTTGGGCCCTCACTCCTTCAGGATCGGGGCGAGAGAGAGGCAGCGAGGAGCGAGGGGGGGCTCCTCCTCCTTATTTTTGCTGCTTCCAAGAATAGAATGCCCCCTCCCTCCTTCCCTCCCTCCCTCCTTCCCTCCCTCCTTCCCTCCCTCCTTCAGTTTACCAGCTGTTTGGATTTCTGGGAGTTGAAGGCCAAAACCATCTGGAATGCGCATGCGCTGGCATACGAACTACTAACGAATTTTGTTAGTAATTATGTTACATTTTAGAAATTTTTGGAAATTTGTTTGTAAGTCTTTCTATTACTAATAATAAAAATCCCCCCCCCCATTAGATTTTCGAATCCCGATTTTTGGGTTCTAAACCAAGCCTAGTATCTTCATCTGGTCTCATTATTTCATGGTTATTCATAAAAATGAATCAATGGGAACCTGTATCCTGCAGGAAATATATGTGTGGGAAAGGGGGGATACTCATCAAGCAAATCAAATTTACCCATTAAATAAAACAAATGTTAGGTAGAAGAAATGGAGAATGCATTCTCTAGGGTGTCAGACATATAAATAACATATGTACTGGGGGGAAAATATTTCCTGGATCACTGGATCACCAACATGACTACTATAGCCTTCCCAATACTAAGAATATGAGGCAGAGATCTCTCAGGGAGACTTTCAGTCAGATTCACCACCAAGGAACCATTCACCTCAACAATTATAGCAGCATGACATCCTATGGAATCACAGGGTGTGTAATTTGGTAAGGCACTAAAGCTATCTAGCTGAGACTTCTAAACAACCCCCTTTATACTGCAAATCCCTGAATTCAATAGGATGTTGCCATGGCAGCATGAAATTGTGCAGTTGAAGGGTTCTCGGGTTAAATGGGAACGGAAGGGAAGGGCACATGGGGTGGTTGAGAAATTGTAGGGTGCGGTACATTAATACACTGTACAAAAAGATTTGCATATTGTGAATAAGTTTTGGGGGAAAATATACTTTCATGTTTTTGGATGGCTGCTCATCTTAAAGATCTTGGTTCCTAAGCATACCAGGGGCAGTTTATCCACCACTTCTCCTTGTGTTCACCCCAAAAAATTACAGTAGCAAATTTGGAAAAGTATGCTTAATCACAGTTTTTTTGCTCATGGTGACTAATTGAAAAAGCTTGTCAGCCATCATCATGTGCACGACACAATTTGTACTGCAAAAAAAGAAGTATTCACCCCATGGACAAAATGATTGCACATTCAGCACTCCTGAGAGTTTCTTCGGAATTAATATTTTTCTTCCTTCTCAGCACAATATAGTTTGGCATTGCTTCCAGTAACTTTATGAACCAAAAGTAAAGAAACAGGAAATAACTTATTCATATTTTAAGTTATATCATGTCCTTTACTTTTTCTGACTTTAATGTCGGCTAATGCTGTAAAAGTGGAGTTTTATATTGTCTATCATCTGTCATTAAGTATTGCTATAGCACTCTTTGCATAGTGAACAATGCTATAAGAGGAGACAGTGACAAATTATAGCCTTATTCTTAATATTGGGATGGGAAACTGGAAGCTCTTGGCTTACTTTGAAAAGTTCCCTGCAAACAATCAGTACAGACTTTTGGCAAGAAAAATGTGCTCTTCTCCTATCAAACTGCTGGGCAGGAGGATAAGAGGGCATAAGTATGAGAGTGACTCACAGAAAATGCATGTGAGAAGAAGTTTGAGAGAGAGACTCAAAGAGATTTTGACACAGTTCAGACAGAAAGACACCGATGGGAAATATTGAAATGGTAAGACAGAGACAAGGTGAGATGAGAATATGAGAAGAGAATGAGTGGTGAAAAGAGATGTGCATGTGAGGAATGGGAGGACAGAGAGAGCAGCAAAGAAAGTATTAAATATGGAGAAAGATGGTAGTGTCAGGGAGAGAGCAAGAGAAAGAGAGAAGAGGTGCTAGAAAGCAAAGCAAATAAAATCATTTATTACTTATTCGTCGACAACTCACAAAATGTGCTCTAGGCAACTTATGCGAAACATACAAATAAACTAATAAACACAATTTAAACCCCAATTAAAATTTTAAAATCCATCGAACGCTCTAGTAAACATCCAGGTTTTTAGTGCAGTAGAGAAGCTGTTAATATCACGACGCGCTCAAATGTCTGATGGCAAGGTGTTCCATAGTGTAGGCGCCACTGCTGAGGAGGCTCTATGCCTAGTGGACTCTAAGCGAATCTCCTTGGGGGCAGGAAGACATAATAGGTTCTCTTGTGCAGATCTAGGTGACCGTTGGGACTGATAGAGGGAGAGGCGGTCCCAAAGGTATGACTGCCCCTGGCCGTACAAGGCCTTAAAGGTTAAAATCATCACCTTGTAGGAGATCCAGTGCTTGATAGGCAGCCAGTGCAGTTGTAAGAAGCCTGGCTGCTGCACTTTGAACCATGTGAAGCCTCCGGGTCACCGGCAGAGGAAGGCCAATGTAAAGAGCGTTAAAATAATCTAACCTCGAGGTGACTGTTGCATTGATCACCGTGGCCAAGGTCTCCCGAGAGAAATAGGGCACCATCTGCCTAGCCTGGCAGAGGTGGAAAAATGCCAACTTGCTGATGGTGGAGACCTGAGCCTTCATCGTCAGCAGTGGGTCAAAAATGACACCAAGGCTCTTAACGGCTGATGGAACAAGTGGCTCATCGTCAAGGGTAGGGAGAAGATGCTCCACTTCCACAGGGCAACCAGGCCACAAGATCTCCGTCTTTGCCTGGTTCACCCCCAGTCTGCTGGCTTGCAGCCATCCAGTCATGGCTTCTAGGCAGAGAGTGAAATTATCGGGTACCTCAGCCACCCTGGCCTTCAAATGCAGAAGAAGCTGGGTCTCATCAGCGTACTGATAGCACTCCAACCCAAAGCTCCGCACCAGCTGAGCGAGTGGTCAGACATAGATGTTAAATAAAAGAGGGGAGAGGATAGCCCCTTGAGGCACCCCACAGTGAAGTGGGCACATCTCAGAGACCTGTCCCATCCACTCTACTCACTGTCCCCGATTCCAAAGAAATGAAGCAAACCAATTTAGGGCTGTCCCACGAACTCCGGAATCGGCGAGGGGGTGTGCCAATCAAGGTTGCCCGCTTTGTGCTGGCCACGTAATAAGTTTTGATTGAAAGGCAAAACAACTCAAAATCAATGATAAAGCAAGTGCAAAGTCTAGATCATAGAGGCAAGTGCATACTTCTATGTCAAGACCAACAGCCGAAGCTTCATGTTGTGATCGATGCTGTAATTGCCATAAGGGTAGGAGCCCACTGTGGGCGTGCATGTTACCTTATATGAAACTGTTGATATTATTTACATTGTATATGATTACTGCACTTTATTGAAATAACACAATATATACTTGATATTTGACACTCTGTGTTTGTGTTAATAGATCATAATCGACTGTGTCAAATGCTGCAGCGAGATCGAGAAGCAACAGCAGCATCGACCTGCCTCGATCAAGTTGGCAGCGGAGCCAGTATATTGTCAATTTTAAAATAAGGAGATACTCCATGAAACGATTTATGCCTTGTGGTTGAGAACACCTCCAGTTTTGTGGGATGAAACGGCATTGCATATGAACAACCACATATCCGGACAAGGTGAACAAAAATGATTAATGCACATTGACTGCTCCAAAGTGTGATTGGAAGAACTTTCAGCCAAGCAGGTTTGAATACAAAAGACTCCAAGACTCAGCATAATTCTGATACAGGAAACTATGAAGGCTTTGGTTGTGTAAATTAACATGAAGGTCAGTTTATAATTAGAGAAGCTTGAAAAGTTGGTTTTTAGCGGAAATGCAATGCTTGTTTTTAATGTGAACAGTGGCCAAGTTGAAGACTTCAGGGTGTGCAAAAATCTTCTCTCTTATCCTCTTGGTTATGAATATAGCCAGTCTCTTCGGCAGAAATATACAAATATACATAAACCCTCAACAATCCAGGAAGCGGGAAAGTTTCTGCACCAGGACATTTTGGAATGTGAGTTTCAGGAGCTGGGCAAGATCTTTAGGAAACTCCCAGCCTTGGACACAGGTAAGGGTCACTTGTATCAGCCCTTAAAATCGGCTAAGCGAAGTGTGATCCCCTTGTCTAATGGCAAAACATGCCTGCTTCTAAGTTACACCCCAGCCCCCCATTCCTATGTTGGCCTCACTTGAACTTTTAGGCCACAGACCTCTCCTGGTTGAACCCGGTGTAGATTAGGCCTGTGGTAAAACTGTCTTGACATCTTTATATTAGTGTAGTACCGATGTTAGATTAGGCCCTTATTATTGTTTAAATGCAAAATGTATAGCTTAACCTTAAATTGTTATTTCTATATATGTTTCACTCTGTTTTCTAGTTGCCCAGAGCACTTCGGTGGAGGGCGACTAATCAAATAATAAATGGTATGGTATGGTATATTTCTAGATGTTTTTTCTCCCTGATTTTTTTATGGACCCATGAAAATATGCAATAGCTACATAATTTTGGTTACCATTTCTCACCTTTGCTTTTCTTTTATGATAAACTGTGGTCTGGCTTGTGTGGGCCAGGTACCAGCAGGCATGCATCTTGTGAACTGGGTTTTATTGTTCTTAACTGGATACTCAGTAGTTCATCAATCAGAGATTAATGCAAAATGGTGGGAGAAAGGAGAGAATTAGATGCAACATGGAGACTCTGAGAGTAAAGCCAATTACCTAAAGGTCCTCCTCATCTGTATATACAAGTACAAATCTACATTTATTATATAGTAGTTCTATCACAAAAAATTAAAATTAGATAGCAGAGATCTACAAAGATCTGATCAAAAGCATTTGCAGATAAGAAACATTGAGAATAATAAAATAGAGAGCAATACCAGTTTTAATACAGTTGCAGTTTTACTTGCAATTTTTATATTTTTGGAGTCATTTTGAAAATCAGTCACAAATGACTGGATAGATTCCCAACTATTTTTGGCACACCCTTAGTGTAGGAACAGCAACTGACTTGTTTAAATCTAGTAGAATTGAACCTTGCAATTGCCCATTCTAGATGCAAAATGGAAATGTGACTGAGCCAAATTGACAGCAATGGGTAACATATAATTATGGGTAATGAGTGATATTGAACCTTAGCTTTCAAAGTTTGCTCTCTTATATTGATTTTCTGAACAGAAGTAGTTGTCAGCTGAAAAAGGGGATGGCCAGTAAATATGCAGATCTGATTTGAGGAAAGAGAGATCTTGAGGTAGTATTATAATCACACTATATGATTGAATCAGTGGAGCCCCTGATTGCACAGTGGGATAACCCTTGTGCTGGCAGAACTGCTGACCGAAAGGTCGGCAGTTCAAATCCAGGGAGTGGCGGAGCTCTTTTATGCAAGCACTTAAAACATGGCTTTTCGGCAGAGCATTTAAACTGTAACCATTTAAATGTCATTTGTATACGTTGGTTTATTCTGTCTTGTGTAAGTCGCCCACAGCACTTCGGTGAAGGGCGACTCATGAAATAATAAAATGAATGAATGAATGAATGAATTTGTCAGCTCCAGCTTCTCGTGTGGAGACATGAGAGAGGCCTCCCACATCTGGGTGTCCCCTGGGCAATGTCCTTGCAGATGGCCAATTCTCTCACACCAGAAGCAATTTGCAGCTTCCCAATTCACTCGTGACATAAAAAAAATTGAATTAGTCCTATGAATAACTATTCAGGGTAGCTGTAGTGAATTCATGTCCTTCTCATTAACTGTGCAAAATGCTGTAATAAGAGAAAGCTTTGTTTCCTTCCCTAAACAATCATTTGAACACGGTAACATCATTTAAACAGCCTCACACAAAACCTTGAAATCAATAGAATTCTGTATATTCAATGGATTACGTTCTGATTCCCTCCTCTTCTTGTTTGCTTGGGGAATAAAAGACGATACCTCCCACCACCATTAGCTTGCTGAGCCTTAACATTGTTGCATTTGAGCATTTGAGTTTACTTAAAAACAAACTAAAATTCCCCAGGCTAACTCAATTTCTCTCCCAGGAAAGCAAAGTTCAGCTAAACAGGAAAATTAATTTGGGATTTTTTCTTGGAAGAACAGGAATAAAGAAAAGGTTAGTTGAAGCCCCCTGACCCCAGACATGACCCAAGACAAGTACAGGTTGGAGTAACAAAGGCCACACCAATTTTATTGGTTACATCTGAAAATAGGGTTGGCAGACACACATGAGTCCTGGATCACCATATTGGTCAGCTTGAGTACTGAAACTCAGCAACACTGCATATGCACCACTGACCGACTCCAGAGGGCATGCCTGAACTAAATATGCCCAAACCGGAAAGCGGGACAGGCTCCTGTTCAATGCCATTCCAAGCTACCTTCCACAAATGCTCCTTGGCACCAACAAGGAAGATCCCTCAGCTGAGGGATAATGAGCCAGAACCAGAATCAGGACCCACGGCAATGAGCTGCAGGGAAGACAGGCCAGCAATTTATACTACTGCTACTACTACTACTACTACTACTAATAATAATCTTTATTTATACCCTGCCACCATCTCCCTGATGGGGGCTTGGGGCGGCTTACATGAGGCCAAGCCCAATAACACAATACAATAAATGAAATCAAAATGCAAACAAAAACATAATAAGTTACATAAGACATAAGAATACAACAAACAATATAAAATTAAAATAAGGGCATGTATGACACAGTAACAGTGAGCAGGCCGCATGTACAGGATAAAATCACTCAAGCTAAAAAACACGTGGTGAGATAGGGGTGAAGCAGATTTATTTGTCAGGGAGAAACTCTTCGGGGATGGAGACCAGAGGAATCTACATACAGGAGAGGCGGAGGTATACTCTAAAGACAAACATTGAGGTTGTATGCTTAATCACCAAAGGCGCAACGTAAGTCCCTAGGTAGACCTGAGTGAAGAGGTGTTCACTCAGGTCACCCAGGGGAACCAATCAGATTGAACTGGGCTGATTGGTTGGCAAATTTGCAAGTTCAAGGACTAGGGCACGAAATGCAATGACCCCCAGGGAGAAGAAAGAGAAGAAGATGGCAGCTAGAAGAGTGCCTGCAGCCTTAACATCCCTGTCTGGTAAACCGGGCAGGGCATTTTCCTGGACAATCCCTCCATTTCAGACTCATCAAAATAAATCAATTGCAAGGTGCATTTTGCTTTGGGTAAAATCCTCCATGAATGGAGTCAGAGCATAGTGTCCGATATATTGAAACATACATGCCATCTTAATATTCAGAAATCTCATGATGCCAAGTGGATGGCTAGCTGTTGTATTGTCTGAAGAGAAAGGTTTGCATAGACAATTTGGGATATTCAGTACAATCTCGCTTATTTGACCTTCACTTATCTGACCTTTCGTCTTATCCAATGCTCAGTCTAATCCAACACTGTAGAAGCAAAGCACCAGCGCCACCTAGTTTTCACCAACAGAACTTTAGTTTTGTAAGTACTTTAGAACCATTTAGAACCATGATTGCCCAGGCCTAATAGATAGCTAGATAGATATAGACAGACAGACAGACAGACATTTATTGGGGCTCCACAAGAAACATTTGCTTTAAAAAGGGTTCCGTGGCTGAATGTATATAGAAGGGAAAAAAGTTTCCCACATTTCCCATCTGGGCACTATATTGCATTAAAAGTAAACCAAGAATGTCTAGGATGATGAAAGAAAATATGTGACCCTTGAGATATTGTTGGGACTGCAGCTCCTATCAACTATCGTTCCTGCATTGACAGGCTAGGGTTGAGTTGTAGTCCTATATCTAGAGAGCCACAAACTTCATGTGGATCACACATGTGGTAGGATCATATTTCTTTGTTTGTGGTCCAAAGGAAATATAATCACACTGCACATGTGTTCCACGTGCATGTTTAAAGTTTTTGCTCCAAACTGATTGTTTATGTCCCATAACTCTCCTAGGTTTGCAGATCACCACAGCTATCATATCTTATTTTGTTTTTTTTAAAAAAGATATCCCATTATTAAGGTGATTTGCTTAATAAATGCATTAGAACATGTGATCCCAATACCAGAGAGAAAAGAAGATTCCAGGCTGAATATCTGTGATTTCAGGAATTGTCACCTTTCAGTGATGAGCAAATACCCAAATCTATCCTATCTTGCTTTTAACATCTCCTTAGTTTCTGTCTGTTTATTTACTATAATCCACTCATACCCCCCTCAACATAATACACAACATTTATTTGTCTTTTTCCTGTTCTCCTAGCAGCATTGTGATCAAATTTTCTGCCTTGCCATATCCTGATATGATATACCACATTAACATAGCTGTTGGTGTATCTTCTTTCTAAGGAATAATGAGTTGGTGCTGCAAATCTTAGGAATGGGATATAATTGCAACAGATATATGAGTCAATCAAATTTCTGTTCTATGTAGTATTGATCTCTAGTTGAACAAATGATATGAATAAATCCTGTGGAGAGACCAGAACATGTATCTGAAAATGTCTTGAAGCATTTCAAAAGAGAAAAATTGAGATACTGTTTTTTCTATGATAAAGACATAAAGAGAGATCGGGTTCTATTCGGTTGCTGAAATCACTCAAGGGCTTATTTTTATTTAGAGCAGAGGTAGCCCTAGACTTACCAATAACTGTTTAAAAAACTTTTCTAAAATTAATAATGCTATAGGCCTGGTTGATCAAGAAAAGAATGGTTCAAAACTCGTTTCAGAGGTAGGGGGCGCTGGCGTTTCGATTCTGATAGACTTCCAAGAGTTTTCAAAAAAAAAAAATTGGAATGTTTCCAAATTAATTCGGAATGGCTTCAATAATAGCGGATACGCATGTTTAACCCAGTTTAAACATGACAGCACCTGCTCCAACCTGTGTGTTGTAACCAGGTTTGGAGGCCCCATGCCTTCCCTTTGCATCTGAACAGCCCGACATGCAGAGGGAAGGCATGGGCTTCCAAACTGACGCCACAGGAAAGGAAGCCACGTCTGAACCAGGCAGTTTGGACGAGGCTTTCCGAATCCTTTCCGAAAATGGCGGTGCCGGCTTCAAAATGGCAAATTCACTTCCTGGTTGCTTAAAGCGCTTCAAAACCGTTTCGAAAGTGAATTAAATCCAAATTTAATATGACTTTTGGAACACTCCAACGAACTTAACCAGGCCTAATATATAAATATAGTGACTGGAGTATATTCCGTTATTTGGAGATGTGTATGTAGATTTTTGGTTGCTCAGTTGGTTTTGAGTGATTTCATTTTGTACCATAAAAGATGGTAGTTCTGCAACTCATGAAATGTATGGAAACAAATAATATCTAAGGAAAAGTAATTGTGGATTGTGCTACAGTTAATGTACATCCTTCTGATACTCTCCTGCTTAGCAAAGGGGTATGAACTGCATCAGAGGACGGAACAGCATGTTTTGTCTATGAAACATTTACGCCATCTATTAGCAGTATAATAGTCCAGCTTACTTGTCTGAATGCATCTGCCTCTACGTCCCACCTTGCAACCTAAGATCATCCAGGGAGGTCCTGCTCTCACTTTTGCCAACATCTCAACTGCGGCTGGTGGGGATGAGAGAGAGGGCCTTCTCGGCTGTGGCCCCCCATCTGTGGAATGTGCTTCCAAGTGAAATACGATCAAACCCATACCTCCTGGCATTTTGGAAGAAAGTAAAATCTTGGTTATGGGACCAGGCCTTTGCACAGTAACTCAATGCAGCACTTTAACTGGAATGGACTGATATGAGGACAGACATGAGAATACGGCTTACTGTTTATTGATTGGGTGTTGACTGGGTGGTGACGGAATATTTTTAATTTAATTGATTGTTGATAACTTGTTTAATTGTTGCTGTTTTTGTTGCACCGTAGACCTGAATGACCCCTCAGTAAACCACTTGAGACCGGCCACGTTTAAATGCTTTATTTAGAATATATGGCTAAAGAGGCTAGGAATATAGTCTATTGATGCTCTCAAGCAGCAACAGATAGCAGCAAATTGTCCAAAAGAAGCAAGGAAGTAAGGCTATAGTCCTTTGGCAAACAGGAACAAAAGTAAAGAGAATCTTCTTGCTGCAACGGGCTAAACCCAGGAAAGGGTCTTGGCACAAGGCTTGGCAAACAGAGTCTTAGAAGCTAGAAGGCCCAAGTCCCAGGTAGAGTTCCGTGGAGGCTTGGCTTGGAAAACTGAACGTTGACGAAGGATGTCAACCATCTCTGAGACCTAGCTTAAATAGGTCCCACAAGCTTTGAAGTTGCGACGCACTGGGACGTCGAAACTAGTTCTCACAACAGTTCTACAGCTGGGCCTTCTCAGGCCTTTCACATGGGAATGGTATGTGATTCCAATTAGCAGCAGCACCTGGGCAATTGGGAGTGAACCCATCTCTGCTTATCGGCCCGAGATGGAGCCGAGAGCCTCTTGTCCTTGAACGGGAAATGAACTGGGAGTCTCTGCAAAGGCTGCCTGGTAGCGGCTTGCTTTCTAGCCTGGCAGGCCTGGCTGGAATAACATGGCTTCGGTCTGGCTTGACCAAGGAATCAGGTTGGGGACCATGCTGGGGTGTGACAGTTTTTAACTTGCTTGTATTTATGGTTTTATATGTCTATCGATTCCGGCATCGAATTGCTGCCTTGTTAGTCGCTCTGAGTCCCCCCTCGGGAGTTGAGAAGGGCGGGGTAAAAATACTACAAATAAATAAATAATAAATAAAGAAATAAATATAGCCAAGAAAACATTTGTTGTAAGGCCAGCATAGAAGTATTGTATCAATAAAAACTAGAACTAAAACTATGCTAATTAACTTATTTGAACTTTCTAATGCACTCGCACTCAGGTCAGAGTTGCCATTATTTCCCAATCACAATAATACTTTGAATCACATACGTTCTTCTGCATGTGCCACAAGTCGCAGTGTCATTTTTGTAGATGCTGCTTTTTAGTAGTCACTGATTTTCGTCCAGTATTAAACACAATATTGTTAGTCTGGTTTGGTACAGAAAGAGGTCTATGCAGGTGGCACCAGGAGTTACCACACTGAGTGAATACCAATCCTAGTGGCACCACTGCTGCTTAACAACATTTGGTTTCTGAGTGTAGTAGTGGGTGAGAATCTTGTGTGGAGAGAAAAATAAAAAAGAACAGATAATAAAGGCTAAGAATTTGAAGTTTACTTAAACAAGGATTTTTTCCCCTGCAAAGTGTGTATTTCCTATTGTAATTTCACTTACACAATTTTCCACTTCTACATCTGAAGGCATCGTTGATCCTCTTATGATTTTTTGTGCTTTGAAGTAGATATATTATACTCTCAAGTCCTTCCTTTCCTCCCTCGTCATGGAAAACACTTGTCTTTCTGCCTGGCAAAAGGTAGAAATGCACCAGGTACAGATTTGTCCAATGTCATGAAATAGGCTGCACTTGTATTGCTGCCAATTGTGTCTCCATTCAGGACTTAGGAGAGGTTTTTGTTGGGAACATAATCGTGACAACCGGATGTCTATTATTTTCAGTGGATGAAATGGACCCTCTTGCTAATTGCTAGTTGCTCTTCTGAGAAAGATATGTAAATTATATATAAAGTCGATTAACCAATTCATTGATGAGGAACGAGTTCCCAGATCAGTTCTCACCCTATGTCCACACTAGCTCTTATTGAAAATGGAAGGGTCATCAAAGGCTGACTTCATATAAACCAACAATGTGATGCGGTGGCAAAAAAAGCCAATGGGATTTTGGCCTGCATCAATAGGAGCATAGTGTCTAGATCAGGGGTGGGCAATTACCGGCCCTCCAGGTGTTTTGGACTTCAACTCCCAGAAATCCTAGCCAGTTTACCAGCTGTTAGGATTTCTGGGAGTTGAAGTCCAAAACACCTGGAGGGCCGGTAATTGCCCACCCCTGTTAGATCCAGGGAAATCATGCTATCCCTCTATTCTGCCTCGGTCAGACCACACCTGGTATATTGACAAGCTGGAATGTGTCCAGAGGAGGGCAACTAAAATGATCAAGGGTCTGGAGAACAAGCCCTATGAGGAGGGGCTTGAAGAGCTGGGCATGTTTAGCCTGAAGAAGAGTGATAACCTATGATTATTTATTTTATTTATCGTGTCAGGAGTGAACCCAACAGTTGTATTGCATTAAAATACAAACAAACAAACCAAAATTTTGCAGACTTGGTATTCTATTAAATGTCCTTTGACCAGTAGCTGGCCACTTGGAGGGTCCACTATAAGAAGGTCCTCCATTGTGCATGTGGCAGGGCTCAGGTTGCATTGCAGTAGGTGGTCTGTGGTTTGCTCTTCTCCGCACTCGCATGTCGTGGATTCCACTTTGTAGCCCCATTTCTGAAGGTTGGTTCTGCATCTCGTGGTGCCAGAGGGCAGTCTGTTCAGCGCCTTCCAAGTCGCCCAGTTTTCTGTGTGCTCAGGAGGAAGTCTCTCAGTTGGTATCAGCCATTGATTGAGGTTCTGGGTTTGAGCCTGCCACTTTTGGACTCTCGCTTGCTGAGGTGTTCCAGCGAGTGTCTCCTTAGATCTTAGAAAACTATTTCTTGATTTGATGATGAGATAGATAGATAGGCAGGCAGGCAGATTGGAGGACAAACACACTTGGCCATGAGTGATTATGACATGGGAGGCGTGTGGCTTGAGAGCAGTACGGGTGAAAAAGATCTTGGGGTCCTTGTGGACAACAAGTTAAACATGAGCCAACTATGTGATGCGGCAGCAAAAAAAGCCAATGGGATTTTAGCCTGCATCAATAGGAATATAGTGCCTAGATCCAAAGAAGTCATGCTACTCCTCTATTCTGCCTTGGTCAGACCACACCTGGAATATTGACAAGCTGGAATGTGTCCAGAGGAGGGCAACTAAAATGATCAAGGGTCTGGAGAACAAACTCTATGAGGAGCAGCTTAAAGAGCTTGGCATGTTTAGCCTGCAGAAGAGAAGGCTGAGAGCAGACATGAAGGCCATGTATAAATATGTGAGGGGAAGTCATAAGGAGGAGGGAGCAAGCTTGTTTTCTGCTGCCCTGGAGACTAGGATGCAATGGAACAATGGCTTCAAACTACAAGAGAGAAGATTCCATCTGAACATTAGGAAGAACTTCCTGACTGTGAGAGCTGTTCAGCAGTGGAACTCTCTGCCTCAGAGTGTGGTGGAGGCTCCTTCTTTGGAAGCTTTTAAACAGAGGCTGGATGGCCATCTGTTGGGGGTGCTATGAATGCGATGTTCCTGCTTCTTGGCAGGGGGTTGGACTGGATGGCCCATGAGGTTCTTCCAACTCTATGATTCTATATTATATTCCCATATAGGGCTGCACATTGATAAGAGAATACAGATTAAAAAACAGCTGCTCTTGCACTGTGCGGCTTGTTGGGAAACTAGCAGGTATTTTTTTTTAACAAATTGCTCCTTTCCGATGTTAGTTTGTGAACTTGCTATCAATGACACACCCACAGAGTCCCGCTGAAAAGTTGGTAGTCTAACAGTATTTCTTTTTGTATGCCACTAAGGTGACAATTAGATTCAGAGCTTATCCATCAAACACAGTATAATTTACTTTTAAGCAGACAGAGCATAGAACTGGTCACCTCACCTACAACCTGAGTGTCAATCAGAAGCAGAGACTTACTTTGGAGTTCACATGCTTAAGTTAGTGCTCAATCCTTCCAGAGACAGTCAAGGAAGCGACAATAGCTCTATATTCCTCTATAGACGAGAAATAAAAAATCATAGATACATTGGAATCTACTCATTAAGTGATTTATAGCAGATCATGAAGTATTTTTCAACAGCGGAAAATAATAACTCCCTGCCATCCCCAAACTAGCTTATTTATTTATTTATTTATTTATTTATTTATTTATTTATTTATTTATTTATTCAAACTTGTGAGTCGCTACTCCCGGATGGCTCAGGGTGACTTACAGCAAATTCAAGATTAAAACAGAATAAAAACACCATAAACACTCAAACACAATAAAATACAGTAAAATACATCAGCACAGTACAGTGCAGGCCAAGGCACAGATGTAGCTTGCTGGCGTCAGGGCTGGACGAAGGTAATTTTAAATAGTAAGCGAACAGTATTTTGGCGCCTCCCCCCACCCCCCAAACCGGAATTGATATATTATTGTACATAATTCTTGTTGTTGTTGCTAGACTTATAGAGTTGGGAGGGACCCCCAAGGGACATCTAGTCCAGCCCCCTTTCCAAGTAGGAATTAATATATTATTATACATTATTATTATTGTTATTATTGCTATCATTATTATTGTTATTATTAGACTCCTAGAGTTGGAAGGGGCTGCAAGGGCCATCCAATCCAACCTCCTAATGCCAAGAAGGAATTATTATTATTATTTGGTATTAATATATTATTGTACATTATTCTTATTACTGTTGTTGCTAGACTTCTAGAGTTGGGAGGGGGCCCAAGGGCCATCCAGAATAGCCCGCTCCTGCTTCCCCAGTGCGCATAGCGCGACCCCTCCTGGCAGAGGTCCACCTGGATCCCACTGACCTTCTTCCTCCCAACGCGTCCTTTCTTCTGGGGGGCTCCTGGCGGCTCTGCATGGGGACCCGGGGAAACCTCGCCCGGCTCTGCTCTTCTCGGCAGTAGGCCTGGACACGGTGCATGTCGGGGGCACGTGCGAGGGGAGGGACCCGCACACGCGCTCATGTTTGGAGGAGAAAGGGGGCTGCGTGCGTGCTGGCTGGCTGGTGCTTGACTGAGGCGGGGGTGCTGTAGCCAGCGCATCTTGTTCTCCTCCGGCAGCACGCTCTTCTAGTTCTCACCGAGTGCCAGAGGAGAAAGACAGCAGAATGGGTGAGGGGGCACCGAAGACGGCCCATGTTGGCACCCCTGAGTATGTGGCGCCTTATGCACACGCGTAATCGGCATAACGGCTTAATCCGCCCCTTGCTGGCGTGCAGCAAGAAGGAACGACTCTTTGCATTCAAATGCATTTGAGTTCTAGGAGCCAAACCTAATTTCTGAGTTCGATCTTTCTTAATTCCACTTCTGTGTCTTTTGTACTCAACTTTGAATGGTAAATCTTGAATTCTTAAAGTTTAAAAACAGTCAGAAATTTGTTGCAAATATGCTTGCTTCTCTTGTATATCTAGTGGTGATTTGCTAATTGTGAATGTGTGCCCACAGAGCTAGAACATTTCCAATAAAACATCAGTTCTTCTCAGTCCCATAGAAAACCCCTAAAATGCATGGATATATTACGCATCTATGCATTATGCATTTCACAACCTGAAGTTATGCTTGCAAACGATGCTATCTTAAAATGCCCAGTTCATTTAAAACACAGACAGTGCAATCATTGTATGCCTGTCAACAAAGAAATTGACTGTACAGTATTGTGTTTAATTGGTCTTTTTTTCAGATAAAAGTGCGTATAATTTTCACATTGCATTGTGGATTATTCTTATTTCCATCATGTAAAGTTATTTTGATGTCCAATTAATTCAGGATGTGAGAAACAATAATATCAGTTCTTATTTGTGGGTAATGTGTTATATCACATAGTTTCTGGATCATTGGTTAAATACATACCAGCGTACTAGAAGATATTTTGACAAAGAAAGAAATAGAGAAGACACCATTATTTTGCAATTGTTTTAACTTTCTTCACTACTCTATTTATTTATTTATTTATTTATTTATTTCTTATTCGGGCTTCTATGCCGCCGACTCCCAAAGGCTCACGGCGGCTTACAGGAGCCGAAAGGCACAGTAAATACAGGCAATAAACAGTTAAAAACAATTAAAACAACAGCACTACAGCAGTTAATAACACAGTTAAAACAATGAACAACACATCGTCCTAGGAAGAACGAACAGATGGCGGGGCATGGGCAGGACTTACTCACCAAAAGCCTGCTTAAACAGGTATGTTTTACAAGCCCGTCTATCAGTGGGAGTCAACTGCATAAGATCTCTACTGACCAGAAGGTCATGAGTTCGAAGCCTGCCCGGGTCGGGGTGAGCTTTCGATCAATTGTGTAGCTCGTTGTCAACCTTTGCAACCCGAAAGACAGTTGCATCTGTCAAGTAGGAAATTTAGGTACCACTTTGTGGGGAGGCTAAATTTAACTTATTTACGAGGCCATAAAAAATCTCCAGGAAAAAAAGAATGAAGGAATGCGACAGCTCCCCCTGGTGGCCAGAAGCTGGAATGTTAAATTGCCTCTATGTCTGTCATATATGTTGCATGTCGATAGCATTGAATGTTTGCCTGTATATATGCATTGTGATCCACCCTGAGTCCCCTGCGGGGTGAGAAGGGCAGGATATAAATGATGTAAATAATAATAATAAAGAAAAATTACATCCATACAGGCATGTATCCAGGATGGGGGGGCTTGAGGGGCTTCATCCCCCCCCCCTGAAATTCTCAGAGTGGTCTGTGAGAAGGTACATCATTTAAACTGTTATGTTTATTCATATCATGATCTGATCACCATGCTCAATATATCCCATATGCATGGTGGTATTGGGATAATGATACAAAAGGTTTGCTAGGGTAGACCCTCTGTCACTCAGACTCAGCCCCCCTTCCCCCAAATCAAACTCAGCTCCCCCGAATCAAAATCCTGGCTACGGCCCTGCATCCATATACTTACATGTTCCCTAAAACACAAAGAATTTACTTTAAATGATATTAACTGCCTAGATTTGTAAAAGCTTTAAAATCTAATTTGTCTAGAATAAATAGCCTAGTAATTGCTTGGATCAAACCATGCAGGTGGCAAAATCATTCATGCAGAAGACAGAGAAATGGATTCAGAATGTGTTTCCCATTGTTTCCTGACAATGCATCTGATCATGTGACTTCTACACCTTGCAAATTGTTGTCATGAATATTTAACCAAACAGGGGACTGTGTGACTAGAAATTCAGTCTAAGGCAGTGCTGCCCTTGGGCTATTCGACTTCCCATTCAGCCAAGATGGAAACTTTAACAGTAAATTTGACACACCCACACACACCCACACACACCAGTTGTGCACCAGTTCAAGACATTTCTTTTTTTAAAAAAAGAAACTGAAAATTGCCATTGCTTTTCACAGGCAAACACGTTGCAAGGCTATGCTCTGGGTTCTTTGTTCCTATCCTAATATATGCCTATGGACTGAAATATTTAAACAGATTATTAAAAATAAAACACACAATAAAAATGTGTGAAAAATACACAAGATAAATTATCAGTGTGAATTGTCATCCCTGTTTCCCTCCCTGTTTCCCCTATCTTTATCTTACATGTGTAAGATGTACGCTGACACAGAATATATGTGTGTGTGTATGTATGTATATGTGTGTGTACACGTACACACACACACACACACACACACAAATGCTCTGTGTGTTTTAAGTGACTTCATAACTCAAAATCTGCTGGATGAATTGACACCAAATTTGGCCACAAGACACTTACTAATCCAAGGAGTGATCATCACTCAAAAATTTGATTTTGCCATTTGGGAGTTGGAGCTGCTGGGATGTATAGTTCACCTACAATAAAAGAGCATTTTGAACTCCAGCAATGATGGAATTGAACCAAACTTGGCACATAGGAATCTCATGACCAACAGAAAACACTAGAAGGGTTTGGTGGGCATTTACCTTGAGTTCTGGAGTTGTACTTCACCTACATCCAAAGAGCACTGTGGACTCAAACAATGATTGATTCCAAACTTGGCACAAATACTCCATATGCCCAAATATGAACACAGATGGAGTTTGGGGAAAATAGACATTGACATTTGGGAGTTGCAGTTACTGGGATTTATAGTTCACCTACAATCAAAGAGCATTGTGAACCCCAGCAATGATATAATTGGGCCAAACTACCCACACAGAACCCCCATGAGCAACAGAAAATACTGTGTTTTCTGATGTTCTTTGGCCACCCTTCTGGCACTCCCTCGCAACCCCCTCCCCCCGGGTCCTGACCCCCAGGTTGAGAAATGCTGCCTTAAGGCCACCCAGTCCAACTCCCATCCAGCTATAGATATAGATAGACATAGGATTCACACACACATGTATATGACAGATATAGTATCATAGATTTGAAAGGGCCCCCTGAAGAAGGACAATTGTATCTTGCATGTTCCAGAGTAGACAAACCAGGCAATCTCTACATCAACATTGACAAAGAAACAACAAGAAATGCTTTTTACCCACACAAGCATAAAGAAATTACACAGATTAGAAGCCAACACTTTCTCATTACTTTATTTTCCAGGTCACCAGACTGGGCCACAGCAATGCCTGGCAGGGGACAGCATATATATATTTTCCAGTTTTAATAGTTGAAATGTGTGTGTGTGTGTGTGTGTGTATACAGTGTGTGTGTGTGTGTGTGTGTGTGTGTATATATATATATATATATATATATATCACATTTAAATTATTAAAACTGGAAAATCATTGCATAAAACATAAATGACAGTCTTGTAGTAATAAAAAAGAGGTAACAGGTGTGTTTTTTCTGGTATGGGAACAAAAGCTTAGTTTTAGCCTCTACCTGACATTGCACAACATGTTTCTCTTGTGAACCCCAAATGGGGCAAATGTCCCAGGAAGTGTTTCTTGGCAAGTTGCTTGGAAATTGATGGTTGCCAAATGAAAGCAATGGGACTTGCCTAGGAGAACTTCTTGGGGGGTAGGACACAAAAGATTCAGATGCAGAATTATTATTATTATATTTATTTATACCTCACTTTATCTCTCCCATAGGATACTCATTATCACCTGACTCATACATAGATAGTCACATTGGGAAAGGATATCTATCATCTCTGTATTAGCACAATCCTAAAAATTTCAACTATCACAGTGTAGCCACACTGTGAATGAAAATGAACATGTCTCTCCTATCAGTCATTAGGTTCAAGATCCAAATCACACACAATCAAAAACAGCAAGGCAAACCCTTTCAAGTGCAGGAAGCATCACGCTTGAACCTTCTTCCAAACCGCCCTCCTTCCCATTCCCTCTCTTCATGGGGAGAGTGGGGCATGTACCAAAAAAGTCTTATAGAGACACACAGGGCATGAATTGAAAGGATAGAAGTCACATCAGTCAAAATAGTAGTGGTAATTAATCTTAAATATGATGATGATAATAATAGTAATAATAATAATAATAGTGTGATGTTTCTCCATGAACCAGCTTGAACCCTCCACTCCTCGGGGAGGCCCTCCTGTCGCCCCTGCCAGTCTCACAGACTCGTCTTGTGGGCACAAGGGAGAGAGCCTTCTCCCCTGTGCCCCCCGACTCTGGAACTCCTTGCCTGGAGAGATTAGGAAAGCCCCCACTTTGGAGAATTTTTTAAAAAACACCTCAAAACCTAGCTTTTCCACTGTGCCTTCGGAGAGTAGTTATTGAATTGCTACCATTGCTCTCTTCAATGCCCCCATTCCTGGAATCCATCCCCCATGTTTACATGCTTACATGTGCTCTCCTTTGCAAAGAAGCCACTCTGCTTATCTCACCCCGAGCTTTTAATATTTTATCATTGTGCACGCGGCCCGCCTTGTCATTTCTGATTTTAGATTGTAATTTGTATATATTTTTTTTATATTGATATGTATGTATTTTTATTATTTTTATTGTGGATGTTTTGATTTTATTTTATTGTCATTTGTTGTTCGGGGAGATGGTGGTGGCGTATAAATAAAGATCCTTCGGACACTGCCTGCCCGTTCTATGTGCACAGCTCTTGCTGAGTTGTTTTTATCTAGCTAATATCTGTTTTATTGTGTTTTTATCCTGTGATTTCATATATATATATATATATATATATATATATATACTTTTCAAAATATACATCAAAACAAGGTAGACGAATGGGTTAGGTGGCGGAGGGGGAGGGAGGGAGGTGGTGCTGTGGGAGTGGAAGTTGTGGGTCATGGGATAGGGCAGGGGTGCTCATACTTTTTCATCATGCGAGCTACTCTTAAAGCAACCAAGTCCAAAAGATCTACCTGCCCCCGCCACCGTGCGCTCCCGCACGCTTCCGCCGCCGCGAGCTCTTGCCACCGCGCATGCTCCCGCTGCTGTTTTCCGCCCGCGCAGCACTTTTTCCACCTGCGGGGCATTGCAGGAAGGAGAAAACACGAGGCGGGGCATCGGCAACGGAGGCTGCACAGCAGCTTCTGGATGATAGAGAGGCAGGGCGCTCCCTCCAGAGGCCCCGCCTCGTGCGTCCTTCTTCCTGTAATGCCCCGCAGGCTAAAGAAGTACCACAAGAGCGGAAACCAGCAGCAGGAGCGCGCATGCACGCAGGGTGTGCGCACGCATGGCAGGAGCGCCCCATCCGGCTGGTGAGGACCGAAGATCACCTGGAAGAGGGCCGAAGATCTACTAGTAGCTCCCGAGCTACCTAATGAGCACCCCTGGGATAGGGTAAGAAAATCCTGTGATTTCACTTTTGGAAGTCGCCCTGAGCCACACTGGGAGTGGCGACGGATAAATAAATAAATAAAAATAAATAAATAAATTTATTATTTTATTTTATTTTATATTTTATTATTATCTACTATTATTATTATTTCTGAATCCCCATCCCTTGCTTCTGCCCCTTCTCACGGGATAGAAAAGGTGAATAAAGAAAAATTATTTTTCACAAAACCTCTGGGACCCTGAAGTCCACACAATACCTCACCCAGAGGGTCATTTTAATCTGGAATATATCAAGGCAGGATTAGACAGATTCATGGTCAGGCATGTAGCGGAGTTGGTTGAGGTAGGCAGGGGGTACTGGTTGTGGGGGGGTCGGGAGCAGGTCAGGGGCTTCAGATCCCCCAACCAAATACAGAATGCTCTAGATGGGCTGAGGTCCGATTCAGCGAGCTCTTCTTATGTTCTTAGGCCTTACTGGGAATTTTCTGCCTTGATATTCTGGGTTATATGGTTGTGTGGAAAAGTCCCATAGACTGGAGTGCAGGAGTCCCATTTCCCTTGAGATGCCAAGGTGTGACTCCTTTGTCACTGGCCAGTCCCTGGATAGGAAGTTGCAAGACTTCCCAGCAGAAGTGTCCTCATGCTGATCATCCCACGAATGAAAGGCACAAACTGGGGGAGCCTGGAATCATATTTTGGTGTAAAAAAAATGGGAAGTCTTTCCTTTACTGTAGTGATGGGAGGGGAAGAGACAACCACACTCGCCTAATTGAGGTCTAGGGTGAATGTGGGTGTCCAAAGGGTTGCCACGGGAGGGGTCCATTGTCCCTCAGTGAGACATCACCTCTCCCCCCCAAACACACCTTGGGGTCCCCGAAAAGTGCCTGCCGGCCTTACCGTGCCTTGGCTGCCGAGGCTCCCGCTCCACGCCGCATCCTTGCCAAGCGATCCACGCTTGGAAGACCCCCCAAAGGGTCCCTCTCGAAGGTGATGTCCGTGGGACGAGTTTCCTCTCCTTCTCCGTCTCCTTTTCCCTCCTCCGGGCCCCCCGCCCCTCTGGACGGGGTCCCGGGGGCAGCAGCGCATCCACGGGCGGGGCGAAAGGGGGGCAAAGCTCAGCCCCCTTTCCTTCCCTCCCCTCCTCTGGCTCCCGATCCCTCCTCCTCTTCCTCTGGCTACCAATCCTCCAGCAGAAGTTTCGTGTCCCCCCGAGGATGCTCTCCCGTGCCGCTGCAGCCCCGCATTGAGGCTGAGCTCGCCTTCCCCCTTCTCTCCCTCCCTCCCTGCACAAGGTGGGCTCCTCTTGCCTGGCACCTGCTTTAGGTGGCGCTTCGGGCTTCGAAGTTTGGGTCTGGACACCCGGGGGTCGGCAAGGGATCGTGGGGAAAAGGAGGGAGAGGGTTGCCGCCCGCCCCGGCCCCGTTTCTTCTAGGCTGCGCTGGAGGGAAGCCAAAGGAGAGGGAGAGGCAGCTCCTTCCAATCCACTCCGGGGCAAGCCAGTGCCGAGTCTATATCTATCTCTACCTTGTATCTATTTATCTCTCCCTGGTCCCTCCTGTCTCGTAGCAACCCCTCGTCAATCTCCTCGGGAGGCGCTCCGATTGGACGAGAGGGAGGTGGGAGGCACGCCCCTCCATCCAAAGCCCGCTCGGGATGCCTGTGGTTTGCATGCCTCCCAGCTCACCTGGGGAGGTAGGCAGGTGTCCTTCGGGTGCTAAGAGCAGATCAGGTGAACAATTCTATTATATAATAAACAGTATGCAACAGTTATCAAAAATAGTTTGTATTCACTAGTATATTAATACAGTATGTAATTCACAGTGGAATCAATGGTTTGCATGTATAAATACAGTGATATTAACACAATGGTTTGATTCTCATAGAGAATTAGCATCAATGTACAACACAATTAACATGAGTAGTTAAACATAATCAGCATAAGTAGTTCAATACATCATAATACATGGTACAATGGGTGAGAAAACATAGTATATCCTCTCACATCCTATTCCCTTTGGTGGAAGTAATTATTGTCTGTCTGTATTCAATCAGGCAAGGGAACAGGAAAAAGTCCGTGACGGACAAAAAAGACTCGGGACCGCTGAAGTGGCCTTGGGCATGCAATGCGCATCGTCAGTTCGTTTGCGTCAGAACCGCAAAGGACGCTGGTCGCTGTAGTCAGAAGGGGACGCTTTGTTAGTTGTTAGGACACAGCGCGGCTTCGCTATTATAGCTGGCCGCGGAGGTGTGTGGTCCTTGTGGTCGAAATGAATAGGCGTCTATGGAAATGTTCAAGCTGACAATGCAGCGGAGGGAAAAGCTGCCCCTTGCTCGTCTCACCGTGGTGAGAGAGACTGAGGGGGGTTGCCTGACGGCAGGAGCTCATCCCCAAGCTGGCAGGAGGCCGTTTCGTCTTATGGACTTCTTCAGAGGCTGTCAAGATGGGCGTCCTCAAATGAGTAAAGTCTTGGTGAGCATTCAAAGTTGCATGGAGGACGGACCATTCCATAGGCAGAATTGTTCACCTGATCTGCTCTTAGCACATACTAAGGTGTAGCCCTCTGTTTAGTTATATAGGTGTCCTTCGGGTGCCTGCCTGCCTTCCTTCCCTCCCCCGTGGCTTACTCTTCAAACCTTTTCTTGCCTCCGTTTGGAGGAATAGCCACTCTAGGGTTGCCATTTTTTGATATAAGAAATAAGGGACATTTACGGGATTTTTCACAAAAATAAGGGACACTTCATTAAAAACTTGAAACTCAAATGTTAGGTATAAATAGTTTTATTAAGAGACAGGCATGTAGCCAGGGGGGGCTAAGGGGGCTTCAGCCCCCCCCCCGAAATTCTCAGCGTGGTCCGCGAAAAGGCCTTACTGGTACATTATTTAAACTGTTATGTTTATTCATATCATGATCTGATCACCATGCTCATTATATCTCACATTCATGGGGTTATTGGGATAACAATACAAAAGGTTTGCTAGGGTAGACCCTCTTTCACCCAGTCTCAGCCCCGAACCAAACTCAGCCCCCCGAATCAAAATCCTGGCTACGGCCCTGTTAAGAGAATAAGATAATGATTGGAACTCACAAAAGAAACTGTCTTGCACCCTCTTAACAGTACATGGTATGTTTCTGCATGCTTTGTCATGGATTGTCCTGGATTGGAACCTGGCTAAACTGTAGGAAACAAAGGGTGGTAATAAATGGACACTTCTCTGGATGGAAAGAGGTGAGAAGTGGCGTACCCCAAGGTTCAGTTTTAGGACTGTTACTTTTTAATTTATTCATAAATGATCTGGATGCAGGCATGTAGCCAGGGGGGGCTAAGGGGGCTTCAGACCCCCCCGAAATTCTCAGGGTGGTCCGCGAAAAGGCCTTACTGGTACATTATTTAAACTGTTATGTTTATTCATATCATGATCTGATCACCATGCTCATTATATCCCACATTAATGGGGTTATTGGGATAACAATACAAAAGGTTTGCTAGGGTAGACCCTCTTCCACCCAGTCTCAGCCCCCCCCCCGAACCAAACTCAGCCCCCCCCCCCCCGAATCAAAATCCTGGCTACGGCCCTGTCTGGATGTAGAAGTAAATTGTGAGGTAGCAAAGTTTGCAGATGACACTAAACTGTTCAGGGAGTTAAAAATGAAACTGACTGTAAAGAGCTCCAGAAAGATCTCTCGAAATTGAGTGAATGGGCAACAAAGTGGCAAATGCACTTTAACCTAAACAAGTGTAAAGTCATGCACATCGGGGCAAAGAACCCCAAATACACTTATCTACTGATGGGATCAAAGCTTTCTGAGACAAACCAGGAAAGGGATCTTGGGGTTTTGGTGGACAGCTCAATGAAGATGTCAACCCAGTGCGCTGCAGCAGCGAAAAAAGCAAATTCTATGCTTGGCATGATCAGGAAGGGAATCGAAAATAGGTCGGCAAATGTTGTATTGCCTCTCTACAAATCTATGGTGAGGCCACATCTGGAGTACTGTGTACAATTCTGGTCACCGCACCTCAAGAAGGATATAACGGAACTGGAAAAGGTACAAAGAAGGGCAACAAAAATGATCCAAGGGATGGAGCAGCTCCCTTATGAAATCAGGTTGCAACGCTTTGGTCTTTTCAGCCTTGAAAGATGGCGTTTAAGAGGTGATTTGATCGAAGTGTATAAAATCATGCATGGGATAGAAAAGGTGAATAAAGAAAAAAAATTCTCTGTCACACAACACTAGGACTAGGGGGCACTCCCTAAAGCTCCAAGGTAGGAAAGTTAGGACTAATAAAGGGAAATATTTCTTCAGCCAGAGGGTCATTGGGTTATGGAACTCACTTCCAGAGGAGGTTGTGACAGCTGTCAGCCTGGACAGCTTCAAGGCAGGATTAGACAGATTCATGGATACCAAGGGAATCAGTAGCTACTGAAATGGACATCCAAGTGCCACCTCTGTGTTGATGGAGGCAGGCAGGATTTCCCCGGGTACTGGTTGTGGGGGGTCGGGAGCAGGTGAGGGTTTTGCCCTCCTTTCTGCTAGAGATCCCTGTGTACAACTAGTGGGCCACTGTGTGACACAGAATGCTGGACTAGATGGGCTGAGGCCCGATTCAGCATGGCTCTTCTTATGTTCTTATGTTCAGAAAAAACATTATTAGAACTACTTAATTTTCTCCATCTGTATTTAGTACTTGACTTTGCTGACTTTAAAGGTGCACTGTCTAAACATTAAAATAAAATAATTTTTATAAGACAGTACATCTTCATGATCATTATGTCAATAGTTAATTGTATAGTATGGGATGCATAGCATTGTATAGTATTGGGATGCACAGCTAGGCCTATTTTAGGAGTAACTCTCAAGCAACCTGAAACTATCTTTATCCAACATGATCCAACATTCCCCTTGGGTAACAGTTAATTAATCTACTGTACTTTGAAAAAGTCCTGTATCGCCTCTTCCGTCCAACGGGGATGCAGGCTGCCCTGCGAGTTGGAATCCCCGGGCAGGCATTGCCGTGGAAACCACAGTGCGCACCTTCCTCTGGTCAACCCCGCCCAGTCCTGTGCTGCTAGTCAAAAATAAGGGACAGGGCCTGAAAAAAAGGGACACAAATTTTAGGGCCAAAATAAGGGACGTCCCTTAGAATAAGGGACATATGGCAACCCTAAGGAATAGCCACTCGCAAACTACTTAGGAGTGGAAAGAGCTCACATTGATCTCTTTGGTCAGGGGTTTTTTTAGAACAGTATTTCTCAACCTTTCTAATGCTGTGATCCCTTAAACCAGTGTTTCCCAACCAGGGTGCCGCGGGCGATCATCAGGTGTGCCGTGGGAAATTGGAACCTCCAGGGGGGAGTCTAGTGTGTTGAAGTATAAAAACCCTAAGAAACCTACCTCGATAACGGCACAAAATTACAAACACCCCCCTCCCCACCCGTTGTCTACTTGGTCTCTCCCTCTCCATGCATTGGGAAAGCCCGCCTCCCTTTCCCCAAGTAGAGATCTCCTCTTGCCTCCTGGGGGTTCTGTGTGGGAAGTTTGGCCCAGTTCTATCATTGGTGTGGTTCAGAATGCTCTTTGATTGTAGGGGAACTAGAAATCCCAGCAGCTACAACTCCCAAATGTCAAGGTCTATTTCCCCTGAACTCCATCTGCGTTCATATTTGGGCATATTGAATATTCATGCCAAGTTTGGTCCTGATCCAACATTGTTTGAGTCTACAGTGCTCTCTGGATATAAATGAACTACAACTCCAAAACTCAAGGTCAATGCCCACCAAACTCTTATAGAATTTTCTCTTGGTTATGGGAGTCCTGTGTGGGAAGTTTGTGTCTTCCTGCCATTCCTGCCAGGATCTCTATGTTGTGTTCATCGAAACAGGCCCAGGTTTCACCCTAAATACATTTTAAAAACATATTAACTATATGTATTACTGTGTTAAGAGTGTCATTTTGTGTCATTTTGGTTGGTGGTGTGCCCCAGGATTTTGCAAATGTAAAAAGTGTGCCGCGGCTCAAAAAAAGGTTGGGAAACACTGCCTTAGGTTTAAACAGGAGGCGGGCTTTCCCAATGCATGGAGAGGGAGAGACCAAGTAGACAAAGAGTGTGTGTGTGTGTGTGTGGGGGGTGTTTGTAATTTTGTGCCTTTATCGAGGTAGGTTTCTTAGGGTTTTTATACTTCAACACACTATACTCTCTCTCTCCCCCCCCCCTTCCTGGAGGTTCCAATTTCCCACGGCACACCTGATGATTGCTCAGGTCACACTAGTGTGCCCCGGCACACTGGTTGGGAAACACTGCCTTAATACAGTTCCTCGTGTTGTGGTGACCCCCCAACCAGACCATTATTTTTATTGCTACTTTATAACTGTAATTTTGTAAATATCTGATATGCAGGATGTATATCACTGGACCAAATTTGGCACAAATACTCAATATGTCCAAATTTGAATACTGGTGGAGTTGGGGGGTGGTGGTGGGGTGGTGGTGGTGATTTTTGTCATTTGGGAGTTGCAGTTGCAGGGATTTAAAGTTAATCTACAATCAAAGAGCATCCTGAACTCCACCAACAATGGAATTGAACCAAACTTGGCACACATATATCGGTTTGTCGGTTTGCTGGCCATTGATCTTGGGTTTTGGAGTTGTAGTTTGCCTACATCCAGAGAACACTGTGGACTCAATAAACGATGGATCTGGACCAAACTTGGCACGAATACTCAATATATCCAAATGTGAACAGCGGTGAAGTTTGGGGGAAATAGACATTGGCATTTGGGAGTTGTAGTTGCTGGGATTTCTAGTTCGCTACAATCACAGAGCATTCTGAAGCCCATCAATGATAGAATTTGGCCACACTTCCCACACAGAACCTCTTGTGAACAACAGAAAATACTGTGTTTCTTGGTGGTCTTTGGCAACCCCTCTGCCCCCCCCCTCATGACCTCCACAGGGGTCCCGACCCCCAGATTGACTCCTGACATGATAAATAAAATAAATAATCATAGGTTATCACTCTTCTTTAGGCTAAAACATGCCCAGCTCTTCAAGCCGCTCCTCATAGAGCTTGTTCTCCAGACCCTTGATCATTTTAGTTGCCCTCCTCTGGACACATTCCAGCTTGTCAAGATCTCTCTGGTGGTGCCCAGAATTGGACACAGTATTCCAGATGTGGTCTAACCAAGGCAGAATAGAGGGGTAGTATGACTTCCCTGGATCTAGACACTATACTCTTCTTGATGCATGCTAAAATCTCATTGGCTTTTTTTGCCGCTGTATCACATAGTTGGCTCGTGTTTAACTTGTTGTCCATGAGGACCCCAAGATCTTTTTCACAAGAGCCACGTGTCCCCCATGTCATCATCGCTCATGGTCAAGTGTGTTTGTCCTCCAATCTGCCTGCCTGCCTGCCTATCTATCTCATCATCAAATCAAGAAATAGTTTTCTAAGATTTACAGAGACACTCGCTGGAACACCTCATCAAGCGAGAGTCCAAAAGTGGCAGGTTAAAACCCAGCACCTCAATGAATGACTGATACCCTCCTGGGCGCACAGAAAACTGGCCGACTTGGAATGCGCTGAACAGACTGCGCTCTGGCACCAGGAGATGCAGAGCCAACCTTAATAAATGGGGCCACAAAGTGGAATCCAGGACATGCAAGTGTGGAGAAGAGCTAACCACAGACCACCTACTGCAATGCAACTTGAGCCCTGCCACATGCACAATGGAGGAACTTCTTATAGTGGACCCTCCAAGTGGCCAGCTACTGGTCAAAAGACATTTAATATAATACCAAGTCTGCAAACTTTGTGTTTTTTTAAATGCAGTACAACTCTTCGGTTCGCTCCTGACAGGATAAATAAAATAAATCATCATAGGTTATCACTCATGGCCTAGTATGTTTGTCTTCCTGTCTGTCTGTCTATCCATCTATCTATCCCCAGGGGAAGAAAGGCAGGGTATAAATAAAGTTAAGGAGGAGGAGGAGGAGAATAGATAGGTAGGCAGGCTCTACACTTGGAAGACAATCATATTCTATTTATTTATTTATTTATTTATTTATTTATTAGGCATGCTTCTATGCCGCCACTCCCGGAAGGCTCGGGGCGGCTCACAGGAGCCAAACACGGCACAATAAAAACAATACAGTGATTAAAACAGCAAGTTAATTAAAACAATACACTCAATCATTTAAAACTGTGGTGCAACACGCTACCACCGAAGACATTTAGGGCGGCGGCTGTACAGGTAGGACCTACAGGTGGAAGGCCTGGCGAAAAAGGTGGGTCTTGCAGGCCCGTCTAAATCCCAGCAGGTCCTGGATCGCACGTGTTTCTGCCGGGAGGGCGCGATAACAGAGAACGCCCTCCTGCGAGTTGAGGTCAGGCGTGCGAGCCGTGCCGAGGGGACATCTAAGAGGAAAGCTCCCTCTGACTGCAGTGATCTCAATGGGCAATAAGGGGAGAGACGGTCCTTCAGGTACGCTGGCCCCAAGCCGTGTAAGGCCTTGAAGGTGAGAACCAACACTTTGAAGGTGATCCGGTGCTCAATTGGCAGCCAGTGCAGATCCTGCAAAACAGGTGTTATGTGACTACCTGCTGGTATCCCAGACAGGAGTCGGGCGGCAGTGTTCTGCACTAGCCTGAGCTTCCGGGTCACCGACAGAGGAAGGCCAACGTAGAGTGCGTTGCAGTAGACTAGTCTCGAGATGACCGTGGCTTGGATCACCGTGGCCAGGTTGTTCCGGGATAGATAGGGGGCCAGCCGCCTCGCCCGTCTAAGGTGGAAAAAAGCCGCCTTGCTGACCATGGAGACCTGGGTCTCCATGGTCAGCTGGGCATCCAGATGGACACCCAGGCTCTTTACTGCAGACGATGGGCATAACGCCACACCGTCCAGGGTCGGAAGCTGAACATCCCCATCACCCGGACGGCCCAGCCACAAGATCTCCGTCTTCGCTGGATTCACCCTCAACCTACTGGCTCGCAGCCATCCAGTAACGGCCTCGAGGCACCGTTGGAAATTATCGGGGACGGATCCAGACCTGCCCCCCATCCACAGAATGAGCTGAGTGCCATCAGCGTACTGGTGGCACTCAAGCCCAAAACTCCGCACCAGCTGTGCAAGCGGCTGCATATAGATGTTAAATAACAGAGGGGAGAGGATGGCCCCCTGAGGAACTCCACAAGTTAATGGGGAGCCCTCAGAGACCACCTCCCCCCTCCTCACGCGCTGAGACCACTGGTGGAGGAAGGAGGCCAGCCATTTCAGGACTGTCCCCTCACTCCAGCCATGGCCAGGCGGTGGGTCAAAAGATTGTGGTCGACCGTGTCAAACGCTGCCGTGAGGTCCAACAACACGAGCAGCGCAGACCCACCTTGGTCGAGCTGGCAGCGGAGTTGATCTGTGATGGCAACCAGGACCGTCTCCGTCCCGTGCCCGGAACGGAAGCCGGACTGGAAGGGGTCAAGCCATGTTGCATCATCTAAGAAGGACTGCAACTGCTCCATTGCTGCCCTCTCAACTACCTTCCCCAGGTACGAAAGATTCGACACTGGTCGGTAGTTGGAGGGAACTGCAGGGTCTAATGACGTTTTTTCAGCAATGGAGCTACCACCGCCTCTTTCAAGCACTCTGGAAAGACTCCTTGCTCAAGGGAGCTGTTTATGATGTTCAACAGAGGCCCACGTAACCCCTCCAGGCTAGATCTAACAAGCCAGGAGGGGCACGGGTCGAGGGAGCAGGTGGTAGGCCTGGTTGCAGCCACTATCTTATCAACAGCATCTGCGTCCAGTGGCCGAAACCGGTCGAGGGTGGGCCCAGCGGGGGGCCACGGAGTCTCGAGCTCACATACTGTGTCAACTGTGGCAGGAAGGTCCTGGCAGAGGCTCTGAAAAGCACCGGCAGTGGGGGTGTGATCGTTGTTTGGGACGGTAGGGACCGTCGTCAGGGACCGGATTACTTTGAATAATTGAGCCGGGCGTGAGTTGGCAGACGCTATCAAGGCGGTGAAGTAGGAATTTTTGGCCGCCTTGACAGCCTGCTCATGAGCTTCCTTAAATAGCTTATAAGCTGATAGGGAGACTCCGTCATGGAGTTTCCTCCACTCGCACTCAAGCCGTCTCCTCACCTGCTTCATCGATCTGAGCTCCTCTGTATACCAGGGGGACCGATGCTTGCGAGGTCGGAGAGGGCGCTTAGGGGCGATCTCGTCGAGATCTCTGGATAGAGAGGTGTTCCAAGTAAGGACCTGCTCATCGACCGAGTCGCTGATAGACTCCAGATCCCTCAGAGCATTCAGGAACCTTTCGGGTTCCATAAGTCTGTTCGGGCGCCCCTGCATTGGGGGGGGGTGCTCAACCCGGATCCGCAAAGCACAGTGGTTCGACCATGGAACCTCTATTACGGAGGGTAGGCCCACTTGAACCCCAGCACTGGAGACCAGATCAAGGGTGTGACCGGCCGAGTGTGTGGGCCCCGAATTACAAAGGGAGAGGCTCAATGTCGCCATGGTCGAGATTAGGTCCGCGGCTGCAGATGGAATAGAGGCTGTGTCGGCGTGGACATTGAAGTCCCCCAGAACAATCAGCCTGGGGAACCTCAATGCCCACTCCGACACAGTCTCCAGCAACCGCGCCTGGCTTTCTGCCGGTGCGCTAGGCGCACGGTACACCAGCAGGACGGCCAGGCTCTCCTGGGACTCCCACACTAGGCCGACACTTTTTTTTTTTTTTTTTTTTTTTTTTTAAAGATTTTTTATTGTATTGTTATACTACATTTACTCTTACTTTACATTGCTTTAGTTAAAATACATTTTCTTCCCCCCTGACCCTCCCCCCTCCCCCCGTTGACAATTTAGTCCTTCATTTATTTGAGCCATCGTTGCATTCTGTCCAGTTTTTTTCCCCAATGTTCATCTTCTGGTTTAGCTTCCTGTATCCAGTTTTTGAAAGGTAACCATATTTCTTTGATTTTCTTCTGCTTTTCTGTCCATAGTTTTTCATTTCTTATAATATCCATAATTTCCAGCTGAACTTGTTCCCACACATATTCATACCATTTTTCAAGGGTCCATTTCTTTTTTCTTTCCACCCCCAGGCAATCACGGCATGTGCCGCTCTAAACATCATCATAACTAATTTTTGTTCTTGCGCTTTGATTTTACTATCCCGCATATCCCTTTTAAGAGAATATCCATATTTAAATCATTTTTTATTTTTGTATATAGTTCGATCTTCCTAAAAATTTGATTCCAGAACCTTTGTATCTCCTTACACTCCCACCGGAGATGTGCGTACCAGGCTTCTCTACTCCCACAGTGCCAACATTTCCGGATTTAGACCCTGGATCATATGTGCCAGTTGGATTGGTGTCCTGTACCATTTTGTTATTACTTTCTGCTCTAGTTCCCTATATTTTTCTATTTTTATTTTATTTAGTCCAATCCTTATCCTATCTATTCTTTCTTTCCCTAGGCCTCCTTCCTTTTCCCACCTATTTTCCATCCTTTTATACATAAAAGGAGGCCGACACTTTCAAGCCCAGTGGTGATCAGTGCCGGGATCGCTCTGAGGTGTAATCCATCACGGGAGAGTATTGCCACCCCGTCCCCCCGTCCCCCGTTCCTATTCTGGTGCGTGGGAACGTAGTCAGGGGGGATGATCTCCTGGAGGCAGATGTTGTCACTATCCTGGAGCCACGTTTCGGTAACACAGAATAGGTCTGCTTTCTCCTCCTCACAGAATTCCCTGATAGTTGCAGATTTATTCCGGACAGATCTAGCATTTACCAGCACCAGGGAGGATTTATCTATCCATCAACATCACAAATGCATCTGGCGGGGACGTTCCATAGGTGGGGAGCCTTCTCAGCCATGGCTCCCCACCTATGGAACGCACTCCCAATTGAGATAAGGTCCCATCCCTCTTGGTTCTGGGACCAGGCTTTTGGATAATAGACTTATTTATTATTATTTATTTATTTACAGTATTTCTACCCCGCTCTTCTCAACCATAAAACAGTATCACAATATCATCAACCATAACATCATTCCAGTTCAGGACAGTGCTCCTTAATCCCCCCCCCCCGGTTAAAACACCCAGTTTGGATGCAAATGTGTTTCCCTCTGCATCTCACCCCAGGTCTAACGTGGAGGGAAGCACATCCGCATCCAAACTATTCCTTTCCGAAAATGGCGGCGAAATGGCAAATTCACTTTCTGGTTGCTTACATCACCTCGAAACCACTTCAAAACTGAATTTAATCTGAATTCATTCCGATTTTACGAACATTCCGATGAACCTAACCAGGCCTACTATCTATCTATCTCATCATCATAAGCTATCACTTGTTGCTAAGTATGATTGTCTTTTAAGTGTAGAGTCTGTCTGTCTGTCTGTCTGTCTATCTATCATGACCGAGTATGCTTATTTTCCAATCTGTCCATCTGTCTGCCTATCTATAACATCATCATAGGCTATCACTTGTGGCCAAACATGATTGTCCTCCAATTGTAGGGTTTGCCTGCCTGCCCATCTAACTAACTATCTATCTCATAATCACTATCATATTATTATGATTATGATTATGATTAACTTTATTTATTTATATCCTGCCTTTCTTCCTGTGGGGACTCAAGGCAGCTAACAATCCCATGCTTTGTCAAGTTTTAAAAGTGCAAAACAACAGTTAAAAACAATTTAGTAGTAGCCGTGTGGTAAAACCAGACTTGCTAAATACTAATAGGCTGATTTTTTGTTTTATGTACAATTTCTGCAGAGTCCACAGTAAAACTGCATGCTGCTGCTAATCGATTGGTATAAATGTCTAGGTGACATGCAGAAACTTTTTACTGTTGCCAAGTTTTTGCAACTCCATCATAGAGCTAAGGGGACCCCATCTGGGGTCAGGACCTACAATTTAAGAATCAGTGTTTTTGATGATTTCGCCTTGTGAGTTTTCAAGATCTTTAAACACATTGTTAATAAAGTGTAGGAGTTTACTCACTTGAGCTCGAATCTTGTTAGTTCTAGGGAGAGTAGACCCACTGATCCAAATAATCTTCTCCATTTGGGAATCGTAATAGATGTACCCATGCTCTGTTTACTTTTTTTAAAAGCAAATAATCAGAAGGCATTCAAGAGGAACGGGACAGAATATAATGCTTTAAAATTATTATTGTTGCTCATTTTTAAAAAAATAACTTTTATTGAAAAAGAAATAGGTAATATATTCCAAATAGTGGAAAGAATAAAAAGGTACATATCTTATCTTGGCTTTTCTTCACGAATGAAGATTCAGGAAGGACTCATCCCACACTTTCTACAAGTGCATTGATGACTAAAAAGGCCAATCTGAGATAGGCAAGTCTGGTTGCAGAAAGCACAGCAGAAAGTCTCCTTGGGTGATGTTGTTTCCAAGTTGTGGTTCTTTCTGCATTGTCGTTTCTCTTTGAGACTGGTTCAGCATGACTCCTCAAAAGAGGCCACAGCATTGTGGATATTGCGTCTCCACGCCTCCCAGTGTGAGGCCAGGGTGGACCATTGTTGGTGATCAATCTGGCCGAGCCTGAGATGTTGTTTCAGGGAGCCCTTGTATCTCTTTATGGGGGGCACCTCTCTTGCACTGACCCGTGGTGAGTTCACCATAGAGTAGTATCTTTGGGAGGCGGTGGTCCTCCATCCTAGAAACGTGCCCTGCCCAGCACAGATGTGTTCTCAATAGCATGGCCTCAATGCTGATGATCCCTGCTTGCTCAAGGACAGCAACATTCATCACATAGTCAGTCCAGTGTATATTTAGGATTGTGTGAAGGTAGCACTGATGAAAGCGTTCAAGGAGTCATAGGTGTTGGCGATAGGTGATCCATGTTTCAGACCCATATAGGTGAATAGACAGTACAGTAGCTCTGTACACACTGATTTTTGTCCTTTGCCTCAGGTGCTTGTTGCTCCAGACTCTTTTGTGAAGCCTTCTGAATGCACTATATGCCTTTGCTAATCTGTGATCTATCTCTTTATCAATCTTGGCATCTGAAGGTAGGTGAACTGCTGAACTGACTTAAGCACAGATTTGCCTATGTTGACGTGGGGGTGGTGGTGTTCTTCCTGTGGTGCGGGCTGGTAGAGAACTTTTGTTTTCTTCAGGCTGACTTCCAGCCCAAACAGCTGTGCAGCTGTTGCAAAGCAGGATGTTAGGCGCTGCAGAGCTGCTTCTGAATGGGCGACAAGGGCAGCATCATCAGCAAAAAGAAGCTCACTGACTAGATAGTATAGAATCTTAGTGCGCGCGTGTGTGTGTATATATATATACTGTATATATATATATATATATATATATATATATATATATATATATATAATCTTCTTCTTCGAGGTCTGCTGTAGCCCTTTGGAGAATCATGCTGAAGAAGATTGTAAATAAGGTTGGTGCAAGAACACAACCTTGTTTCACTTCATTAGTTATTAGAAAGGGCTCTGAGAGAGCATCGGCATATCTGACTTGACCGTGCTGGCTCTCATGTAGCAGGATAATCATTTTGAGGCATTTGGGGGGACATCCTAGTACATATAATGAGAGTATAAATATAAGTAAGTACAGTTTGTTGTTTATTTGTTCAGTCACTCAATGTATTGCTGTAGTCTACCTTGCAGGATCTTGAGCATTACCTTACTGGCATGTGTAATAAGTAGGTACTAGGCATGAGAAAAAAGTTATGAAAATGAAATGATTCGTAAGAAATTCGTAAGAAATGCTACTTTTGAGTATTTCCGCACCTGGAACGCCAACCAGGAAGTGGACTTTCTTTATAGAACTTTGGGGGCCAGGATTTTCTTAAGTGTCGTTATTAGGTCGTAAGGGGGGGGGCACCCTCCTTCTCTCTCACCACCCTCCCGCCTCCCTTGCCAATAAGTATTATGGCAAGGCAAGCCCTAAACTCACTCCTTCTTTTGGCTGGAAGCCCGGAAAAAATGTAAACAGAGAGGATTACTCAGAAGTAAATCTGCAAAGGAAGTAAATCTGCAAAGGAAAAAATGTAAACAGAGAGGTTTACTCAGAAGTAAATCCACAAAGGAGGGCACTTCATCCAAAGTGCCCTCCTTTGCAGATTTACTTCTGAGTAAACCTCTCTGTTTACATTTTTTGCAGGCTTCCCTGCCTCTCCTGCCTGCCAGGATCTAAAGCATTAAAGAGTATTGGGGTGAGAAACCAACCTAATGTATAATAGAATGAATGCTACTGTAAGTGCCTAATATTATAAGTAATCCAACTGGTCATACCTACATTCCATGCCCATGCAATAATACAGCAGTAATAACAATAACAAGAGGTAAAATTCAAACCGAAGTATTCTGACTGGTCCCTGCCTCATGCGGTGCAAACGGCAAAAGCCAGCGTTTTCTGCTTGGGTGCACACATATACATATTCTTTAGGGGGGATTTGCTGCAGAATCCCGGGCTCATAGAGAAGATTCTGCAGCAAATCCCCCCCCCCCAAAGAATATGTATGTGTGTGCACCCAAGCAGAAAACGCTGGCTTTTCCCGGGCTCACAGAGAAGAGCCCGTTTGCACCGCAGGAGGAGGGACCAGTCAGAATACTTCGGTTTGAATTTTACCTCTTCTTATACCCATTGTTATTACTGCTGTATTATTGCATGTGCATGGAATGTAGGTATATGACCAGCCTGGGCAAACTTGGGCCCTCGCTCCCTCGGGATCGGGGTGAGAGAGAGGCAGCGAGGAGCGAGGGGGGGCTCCTCCTCCTTTTCTTTTGCTGCTTCCAAGAATATAATACCCGCTCCCTCCCTCCCTCCTTCCCTCCCTCCTTCCTATTTGGAGAGTCCCATCTAGAATTCAGTGTGATTTATTCAAGTTTTGGCCTACAACTCCCAGAAATCCCAGCCAATTTACCAGCTGTTAGGATTTGTAGGTACAGTAAGCATCTATAATTTAGATGCTTGAGAGTAGTTTTCCAGTTCCAGCTGCCTAGTGTTTCCAATGAGAGTAGAGATCCAAGTTTGGCTGTGATTAAATTATGTAAAACAGTTTGGTACGTCATACACCACAGGATGTTCCACAAGTCTCCATATCTAAGGACAATTATAGCTGAATGTCCATACATATTCCTTTCAAATTAAAAATATTTACAAAATATCATCTATATGTTGGATATGTTTTATATTTTATAAACATATAAAATATTAATATACTATAATATAAGATAATATATTAGTTTGTAATTTTTTCCTAAATTTTGGGACACTCTGAATATATAAAAGAAATCTTAATCCAAAAGTTGATAGCATTGTACTCTATAAAGAAAAAAAAGATATTCAGGTAGTGATGGTCTGGAACTTGCATGCACCAGAAAAGCAGAACAGCTGTACAATTGGGGTTAGACATGTGGGCAGTTCTGCTACACCAGCAAAAAAAGGTATGGCATTTGTTTCACTTGCATGCATATTGTTTGAAAGAATTCCATGCAGAGCATACCAAGGAGCTCTTTTTTCAGAGGTCTTTAATGTGTAATAGGCAGAGGGAGAAAGAGGAACAAAGGCAGAGATAAAAAGAGGAACAAAAGACTATTGTATATAGGAAGCAGTGCTAGCTACTAGTTTTAGACAGTGGGGTGTGTGGCAACACTTACACATATATGTAGACAAGTCAGCAGTATATTCCTGCAAGATTAAAAATGGTATGGCTTTGCATTTTTATTACTGAAGAACTAACAAGGGATGTTATGCTTATTGCTGCTTCAAGGCTTCTTGGGAATATAGCTTGGCCACTGTGAGAACTAGGTTGCTTTTGTTCTGATCCAGCCCTGATGAGTTTTTAAAATTAGTTTCATTATAGACAAAAGAACAGGAGAATTCTATCACTGTGATCATATTATTTTCAGACATTGGAGCAAAAGCAAAACCTGTCCACACGGAAATCCAGGGGTGTATCTAATCTATGTGGGGAGAGTGGACCACACCCTCTGCACTAAACTGGATGTGTTTGATAGTTTATGGGGATGTAATAGGCCTGGTTAGGTTCGTCGGAATGGTTCTGAAATTGCAATAAATTCATATTAAAATCACTTTAGAAGCATTTGTGATGCGAAGTAAGCAACCCGGAAGAGAAGTCGCCAATTTGAAGCCACAGCTGCCATCTTAGGAAGGAAATCGGCTGGGGAGTGGAGCCGGGGGGACAGGCAGGACTCTGCCTGGGGGCTCTGGCTGCCTTTCAACTGGCTGTTTTCTGCGCAGGACTCACTCTCAGCCTCGCAAGGCTGCTCTGTCGTGCATCCCTTCCCTGCTTTGTGTGCCTCTAAGGGACGGGCCGGGCGAAGAGAGAGAGAGAGATTGCTTCCCAGGAAAAAGCTAATGCGCATTGCTTCCCAGGACCCGTGAACTGAAGGGAATTCCCTCCAGTTCTCGGGCCCTGGGAAGCAATCTCTCTCTCTCTCTCTCTCTCTCTCTCTCTCTCTCTCTCTTCACCCAGCCCGTCTCTTGGAGGCGCACAAAGCAGGGATGAGCGACAGAGCAGCCTCGCAAGGCTGGGGGTGAGTCCTCACATCCTCTTGCTCCGCGGGTGGAAAACAGCCAGTTGAAAGGCAGCCAGAGCCCCGGGGCAGAGTCCTGCTTGTCCCCCAGCTCCGCTCCCCAGCCCCCGAGAGTGGCTTTCCTCCACATCTGAGGATGAAACCAGCTGTCAGAGAGGGAGCTGGCGGTGAGTCTGATTTTTTTCTAGTTGACGCCAGTTTGACGCCAATTTCTTCCCTCCGTGGGAAGAAGGGAAGAAATCCCTGTCCAAACTGGGTTAAACGAACTTGCGTGCCTGCCATTAACGAAGCCATTCCAAAATTTCGGAATTAATCCGAATCAATTTTCAAATTTTAATGACAAATTTCGGAAGTCTATCAGATTCAAAGCACCAACGTCCCCTACTTCCAGAACGAGTTTTGAACCATTTTTTTATCAACCAGGTCTAGTATGTAATTCAATATTTAAGGATAAAATATATTACTCCATTTCCCTGTAGATGAAGTAAATAAAACATTTGCAGTCTGATTGTCAAAGCCTCTGCGCATTCTAGGAAAAGTGTGGACAAAATGTTTCATTGCAACTCTTTACAACTTCCTTAAGTCAGCTTTCGATGGATGGGTCACTTCCATTTTATCTCAGAGCCCTTCCACACAGTCCTATATCCCAAAATATCAAAGCAGAAAATCCCACAATATCTGTTTTGAACTGGATTATATGAGTCCACACTCAGATAATGTGGGATTTCCTGCCTTGATATTCTGGGTATAGGGCTGTGTGGAAGGGGGCCCAAAGAACACTGCTTTAGGAATATATAGGTTTTCCAGCATGATTCTATGGTAAACTTCTATGGAAGCTGATAACAGATTTGCACTGGAGGATCTGAGATTTCTAGGGGCCCTTCCACACAGCCTTATATCCCAGAATATCAAGGCAGAACATCCCACGTTTTCTGAGTGTGGACTCAGATAACCCAGTTCACAGCAGATATTGTGGAAATTTTGCCTTGATATTCTGGGATATAGGTCTATGTGGAAGGGCCCCATGTGGATCTAGTTTGCCATATAAAATTCACAGTATTGTTTTTGAACTGGCAGTGTAGACTCACATAATCCAGTTCAAAACATATAATGTTCATTACATGGCGGTGTAGAAGGAGTCCTAGAGAGCTGTCATCTTTAGGAATCTCTTGGTCCTTCAGCATGACTCTGTGGTTAACTTTCATATGAGTCGCCCTCCACCAAGGTGCTCTAGGCGACTTACACAGTTAAAATAAACAGGTTACATAGTCACAGCATGTTACTTAATGATCATAGGCTCTTCTGAAGAGCCATGTCTTGAGTGCCCCTAAAAGTGTATGTAGATCGGGAGTGGCTCTTTGGTCTGGCGGTAGGGAGTTCCACAAGATTGGGGTTGCGATTGAGAAGGATCAATGTCTCTAGGGCCAGGGACATAGAGAAGATTCTCATGAGCTGACTGTGGCAGTCTCTGGTGGTGGAGTGGCATTGTACATTAAATTGGGATGGGTTTTTGTTTTAATTCTGAAAGGGAGAAAGCATTAGTACATATAGACTGGTTTAAATATATTAATTACAGTCAGCAGCATGGCTTTTTGCATTCAAAAGTCTCTGGTCCAACTTGAAATATGTCTTAAATCAAATGAGATAGAGAATGATTTGTTGAAATTGAATGTGCACTGCTCACATAATGTTTAAAATTATCTCAGTCCCCTTCTACACTGCCATATAATCCAGGTTATCAAATCTGACAATCCACATTATCTGATTTGAACTGGATTAGATGAGTCTACACTGCCATATAATCCAGTTCAAAGCAAATAATATATCTTTTATATGGAAGTGTAGAAGGGGCCTAAGTTATTAAGACTAGAAATGAATAGATGAACCAAACAAATGAATGAGGAATAATTTAGGCTACAATTCTCTGCCACTAGAAAGGCATCTGAGAAATAATGGGAATTTTCATGAGTTCCAGCACTCAGCTATCTTCGGTAGCAAGGTCACCGGTGTTTCTGTGAGATAATGTTTATTTACACATGTATACAAGCTGAGCAAACAAATGAAATTTCAATCAACAGTACGGCCCATTCCTGTTCCCACCAGATGTCTTGGAGAGCCTTTGGATTTGCTATAGTCTTCAAAGTTACCTCCTTTTGCCACAGACTAAGAAATGACTGTATTCCTAGCCTCTTTCTGTTATTCCCCTGTGGATTCTGGAAATTGCCACCCAGATGCAATTTTTTTTTCCATTCTGGCCTTTTCCTCACTATCATATAATCCAAATTATCAAAGCATATAAACCATAGTATCTGCGTTGATCTTGATTATTTGAGTCTACACTGCTGCTTCTGCGCCACTATCATTGCCTCTTCCTCATCCCACGCTGCTCTCGGGGCCAGGCGGCACCTCGTCCTCGTCTTCTTCTTCGTCCTCCGCCACGGGCCAGCTTATCACCCTCATCGTCAGACAGTTCAAGAGCCGCTGCCTCTTTGACGCCTTCCAGAGGGACTGCCACGCCGCACCCTCCTCCCCCTTCCTTCCTTCCTCTTCTTTTCTTTTCTTTTCTTTTCCCCTCCCTCTCTCTCCCTACCTTCTTTCCTCCCTCCCTCTTCGTTCCTTCCTTCCTCTTCCATTCCTTCCTTCTCTCCTTCCTTTTCCCTCCTTCTCTCCACTTCCTTCTTTCCTCCATTCTCTTCCTTCCTTCCTTCCTTTCTCCCCTTCACCCTTTCCTTCTCTCCTTCCTTTCCCTTCCTTTCTCCCCTTCCTTCCTTCCTTCCTCTTCCTTCCTTCCTTCCCTTCACCCTTTCCTTCTCTCCTTCCTTTCCCCTCCCTCTCTCCCCTTCCTTCTTTCCTCCATTCTCTCTCTTCCTTTCTTTCTCCCCTTCACCCTTTCCTTCTCTCCTTTTCCCCTCCCTCTCTCCCCTCCTTTTTTCCTCCATTCTCCCTGCCTCCCTCTTCCTCCCTCCCTCCCTCCTTCCCTCCCTCCTTCCCTCCCTCCTCCCTCCCTCCCTCCTCCCTTCCTTCCTCCCTTCCTCCCTCCCTCCCTCCCTCCCTCCCTCCTTCCTTCCTTCCTTCCTTCCTTCCTTCCTTCCCTCTTCTATTCTTTTTCCCCAAGTCTTCCTTTCCTTCTCTTTCCTTTCTTTTCACTTCCCCTTCTTTCCATTTCTTTCTTTTCTTCTTTTCCCTTCATTTTTTTACTTTTTCCTCACTCCTTTTCATTTCTTTCCCCCACCCTTTCCTTTCCTTTCCTCCCTTCCCATTTCGTTCTTTCTTTTCCCCTCCTTGTCTCTCTCCTTCTTTCCTTTTCTTCCTTATCCATAGTTCGTTCTTCTTTTCTTTCTTACTCTCCCCCTCCCTCCTTTATTTCCTCTTTCTTTCTTTCTTTCTTTCTTTCTTTCTTTCTTTCTTTCTTTCTTTCTTTCACCATTCCTTCCATCTTCTCTTCCTTCCCAGAGTCCTGAGCATGTATTTTACAAAGCCAGGTCTGAAGTGTCCCGTCATTCTCTCGGGGGAATCCTTTTCTCATAATATGTATGTATATACTCACATTTAGTTAAATTCAGTCTTAAAATTATATATATACTGAAATAAATTTCCAAATATTTTGCTTTCATGGCTCTCTGAGTAAAAAAGGTTCCCGACCCCTGCTCTAGAGTCTCCAGTGTGACTCTGTGGTTAATTTCTGATGAAACTTGGCCATTGCCATGTTGGAGAACATAGAGGGCTTTTAAAAAAGGCAATTTTAATATCCAGGTTTTTTTTTGCTGTGATCCTGTGCCCCTAATCTTATTGAATGTAGACTGCTGACTATATATGCTTCCTTCAATGGTTGGAAATTTGTGGGACTGAATAGCAGAAAGGGAAAGGGATTTTTTTTAAAAAAGTTTAAGCATCATCAACCCATTGCATTTCTTCTGCTCTTGGTAAAGATGTTCCCACTACTGCTTTTTATTAAAGAGCAGAACAGGGTAGAAAAGAAGACTCCCATTATTTGCCTTCTACCGCCTGTTTTTGTTTTTAAAGTGTGGATTGTTGTTTGCAAACATGTCAGCAAAATGAAAGAAATGACCAACTTGTATGTTACATCTATAATGCTGCCATTTCAGATCTGCACCACTGACGTATGTTTGTGGGTGAGGTGATAGAATTTCCCACGCTGCTGCAGAAAAATCAATAACTGTAATCTCGCAGTGGTGTGATTCATCCTTAAGAAAGTTAGATCAAGATCTCAAGAAGAGTTTGATATATTCTCATCGGTACGGAGTGCATTAGCTACACTTACCCTTTTACTTCCTTGAAACACAATCTTCCACAAAACAGAATCAATTGCCACTGAGTCAAGCAGGTGAAATCTAACATTCATCAGTGAAACAGATAAATGTGGTGACATGCATTTTATTTTCTCCTGTATCTTGCAAATGGATGCCAAAGAGTTACTTGCCCTTCCACGTCACCAGAGGTAGAGTATGTACTACGTTTATAAATTGAGCCCATATATAAACTGACAGGAGGTTTTGGGGGCAAAATTATAGATCATTTTGCATAGAGGGAAAAGTGTTAGCACTGCCTTAGGATTTCTCAAGCATTAAAAAAGTCAAGAATTAGTACTATTGTAGAAAGAGTAGAAGAGATTGAGTTTTTCTTTTGACACTCTAGTCAAGAGATAGTTCCCCTTTTTGATAAGAGTCAAGGTACAGTACTAACCTTGACCCATGGATAAGTCAACCCAGGCTTTTTGGATCAATTTTAATTAAAATTTCGACTAGCTGTGCCCTGCCACATGTTGCTGTGGCCTATAGTAATAATTTTGAAGTAGAGGTAGATATCTGGACTATTATGAAAGAGAAGTACCTACCTATTCCTTTCCCTTTTTATTTTACCCTTCTCCCTTTCTTCCTCCTTTCTTTCTTTCATTCCTCTTTCATTCTTTTTATTCCTTTTTTCATTCTTTGGTTTCATCCATCCTTCTCTCTTTCCTTCCTTCCCTCCTGGTTTCCTTCCTTCTTTCACTTTTTATTTCCTTTTCTCATTCCTTCCTTCTTTATCTCTTTCCTGCCTTTCCTTTTTCTTTCCTTTTTTGCCAAAGGGAAAGAAGGAAGTAACGCAAGAGGGAAGGAGGGGGGAGTGCGGCGAGGGAAGGGGGCGGGGCCAGAGTGGGGAAGGGGAGAAGATGGGCTGGAGTAGGAGGTGGGGCCGGGGTGGGGGGGCAGGGCCTCTTATTGCCCCTCCACCACATCCCCCTTCCTTGCCAAAAGGAAAGAAGGAAGGAATGCAGGAAGGGGGAGTACAGCGAGGGAGAGGGGCCAAGGCCAGAGCGGGACAACGGAGGATCTGTATTTTGTTAATTTAATGAATTTTGAGGGCTTCTTTGCAGGATTTTTATTGTTGGTCACACCTTGCCTTGTGAGATGTTTTGCTGCCAAAGTTGGTGGATATTGGCCCAGTAGTTTTTTTGTTTTTAAGTTACTCAGGACAACAGGACCACACACACACACACACACACACAATGTTTTTCCCATAATGCATGGGATTCAAAGGGACTTCCTTCTAAGGCTGGATTGGAGCTACACTGCCATATAATCCCAGGATCAGATCTCAGATTATCTGCTTTTGAACTGGATTATATGAATCTACACCGCCAGATTATCTGGGATAAACAGATAATCTGGGATCAGATCCTCAGATAGAGGGCAGTGTAGATCCAGTTTTAGACCCCTTCTACACTGCCATATAATCCAGATTATTTGGATTTTATATGTCAGTGTAGAAGAGATCTAAGAAAAATTTGTATCCAAACAACCCAACACAATGCTTATCTATTATTATTATTATTATTATTAATAAACTTTATTTATACCCCACCACCATCTCCTAGAAGGGACTCGGGGTGGCTTACATTATCTACTTAGTGACAAATTTCATTCAATTCAAAGGGTAAAACTCACAGTGTTAATTTTCCTGTGAAACAGAAACCAGTTGTGGGTCAAATTCCTCTTTAAATTTCATCCCCAAAGTCTGCTCTAGAAGATTATCCATGCATTTTGTGAGCAGGAACACGTTTGTTGAACTCTAAATGGAACCCCATGTTTCAGGTAAATGTGCCCAAATTGTGCTGTAGTACAAACACAAATATGTTTACAGCATACACAAAAGTAAGGCCAATTGAGCACAGCAGAAATGATTCTTATATAAGTGTATATAGGACAGCATCCTTAATTACCTTTTGTTACATAAACAGTGATCAAAATGCATCTTAAAATTCTTTTCCCCATTCAAAATCAAGGGGAGCTTAAGGGAGTTGTGATGGGAATGATTTTCTTTCATAAGCTTGCCATGGTTGAAATAATAGGCTTATATTGCAGGTGATTAAACACCATATTAGTTTCTAATGTGTCACTATAGCTCCGCGATAACATTTTTCATCATAACCACCAATGAGCAGAGGAAATTCTATTATAAAACTCAAAATAAATTTCACTGTATAGCTTCCATGGTTGAGAACAATTGCCTATTAATGTGGTTTTAGATTGCTGTATCTTAGATTTTTAGCACCATTTACTGCTTACAGTTGAAAATGTGCCATTTTCTCTGTGGTTAAATAAATACATTAACTTCTTGAATATAATATCTTATAAACCATACTTAAATCACATTTACAGAACGTGATTCTCCACTCTAAGATCCAGAATTCGGACTTTTTGGATGACAACAACCAGCCTGCATCACCACTAGTAGGCCTGGTTTGGTTTTTCGGAATGCTATGAAAATCGGAATTAATTTGGAATTAATTCACTTTACAAGCATTTTTGAAGCGATTTAAGGAACTCGGAAGTGAATTTACAAATTCAAAGCTGCTCTTGCCATTTTCGGAAAGGAACAGGAATTGACAGATGCGGGAGGGAAGAAATCACCTTCCCAACTGGGTTAAACAGGGTTCCTGCCACAGGCCCTTCTCTCCCGCGAGAAGGACGGTTTTCTCACATTGCAGGTTTTCTCACATTGCGCTATCGCATCAATGAAATCATTCTGAAATTTCAGAAGTTTTCCGAATCAATTTTGAATTTTTTAGGAAACATTTCGGTAAAAAAAGGGACCGCCTTACCCCGTACGTTCCCCCAAGATCGCTTCGCTCGGAAGAGCAGAACCTGCTGGTTATTCCACCGATCCGCTCCTGCCATTTGTCCACTACGAGACAGCGAGCCTTTTCTGTCGCAGCCCCTGTGCTCTGGAACTCGCTTCCTGACCACACTCGGGTGATCTCTGAGTTCGCCCCTTTTCGAAGAGCGTGTAAGACCGCATTTTTTAGGTTGGCGTTTAGCTAAATCTGAGTGTAAACGGCATGCTTACGCCTGAGGTAAGAACCATAATCTTCATGGTTTACTACTGTTATGTATTGCATTTTATGGTATGCTTTTATTGTATGTTTTGTTGTATGTTTTTGTTGTATGCTGTGATCCGCCCCGAGCCTGCAGGGAGGAGAGGAATATAAAATTGAATAAATAAATAAATAAATATTCATTCAGAATTGAAGCGCCAGCACCCCTGACATCCAAAACGAGATGACAAGCAGCAACAATATGGGACAAGTTATCTTCTCTCCCCTGTGTTAATCAGTGTAGAGAAAAGGTAATGGTGGCAGTGTCCATCTGGATGGTGGATTGGACTAAAATGGAACTCATCCACCTGCCCAGACTGTCACAAAATTAAATTATTATTATTAAACTTTATTTATACCCCACCGCATCTCCCAGAAGGGACTCGGGACAGCTTACATGACGCCAAGCCCAACAACACAGCAATAAAAAACAACACAGCAGCAAACAAAACAATACAATCAATAAAACACATATAAACAGTATATACACAAAGTTTAAAACCATAGTGGCCAGGCCAGATATCATATATTAAAATTTCTAAAAATAAATAAACAGTGGACGTGGACAGAGATAAGATGTTTCTAGCCGAAGGGTTTTTGGGTAATGTGGGGAGATCAACCCAACAGGTAGTTAAAGTGCATCTGAGGACATTTGCAGGGGATTGGTCAAAGGAGGACATTGTTCCCTTTATTCAGGGAAGGCACATTGGAATAACCACGTTTTCAGGCTCCTCCTAAAAACTGCCAATGAGGGGGTTTGTCTAATATCATTGGGGAGTGAGTTCCAGAGTTGGGGGGCCACCACAGAAAAGGCCCTCTCTCTCATCCCCACCAGTCGCACTGGCGAAAGAGGCGGGAGTATTATGGAAGAAAACCAAATGTCTAATTGGATCAAAACTAGAGGATATGGCAGCCTTGCCTGTGCACTCTGGAGTATCTCTCAACTTTGTCTAAAGTGGAACAAAGTTAAGGGCAGAAAACCTGAAAACTCACTGCAGGTCCCCTTGGATTGTGAAAAGTCAGCACCGGATTTAATATGAATCCAATTTGTATGTATAGATTAAGCCGTGAAAGCCCTTTATGCTTGCATCATAGTCACTGTGTTTTGATTGTACTCTTACTATCTTTTCTAGAATGGCCAACTTTGCCCCTCCGTTCTATATGTTGGTCTCCAGTGAGGTCATGAGTATTTTTGTGCTGTTGAATGAATTTGGAATCTTCCTGTGAGATGAGTTCACTTTCTTTTATTATCCAACACGCTAACCCTCTAAGATATTCCCTGAATGGCTAGGCTCTCTACCAAACAATACTGCCAAATGGCATTCTTGGATCTGCTTCTTGATCTACCACTGGTTGCACATACGGGCTATATATTTATAAAATTTCAAGTTGACAGCCCTACCTGTTGCCCATCTCTCCTCCCTGTTGGCTGTGAAACACATTGATAATCCTGCTGGTTGTAGCAGATGAGAGAAACCATTATGGAAGGAAACCAAATGTCTAATTGGATCAGCTTTATTGGACCAGTCTATTCTATCAGCTGAATGGATGTATTCAACATCGCAACTGAATGGATGGCATCATGGACATATCTACCTTTCAGTGCCATTACCGGCAACAAGAACTGCCTTTGTATATGGATGTGCTGTGCAGTCGATATTACCAATATCACAGAAATACTTTTTTAAGGTGTGTGTAGTTTTTCCAATATATTTTATTGTGGTTTAAATTTTATGCTACATTGCTCAAACGAGCAAATTGCTTTGTTTTTTATATTCAGGTGAAATGCAGGATAAAAATAAAGTAAATTAATTAATAAAATTAATTTAATAACATTTATCCAATTGCTCTCTCAAGGTATCTAAATTAGGTCACCATTATCCAGAAATTCCATACATTGCATATTTGCTATGTGAAGAAGTGCTTCTTATTGTTTCTTGTGTGTGGGGGGAGGGGGGCTCTGCATTTCATTTTGCAGAGGTTGGGAATGCTACATTTTTAATCTGCAACTCCCAGAATCCTCTACCCACCATGGCCGAGCTTACTGGAATTCTGGAAGTTATATTCCAAAGGGTAGCTAAACAAGATCTATTCTGTTATGTCTTAAAGTGGCTATGTGTCAGAATTGTGATATTGCTCTGAGCCATGCTGTTGTGCTTAGTTTTTTTCATTAACATTATATACAGGTTGAACATCCCCTATCTGGAATTCTGAAATCCAAAATTATCCACATGGGTAGCTAAGATAGGGACCCCCTTGCTTGCTGATGGATAAATGTACACAGACTTAGATTCATGCACAAAACAATTATAAATATTATATTTAATTACTTTCAGGGTATGTGTTTAAGGTAGTTATGAAACATATATGAATTTCGGGTTTAGATTAAGGTCCCATCTCCAAGATAGCTAATTATGTACTTAGATGCAAATATTTGTTGTTCATTCGTTCAGTCGCTTTCGACTCTTCGTGACTTCATGAACCAACCCATGCCATAGTGCCCTGTCGGCCGTTACCACCCCCAGCTCCTTCAGAGTCAAGCCAGTCATTTCAAGGATAGCATCCATCCATCCATCTTGCCCTTGGTCAGCCTTCTTCCTTTTTCCTTTCATTTTCCACAGTATAATTGTCTTCTCTAAGCTTTCCTTTCTTCTCATGATGTGACCAAAGTACTTCATCTACTATCCTTCCCTCCAATGAGCAGTCGGGCTTTATTTCCTGAAGCATGGACTGGTTGGATCTTCTCGTGGTGCAAGGCACTCTCAGAACTTTCTTCCAACACCACAGTTCAAAAGCATCTATCTTCCTTCGCTCAGCCTTCCCTAAGGTCCAGCTCTCACATCCGTAGGTTACTACGGGGAATACAATTGCTTTAACTATGTGGATCTTCATTGCCAGTGTGATGTCTCTACTCTTCACAATTTTATCGAGACTGGACATTGTTCTCCTCCCAAGAAGTATCTTCTGATTTCCTGGCTGCAGTCTGCATCTGCAGTAATCTTTGCACCTAGAGATACAAAGTCTGTTGCTGCCTCCATGTTTTATCCCTCTATTTGCCAGTTATCAATCAATCCGGTTGTCATAATCTTGGTTTTTTGATGTTTAACTCTAACTCAGCTTTTGAGCTTTCTTCTTTCACCTTGATTAGAAGGTGGAAAAATAGGTATTTTAAAATTCAGAAAAATCTGAAGTACAAAATTCTGCTCCAAAGCATTTTGGAAATGGAATACTCAACCTAACCTGTACTAATTAATATGCAGTCATGACAAGCAAGCAATATCAATCACACTTACCTATAAGGATGACCATTGACACTTGTGTTCTGTCTAGGGACATAATGTGTCAAGAAGGGGGAAAAGGGAAGTGACAGTTTGAATTTGAGCAGAAAAGAGAGAAGGAACTGACATTATTCAATTGACTGGTAAGAAATATTAGGAGCCCTACTACATTTTGTTTTTGTTTTTGTTTAGTTTGGGAGATGGCAGAAGGACAATTATTTTATTTTGGAGTAAGCTCTGCCTGTTTGCTTTCCAGCTATTCAGTTTGCATGTTGACAACAATTCACAAGGAAGGAAGTTCACTAACATGGAATTGACTATATGGTACTTCCACAAAATGTCCTGTTGCATGGGAATGAGAAGACCACTAAAAAATAACCAGGTCCTCTGTATGCAAAAGTTCTGCATCCACAGATTCAACTAACCATGGATCTCACCACTCCCTCCACTTGCTCTTTTATCCTGGAGATTGATGGAGTTGAGTCACACGGAGAGCTAACGTATTTAGTGTTTTCTGGATAAACAGTAAGTTTTATGGCCCATTTCCCTCTAATTTTGATTTTCTTTGAAATGAAATTAAGGAATTTCTGTAATATTTAATTTAATTTAAAGTATACCTGCAAACCCAAAGTGGATATGCTAAAACTAACATATCTACTAGTAGCGGACCTAATGCCTCGTGTTATCAGAAGGGGAGCTCAGCCATTCCAAAATATGTTCTCTAATGTTCAACTTCTCTGTCTCTTTATCTGTGTCCAAATCCTTTTTTTCTTGTTAGTAAAAGAAGTCTCATCTATTCCCTGGCCTTTGGTTCCTACAAGGAAACCTTTCCATATCCACTGAGCCCCCCTCTACACTACCAAATAAAATCCAAATTATCTGCTTAGAATCCCATTATAATAGACATTCCAAATTATTTTGAGATGAAACGTTTTAACCAAAACGTGAAGGGTTCTCTACTTGTTCAGTCACAGGATTTTATTACATTGCCAATACTACCCAATTTATAACTATATAGTGTGCAACCATTGAATTCCCATCAGCTTTGCCAAAGTTTGGACTTCCTCTCTCTCTGCCTCTCTCTCAACCACTCCTTTCTCACACATAACAGCTTCATAAACACCCCATATTGATGGTCTTGTTTACATATTTTCTTTGGATTCATTGACAAGGTTGTTTGGCTTATTGGGATTATGCAACATTATCAGGTTGTGAGCTGTTTCATAGCCCCTGGCAATCTAGGTTTCAAGGCCTGTTTGTGGTTCCAAATACAAGAAAGATCACTTTAAAGTTCAGAGTATTGCTGTAATGGGTACTGACACATGGAGCCATTTCCTTGATAATCCTATCATATCTATGACCCACCACGTGCCAAGTAAGGCAGAAGACTGACATTTCCCTGTTAATGTGCAACACCAGGCTTTGTGCAAAAATAAGAACATCCACAGCCTACAGGCAACAGCTTTTGCAAGCCTAAAAACTCCACTTGAGCCTGTTTTTATTATGCCGGCAAGTGTATTTCTCTCCCACACACTGGGAATCCATCTGTTTGTATACCACTGTCTAAACATCCTGCAGAGATCATTCCTTCATGATCTGTCCCATGCTACTTTCTCCTCCCCCTGGCAAAAACCGAAAGGTTCCATTTAAAAACCCAAAGTTTACTACTTTCTTTAGATTAATGTATACAACATCAGCCTTTGTGATTAAAGGACAACATAGAGTTCCTGAATTGTTCAAACTAGCTATTAAAATATATTCCCCACTTCCTGTTTTTAACTTGTTCCTCTTAAATCTGATACTTAAAATGATCATCTCTTCTCTCAGCACATTATCACGTAGTTAGGTACTTTATTTGTACCCTCATAATACTAAGATCACATGGAGAATCGCTTTTCTGTCTTCCATCTGGGATGAGTGCAGAGCCAGCAGAGTTTGAGGGATTATTTATGCTGGCTACAAAACCTTGAAGTGGCTCAAAAATTGCTCCTGGCTCTCTTCAGGATGTCCAGGGACTTAGGTTCCTTGGAACAGATCAGACCAGTGTTGTCCCAGTTGCCACCAGGAGAGTTCCAGGCCATGGACCCTTTCACACATGCCACTGGACTCACCCAATATCACAATTGATTGCGGCTATCCCACTGGTGCCCACCCAGGAGGCATGGGGATCTGTCACCCTGTGTCCCACACTGTTCTGCCTACCCCCCTACCTCATCAGAAGAAGTGGGCTGTCCCCATTGATTTGTATTGAAAAACAGAAAGCCTCCCATCTCCCATTTATTGTAGAAACGTATTTAAAAATCAGGAATAAAGAAAGTAGATGTATAATCCAAAAGGGTTTAGCAATAGATGATAATCCAAACAGTAATCCAAATGTCTCATTTAGATTCCAAAGTAAAATAGTCCAGGAATAGTAAAAAAATCACAACTACAGCATAAGTCCACAAGCAAAAGGTATACTTAATAATAATAATAATAATCTTTATTTATAACCCGCCTCCATCTCCCCAAAGGGGACTCGGGGCGGCTAACATGAGGCCAAGCCCAAAAAACAATAAAACACAGTTGAACATAAAACAGCAAAAGAAGAAAACAAAATCATAACAAAATATATAAAATGACAAATAAGATAAACAATATAACAACACATAATAAAATCAACACAGATGTATAGGGTAAAATAATTGAAGATTAAAACCCTGCTCAAGTTTGACTTAGTAAAACTTGAGCAGGAATATCAAAACAAGCACATAGAAAACTTCCGGGAAACTTAAATCCAAAACCAAAGGCTTTACTTGAAACAAGAACTAAAGAACTCAGGCCTAGCTTCTCACTTGAATGCTACGTTACCTGAAGTAACTTTTAGATAAACAATTTGTTAATTAATAGGCACCCATAAAGTCCCCCCCCCCCATGAAATCTCTCCCCAACTTTCCCACGTAATTGCTTGGAACTACGATGTCTATTTTCCTCTCTGCTCTGTAAACAAAGACCTTTATTGATATCTGTAACTCCAGGTGTTTTCTTCTGAAAGCCTTCTGTATCACTTATCTCTTCAACTGACTACTTATCAAATGTCCCAGTTTCTGGCTCCTCTGACTGACATTGGAGCCCTACACTTTCCAAGTCAGATTTCTCACAGAAAGAAGTATTCCTTTGACTTGAATCTTCATCATTTTGAGCACCAGGAAATCCCACAATCTTCTCTAAATCATCAGTGAACGCATCAGCCTCAGGAGTCTCAGGCTAATCTCCAACACTGAGCATTCTAATTTCAAAAAGTGCCTTTTCAAAGCCCTGGTTGGAAATTTTATGGTAGTGAAAAGAGGAAAGAGACTTTTCAGTGGCTGCACTAATTCGTAAAGTAACTTTTTATGTGGAGTACAGATTTCCCCAAATCTGGCTTCTTTTCTCTGGTCAGTAATATGTTTGCCTGCTGCATATTGGCTATTTTATGTTTGTAATTTCTGCCTTTGCAGCTTTTGTAGCATATATAATGAAAATGTGATTTTAAATTGTTAAAAGCCATCCTCAAAATGCCATGTAGGAAGCAGCAGGATTAAAAACAGAAACAATCTTATAAATAAGTGAATTTAAAAAGAGCATCATATCCATCTTGCATTAATTTTGCCTCTTAGGAAGACTGCATGCGTGGGTGTATTTTAAAAAATGTTGATAGTGTGCAACCATGTTTTTGTATCATTATTAAAAATGTATATTTTTATTTCCACGCCATTCTGAAAACTAATACTGAATGACATAACAAATGGGAATATGTGCCTCCAACTCCATGTGGTACAGAAGGCTCCAAACACCCTTTGCAGTCTATTAAGCTGTGTATCTGATTAATCCAAACAGTAATATAATAATAATCTTTATTTATACCTCACCATCATCTCCCCAAAGGGGACTCTGGTGAATTTAAGGCCAAGTCCAGAATTTTAGTACAGCAAAATAAAATAAAATACAAACAGCAAATAATAACATCAAAACAAATTAATAAAATAACAGAAAATGCAATAAACAGATGCAAAATAACGTGTTGAAGAAATAAAATAAAAGCATGGTGGGTGGGCCAAATGCACAGAATAAGACTGATAAAACCCTTGGTGAGATAAGCAAATGGAGAAGTATGTGTCTGTGGGGGAGTTCAGAAGGGGCAAACAATGGGATTGAGCCTTCATTAAAGACAAGGGAAAGTGCGTCATGAGGACAGAACTATATTTGGGACAGACATGATATGGGGATATGTATTCACTTGTCAAAGGCACACCAGAAAAGCCAGGTTTTTAGGTGTTTCTTTAAGGCTGCCAGGGTGGGGGCTTGCCTAATCTCACTAGGTAAAGGAGAATGATAGCACTTTAAAGAATTTCCGCATTAAATTCTTTTAAAAAACCTTTTTGGCAAGAGATGAGTAGGAGCAACTTGAGGCTAAGAGAAAGAAACCTAATGAAATCCACTTTCTGGTGGACTATGTTTGTTCAAGGACAAGTGTTCAGCCATGCTTGGTTATTTAAAAATAAAATGAAACCTGGAAGTAGTTATCAAAAGGAACTGAAATCATACAAGAAAGTCATCAAAGAAATTTATGAAGAGGGAACCTGACTTTGTATACAGTGTTGTCCATCTTGACTTTTAATAATTATTCATAGACAAAAGATTTCAGAAATAAAAAATATTTTTATAGTAGTGGACAACTCCCAAAGAGGATTAAAAAATTTAAACTGGCCAGTCTATCAATCAATCAATGATTTATTACGGTCTATGACCAGCACATAAAATGGGGCACAGATGCCCAAGGAAGGGGAATCACAGTTCCCAAATAGGTCAAATAAAAAAGCAGATTAAAAACATGTTATAAAAAGAAAACAGATTAAAAACTCAAGGTAAATTACAATTTAAAAAGCACGTATGTTTCTAAAGGAGGGGGCGGCTAAAAAAGATATTAAACTACTGGGAGGCTCTGGAGGGGGATGAGAAGGGAACATTTACAGCATTTCAGTTATAACAAATTACTCTAGCTGTATTCCCGGCAAGAAGTTGCCTTGTGGGGTCAGTCATTGACCGTCTAATATTAATTGCTGCCACACAGAACTTGGCAACACTGTGAGTTATTGCAGAACAGGAGTCCGAAAGGTGTAATATTTTTGGTGCGCCCTGGGTGTTTTAAAAGCCATGGAGTGATAAGGTTAGTTCTAATGTCTCTGTAGAATACACATTGGAGGAGCACATGCTCAGTTGTTTCAATGTACTCAGACTCACAAGGGCATAGTTTCTCCTGAGCAGGGGTCTTCCGGTACCTCCCCCCCCCAGTACTGCCAATTGAAGGGCATGGCATCTTGCCAGAGTGAAAGCTCTTTGGTGTTTAGGCACCTCCAGGTTTGCTAAGTAAGCCATGGAAGCAATGGTGTATCTATTATCTTCATCAATGTTAAAGGCTGGAGAGCAGGCTAAATTTGATTGCCGCTCTATAGCAAGGATCCATTGTCTAATGAGATCCTTAGCTTGGTCCCAACCCATACTTAGCAGTTGTCCTTGAGAGAAGCCTAGAGTTGCAATTTTTGTTGCCACTGCCTTATTCCATGTAGATTGAAATTCATCTCTCAGAGTTAGCGGGGCAAGACCACATGGTGAGAAAGACAGATGCAACCAGTAATTGAGAGTGGCTGTCCAGACTCTCGCCTCCATTTTCACGAGGCCTGTCTCTAATCGCAGGGTGGCATTTGAGATGCATCTGGCCAGTCTATTCCTTAAAAGTTGACATTACATGTTAGTTATTCCTCTAAGTAAGGGTCCCAATTTCTGATGCAATCTTATTGAATATGGTTTCAGTTATATGCTGAGTTTTGAATACCAGAAGTGAGCTATTGCACCCAAGCTGCTTTTAAGGTCTCTTTGGCATTAACATGCCAACAAGGGATGGAGCAGCTCCCTTATGAAATCAGGTTGCAACGCCTTGGTCTTTTCAGCCTTGAAAGACGGCGTTTAAGAGGTGACTTGATCGAAGTGTATAAAATCATGCATGGGATAGAAAAGGTGAATAAAGAAAAAATATGTTCTCTGTCACCCAACACTAGGACTAGGGGGCACTCCCTAAAGCTCCAAGGTAGGAAAGTTAGGACTAATAAAGGGAAATATTTCTTCACCCAGAGGGTCATTGGGTTATGGAATTCACTTCCAGAGGAGGTTGTGACAGCTGTCAGCCTGGACAGCTTCAAGACAGGATTAGACAGATTCATGGATACCAAGGGAATCAGTAGTTACTGAAATGGACATCCAAGTGCCACCTCTGTGTTGATGGAGGCAGGCAGGATTTTCCCCGGGTACTGGTTGTGGGGGGTCGGGAGCAGGTGAGGGTTTGCCCTCCTTTCTGCTAGAGATCCCTGTGTACAACTAGTGGGTCACTGTGTAACACAGAATGCTAGACTAGATGGGCTGAGGCCCGATTCAGCATGGCTCTTCTTATGTTCTTATGTTCTTATTATCAACAGATCTTGGGTCTAACTCTACCCAGACACTAGCTTGATTTCCCCACAACAAAGTTCATATATAAAACTTAAAAAGGTAACTTAATGATTCAGAAGCTGCCAGGCATGGATATTTCTGAGGAGAATAGCTGACAGTTTCCCTTGCTCTCAATCTCTGGTATAGGGGCCTCTGAGACACTCAATACCTAAGGTGTTAACCAGTTGTTGTTTAACTAATTGTTTGAAGTGCTGGTTACAAAGTATTGACTTGAAATGCCTTGTCCAAGCCTGAATCTCTGGGACCAACTAAAGACACATCCTTCCTCAAGTATTCCTTGTGGATATATGACCTAAAATGGCTCCTTTACCTCGGGTAAAAAAGCATGGCCAACTAACTGACACAAATGGCTCCCTTTTCCTCAGGCAAAGGGCAAACAAAATGGCTAACACAAAACAGGAAGGGATTTCCTAAACTCCACCCTCATAAAAACTAACATAAAAGTAACTGCTCTAAAACTATGGGCGAGGAAGTCAGACAGTAGTTCCAGCACGAGAAGACTCTACTAGAGCAGGGCTTCATAAACTTTTTCCACTTGTGACCCTTTTTTGCCTAAGAAATTTTATGCAACCCTGGATATATATGTATATAAAAGAGGTATACAAATCAATTTAGTGATAATAAAATATAAATCTATTATTTTAAAAGAGTTATTTGATATACATATAATTTACCATGTATTAAAGATAAAAGCAAATTTGCATACTTAATAAGATGGGTATCCTTTTTAATTTTTACATAAAGAATTAAAGCTTGGCTGGATGTAGAGTGTCTTAGTTGATGAAACTGTGAGCGATCGTTCCTCCAGAAACCCAGTCCAACTAACCTCCATAGACAACCTCTGCCCAGAATTTACATGCATATACACCCACAGGAGGGGAGACCACAGGCCAAATCAATGTGACTAATTTAAAAACTAAGAAAAAAATAAGTCTCTTGCCTCAAAAACAGATTGTAAAAAACTCACACAATCAGTTGAAGTCCTGTCTACATGAGACAAAACATTATATATATTCACTTCAAATGGAAGGCCGACATTCTTCTAAATTCACAGCTACTTCTGGTGACAATCCTGGATTTTGGAAGGTTTAAACTGAATTTGCTGCACTTTGAACACAATCAGAAGATATTCTGGAGTTTGATAGAAAGAATAAATTGTGACTTTGTGAATAAATTGGAGGAGCCTGAAAAGCTAGACAGGATCTGATTCAGCCCTCTACATTGTCCAGGCAAGACACTAATGCCATCATTCATCACTTGTGATCATCAGCACAGGGAAAAGGGGAAAGGAAGAAAACTGCTGTCACTGCTCCTAACTGCCCAAGTTCCTGCTGACTACCTTGCTTTTTTATCCAACCACCTTTGCCATCACTTCTCCTTGCCTTGTACATCTTTCAGCCGAGTGCCTCTACTCAAATGTCTTGTTCTGAGGAGTACTTCCTTAGGATGCATGGTGAGGGAGACTATTTGTACTAGCACATGACAGGCATCACCCCACTCATCTACCCACAGTATCCTGCTCTAGAGAACCTTTGGAGCAAGACATTTGGGATTTCATGTTTTCAATGTAATTGTTTATTTTCATTAACTGTTTGTTTTATATGGCATTGAATTATTGCCAACCTGTAAGGCCACCTTGAGTCCCCTTCAGGGTGACTAGGACAGAGTATAAATATGGCAAATAATAGGCCTGTTTGATCAAGAAAGGAAATGGTTCAAAACTCTGCGGAAGTACGGGGCGCTGATAGTTCTAATCTAAATGACTTCTGAAATTTTCCAAAAAAATTGCAGACATTTTACGAATTTTTCTGAAATTTCAGAAAGACTTCGTTAATGAGAGACATGCATACGCAGTAAGAAAGAAACAGCACTGGAACACCCAGTTTGGATGCCGATGTCTTTCCCTCCATGTTAGGTTTAACATGACGGGAAGGCATCCGCGTCCAAACTGGGTTAAACACCCAGTTTGGACATGGAGTTCCTTCCCTCCATGTCAGAACTGGGGCGTGAGCCGCACACGGAAGGGAAGGCCAGGGAAGGGAAACCCGCCGATTCCTTTCCAAAAATGGTGGTGGCGGCTTTGCAATGGCAAATTAACTTCCAGGTTGCTTATATCACCTCGAAATCGCTTCAAAAGCGGATTTAACCTGAATTCATTCAGATTTTACGAGCATTCCGATGAACTTACCCAGGCCTAGAAAACAAACAAACAAACAGACAAACAATCAAACAAATACATTTTCTAGCTATGGTTGGTTCAATCCATGAATGCAGATCCTATTCATACAGAGAGCTGCTAATGAATATCCCAAACTAATAACTTTATTTATGTGCATATGTGTGTGTTAGAGATAGAAGATAGGAGAGATTATGTTTCTTTCCTTTCAGGAAATATACTGAGAAAATATATATTAAAAATATGGTGATGCTGGTACCTTACAAATGTGCATGGGGAAGTTGTGTAGATGATGGATAAAGAAAAAAAACATAACTTTGCAATGTGTATTACTGAGGTGTGAATGCAAATTGTTCCAAATTTTGCAGTGCTTATTGATCCTACAGAAGAAACGGAAATGGAGGTTGGGGGCTGTAATGCATTCAGTTGGAGGAATGTCAGTAAAATAGCATTGTCAAGTACTATGGCTTGAAAATCTTCTCAGGGGTATATCACAGGCTTTAAGAAAGGAGGGAAGCTTTCCTCAAAGATTTATAATTTTCATCTACCAATCCCTCATGAATAAAAATGCTGTCATTTCTAATATTTTCTATGCTCAAAAATAGATACCAGCTTATTAGATGGAGTTTTGTAGGTGGGTGCAATTATGCTTCCTCAGTTACAATGGGCTTTTTAGACTGGAAGTGACACAACACAAAATGAAGAATGGAAATACATCAAAACAGTGAGTATTGCAGGGCGCTTTTTTTGGCTTTAAACTAACTTTGCCAGAATTTTGATCAAAGGTGATAAAAAAAGTCAATTTGCTGGAAACCCTGGAGTTTGCTTGGGAATTAGCAGGATTGGGTCCAATTCAGCCAGATTGACCGTCTAGATTAGACGCCATGGATTGTACCTGTGTCATTGCTGTTCTTATCTGGCCACAGAGCTCAGTCTGAGGTCCTGGGCATTCATTCATTCATTTAATTTAATATTTAATCGCTCCGGGCGATTTACATAAAGATACAGCATTAAAACAGACAAGTATTAAAATCAGAATTATAAAACAAAAGCTCTATTAAAAAGCCAGGTCTTAAGTGCCTGCGCAAAGGATCATAGATCACACATGTCTTTCAGATAAGGGGGCAGAGAGTTCCATAGAACAGAAGCAGTAATAGAAAAGGCCCTGCTTCTCTTACTATCAAGATGTACTTCTCTGGGACCTGGTACATACAAAAATTTCGTTGAGTAGGCACTCATGATCTCTTTTGATCTGAGATTTTTTTCCCTTGATCCTAGGTATATAAAATAGGCATACACGCCAAAACATTTACTGGTAACAACCCAGGATTTGAAAGGCCTGCGAAATGATTTTCCTTTTTCTGCAGCATTTTCTCCAGAGACCACTATAAACACTGCACAATGGATAGATGTATGTAAATGACTAATAGACTCATCATATGAGGCAAATTAAGAATCCTGGGGTGCTTTCAGGACACTTCATCGTCACTGGATGCCAGAAACCATCACACAATGAACAGAGACTTCAAGTGGGACCCCATGGAGGAAGTGTTCCAAAAGTGATGCAGGAGGCTTCCCTTGGAATGTGGGAGGCTTACCGTGTTCTGTAGAAAACTATGGGGCCAGGTCGCCATGGTGGTGTTTCCCCATATGGGATGTGAAAGCATCGGCTGTGGGCAGGACAGGGCACGGGGCATCAGGATTGCTCTGCTGCTTCTCTGATTTGCCATGGGTGATGGTGAATTGCCCCATGAGACCTCATCCATGTGATGAGGTCCTAAAACAGTGAATAGGTGACATTCAGAAAACATTTACTGCTGCCAATTTTTGGGGACTCTAACATTGAGCTAAGGGGATACCATTTGGGGTCAGGACTCACAGTTTAAGAAGCAGTGATGTCGGCAATAGCCTTGGATTCAGCATGAATGTATTTATTCCGGGGCATATGTAAACCAGGCTAAATTGCCCAGTATGGATGAACCCTGACTTAATTTTACAGAGGACAGTCCTCTATTTGAAAAGATTTCCAATCCAATCCAAGCTTTATAAAATGAAGACTCCTAAGAAGAAGTAAGAGTTGCAGAGAGTTTGAAGTTGCACACAAACAGTGAGCACCTGGAGAGCAGGATTAGCAAGAACACATCTCACATATTCCTGCCCTCTCTGGTGAGCTGGAGAAATATTTATAGATTAACATCTATAAATATAAATTAAACTTTGCAACATTTATGTATCATGATTGTTTTGTGTCATTGTCCCATTGTGCAGTCATAAACATCATCACCACTGGAATATTAGCTAAAACTAATTTTTGATTGAATTTTAAAAATCAAGACTGATTGATGTGTCTGGTTATTTGCTAGAGTTTGGCTCCATACAATAGATTGTAAAATGGTGTCCCTTATATAAAATGTCAAAATCAAGGTTTGTCAGCTGTATCATTCAACACATATAGAGGGAAGATTACCAATTTGGAGAAGGCTGACCTAGGTATTTGATACCACTGTGAAGGCAATACTTGCCATCTCTGTGTAGAAATCAGGTTGCTACATTTTAAACATTTTTTTTGGATTCTATAATGTGAAGCTACTATTCCATGGCAAGTAGGTGAGCAGCTCTAGTAAATGCATACTTAACACCTCTTTCTGTTTGTGTAATAGTGATGACTTGCCAGCCCATGGTCCAACAGTTGTACTTCTTCATAATCATACCTTTCTAGACTTCCACTCCTCAGTATATTTAAATTACTAGCTGTACCCGGCACGCGTTGCTGTGCCCTATTTAGGAGATGCGAGAAAGTCTGAGTATGTAAGGGTTGGAATTGTTGTTAGTTATGGTGTTGAAGTGAATTGGGTGTTTTATGTTTGTGCCTCAGCTCTTTGCCTGCAGTCCTTCGGGTTTCACTTGTACCATGGCCAGGACGGATCAGCTTGGGAGGGCTTGTCCTGTCAGGGGATCTCTCTCTTCACAGGTGCATCCAGTGTCTGTTGGGTGACTGTTAAAAACCCTTTCTGTATCCTTTTAAGCCACCTTTCTCAAGATCTTCATGTCTAGCTTACTTTCTGCTCCTCTCTTTTTCAAGATGTCCTGCTCTGTGTCTTTTGCACCCATTGGTCGATGTCCGATGAGGCTTTCCTCATGGACAGGCCATCTGAGGGAGCTCTTCCAGCGCTGGGCATCAGAAGGTACTTGGTGATGACCTCCATCCCTTGGAGCCAGCATATAGAGGGGCTGGAGCACCCTCCTTGGCAAACCCCATTGTTGCTGGATGGTCCTCTTATTAATGTAGAATCCAAGCCACTGGAGATCTTTTGGGAATGGAAGAAGAGCTCCCCTTGAATGGTGTTGATCTCCATCATGGTCTTCTGATTTGAAAGTGTTGGAGGAGGCTCTGGCACTCCTCTGACAGTTTGTTATGGGTCGGAATGTTCATGTTGGCTGGCCAGTAGAGCAGTTATGCAAATCCGCCCTTATTGGCAGCCAATCATGTTGTCAGAATGTAGAGGCTGGGAGAGTCTTTGGCAGCCCCGGAGGATGCTGGGAAATGTAGTTTTATTTTTACTCGTTGTTTTGGGGGCCTTTTAGGGTTGGGGGGGAAAGTTTCTTTGCTACAAACGTACCTTGCTTGAGGCCTATTTTTGTTGGCAAGTTTTGTGTTTCTGCGTTGTAAGGTTTCTCTGTTTGAGGTAGTCTTCACATGACGGCTCTTCCTTTATATATATATAGATTATTTTAAAGCCATTACAGCAGTGGTTACTTAAAAATGTTACTCAAAAACCCAGTTTTAGAATAGTGAGAGATTACGAGAAAACTTCTGCAGGAAAGTGTCATTGCACTATGTAGGAGAAGGGAATATGATGGGATTGACAACTATTGATGGGGCTTCCCCCCCATCAATAACAGGGGACAGGTTAATCATGGGCAAGAGGCAGACTAGCAATGGGTTGCATATGGTGTTGTGCAATAGGGACCATTTGCCTTGTCAGTACATCTCCATTGTACAAGAAAATCCTTATTTTCAGACAAAAGAAGTCCAAGGTGAGAGAGTTGAAACTTTCACGGCATATTGAAATCTGGTAGCAGCTGACTCAGAACAAAATACTTTCTCTTATTTCTTTCCTGAGATTAAAAACAAATCTGTTTTTCAACATGTGGCATGATCACCCCATGAGTTTTAATGTCTATTTAAGTGATAATCTCTGCCACCTCATAATATACCAAATAACAAACAGCTGCTCCAGCTGATCAAATGCAGAACCAAAGTTGAGACACTAATCTGTTGCAGAAGCTGTTTATTGCTCCTGGTGCATCAAGCATCAGGGGTTATTGCAGTCCCATAACTAGCTGTAAAAAGAAAACCAAGAAAACAAAAAAAAGAAGAAGTTTGTCTGCGTTCACAGAGTTTGAGGGTATTACATTCCTGAAGCTTGTTTGTCATAGTTTTTAAAGTGATGATTCTGCCATAACTGGCTCACACAATGCAACCATAATAAGAAAAAATATTCCCAATACATTAGTACAGGTAAAATGGAAGGATTTACATTTTAACCACAACAGTAAAAGGCGATATCAACAGAAGTTGATTTTCCGAACCCTAAGAATACAATTATTATAGGGGGTGCATCTACACTGTAGAATTAATGCAGCTTGACACTTTAATTGCAATGGCTCAATATGATGGAATCATGGCAGTTGTAGTTTGGTGAAGCACCAGTAGCTATTGGCACAGTGGGCTAAAAGCCTTGTAAAGCTAAAATTCCCATGATTCCAGTGTCAAACTACACGAATTCTACAGTGTAGATCAGACATGGGCAAGCTTTGACTTCTGGGAGTTGGTCCAAAACACCCTGAGGGCCAAAGTTTGACCATGCCTGGTGTAGATGCACCCAGAACAATGATACCACACAGGATGTTTCATATTTAAATACTAATAATGTTCATGTTTTAGAGCTAGTATGGAGCAGTTTGAGCATTGGACTATGACTCTGGAGACCAATCTTATTCTTTGAGCTAGTCCATTTTGGCACTGTTCCATTATCTGGGGGGAGGCCACTGAAGGCGACTAGAGAGAGAAGGATAGTTCATTTTACAGGGGGAGAGGAGTTGGAGGAAAACAATTTCCCCCATTTTCGCTCGTATTTCCCCTTCCCCTTTCCCATATCATAAAGGAGGGTTGTTTCCACAACAGGAACATAGGTGGAAGGGGAAGGGGGAATAATATGAAAACAGGAAGAGATGGTTTTCCTCCTTCAGACACCCCACTCCCATAAAATGAACTATCATTCTCTCTCTAGTACTCCCTTGTGGCCTACACCTGGATAATCGAGTACCTATATTTTTTAAATTCCTTGTATAAGATTTCTCTCTGACATCCATACCTCTAATTTTCCTTGTTACTGTAATCACCCTAATTCTAAAACCCAAAATGTTGGGGTTTCCAGATCTGATGGATTGGCTTTTCTTCTCAGGGCTTGTCTCCACATTGTCATAGATCAGAGCAATGGAAGGAATGTCAGGATTAAAGGAAAAGAAAAGCTGTGTGCCTCTGGCTCCTATTTATGCAGACTGCTTTGGAATGTCTACTAAAGACATCTTCCCTTCCCTTGCTTCCTTTGTCAGATTATTTTTTTTATTTAAATGGCATATTCTGAACAACTGTAGTTGCCATTTAATGTATCACACCATGCTCCTGCGACATTACCTGGCATCATCCCTTGCTCTCAAGTCTAGGTTATGGAATCTCATGGAGAGCACTGGTAGCCTGCCATGTCAAATCATAAATCTATTCCACCTTCTTATCCTTGTTCCTGGATCACTGAGAGAGGTCAAGTATTTAAAGAGATGCCACTGTCATAAACTTGAAGTGAGTATTGCCAAGTGAGCGATACAGTCATCATAAAAACCAAACCCTATTTCCTGTTATACTAAAAAAAAAAAACCTTAGGTGGTTGTGCCGTCACGCCCGGGCTATATGGTTTCAAAGGGGACAAGGACGTTCTCTTTCTCTTCCCGGGGGATTGCTTCTTGCCTTCCTCTAGAGCAGTAGTTCTCAACCTTCCTAATGCCGTGACCCCTTAATACAGTTTCTCATGTTATGGTGACCCCCAACCATGAAATAATTTTTGTTATGAATTGTAATGTAAATATCTGATATGCAGGATGTATTTTCATTCACTGGACTAAGTTGGGTACAAATACCTGGTACACCCCAATTTGAATACTGGAGGGGTTGCGGGGGGATTGTATTTGTAATTTGGGAGTTGTAATTGCAGGGATTAATAGTTCACCTACAATCAAAGATCATTCTGAACTCCACCAATGATGATATTGAACCAGACTTGGCACACAAAACTCCTATCCCTTCCAAGAACCAAGTCAATACTGGAAGGGTTTTGTGGGCATTGACTTTGAGTTTTGGAGTTGTAGTTCACCTACATCCAGAGAGCACTCTGGATTCAAACAGTGGTGGATCTGGACCAAACTTGGCACGAATACTCAATCTGCCCAAATGTAAACACTGGTGGAGTTTGGGGAAAATAGACCTTGACATTTGAGAGTTGTAGTTGCTGGGATTTACAATCAAGGAGCATTCTGAACCCTACAAATGATAGAACTGGGCCAAACTTCCCACACAGAACCCCCCCCCCCCACCGAGCAACAGAAAATACTGTGTTTACTGACGGTCTTTGGCGACCCCTTTTACACCCCCTCGCGACCCCTCTAGGGGTCCCGACCCCCAGGTTGAGAAACGCTGCTCTAGAGGCTTTGGGGCTCTCAAGGACCAAACTGGACACTCTGCTTAACTCAAAGGGTTTATTCTTAAATACATGAGTTGTAAGCACTCAGGTTCTTCTCTTAGTTCCCCAAAACAAAGTAGAAAGCTTTACTTTACAGTTTTTTGTGTAGATGTGGTCCTGGAAGCTTCAGCCAGTTGGCTCTCCAAATTCTCTCTCTCTATGACCTCAAGGCAATGGACGCTCGAAGTCCCAGTCAGATGGCCTATATCAGGGCTGTCCAACTGGCTGCCCGGGGGCCGTATACGGCCCCCAGCCCCTTCCCTGCGCCCCCCTAAGCTTTTTAATAAAAAATAAAATAAAAAATAAATTAAATTAAAATATTTTTTAAAATTACCCACTTCCGGGTTTCGGAGCAAGTATCACGAGACTACGGACGCCACACGGGATTTCGCTCTCAACGCGAAATCTCGCCTGTGTTGAGAGCGAAATCCCGTGTGGCTTCCGTAGTCTCGTGATACTCCTGTTGCCAAAATCTTGGCTACTTAATCCCTGCGACCCACGCAGACGTGAGTTGTACCTTCCCGGCTGCTGCCTCGGTCGGTCGTCGCCTCTGCTCGTGGTCCGGCTGCTCCTGGATCCCGCGCATTTGGGAAGGTAGGCTAACCTTTATGTTATTATGTAATTGTGTATTTGAATGCCCTCCCTGCATTTAATGTTAGTAAAATATTATATTTGACTGTATGGATGCCCCTTTTGGATTCCCACCCTGCATTTCATGTTAGTAAAAGATTATATTTGACTGTATGGATGCCCCTTTTGAATTCCCACCCTGCATTTTATCTTAGTAAAATATTATATTTGACTGTATGGATGCCCCTTTTGAATGCCCACCCTGCATTTAATGTTAATAAAATATTATATTTGATTGTATGGATGCCCCTTTTGAATGCCACTAGGAATTGAAAGTAAATTGGAGCCGGGGGAGGGGGCGTAGCCGGGGGCAGAGCTGGGGGTGGAGGCAGACCCTACGGCCCCCCAGGTCATCAGTGACTGGAGTTCAGGCCCCTGGGCCGGTAGAAGTTGGACAGCCCTGGCCTATATGAAGGTAGGGAACCTTCCTCTTGGCTGCCAACTGACTGTTTCAAATGTGCTTGAGATTCCTTAGCATCACACAGCCTTCCAATATGCTGGGTATACTGTATGAATCTCAAGATGTGCAGAATTAGTACTGGAAGATGGCTTGACCAAGGCCTGGCTAGCAAACCTTCCAACACATTCACTCTGTAGAAGCCCTGGTGGTCTAATAAAAGAAAAATTGCACCCTTCTCCAAATCCCTGGGGAAAGGGATGGAGCAAACTTGATTGGGTTCTGTAAACGATGATTGGCAGGTGCCAAGGACCAATGAATGCAGTCAAACCTCCAACAAGTTGTAAACACATTAAAAACAGGGCAAAAGTACTTTATGAACTCAAACCCTTTGCAAACTATACAGGCTGTAGCATTCCATCAGTGCAAACCTGTAAACTCAAAGTTTTAAATGCAGATGGTGCTTGCCACACCAACACAGTGGTATTTGAAGATATTGATGCTGACCACCCTTGAGCTAAACTGACATTCTTCACAAGGATGAGAACAAATGTAATTGAACTATTTTTATTGGTACAAGTATTTTTTTCTCAAGCAAACCCTATGAAATTCATGGGCTCATCATAAGTCAACAGGTGACTTGAAGTCACACAGAAACACAAAGCAATTACAGCCGGGCAGCTGGGACTTCTCGCATTGTGAAAGCAGAAAGAAAAAAAGAAAATTGAGTGATTCAAGGCACTATGAGTTCAGATTTATAGAAAGATATAACAACCTAGCAGGAAATTTCTGTTCCTAAAATATTGTTCTCATGAAGACATAATCATAACAAGTGAGAGAAATTAGAAAAGAATGTCAGCTTACTGCAGGGTTTTGTTCATATTGTGGATCTCTTTAGTTTGTATTCATGACCCTTGCACATTTGTAGTGACAACCTTGGTGTAATCATCCAAGTGCCATTGTGTGTTTTATGAAGCATTTGCCTCATGGGCTGGTCCAAATCGATAAACATCAGAAAATCTAACTCCTTCAAAAATAAATATTTCATAGAGCTCCTTGTGAAGGACTTTTTGTTTTAACCAATGTGAAATGGTAAGCATCTGTCTTGAAGGCTCAATGACTCCTGATGGGATTGTGTTCAATTCATTTCTGCTCCTTGAGACAAGGGTTCACTGATGGTTCATTGGATTGCTGCCAAGATTGCTGCCACAATATTGCACATCAGCATGACAGGCACTACTATTGCATTAGGCAACCCTGCTACTGGGAAGCAATTGATCGAACCCATCCCAATAATTGCAGAGTTGTTGCAATCCATTCATTTGTCCTTATTTTAAAACAATTGAAAGCCTCTTCAGACAAAGTATGATCAGCTGTGTGTGTGAGAGAGGGAGATCATTAATAATGAACCTTAACAATCTTCTGATAAAATATGTTGACATTATCTCTATATTATTAGGATTCTGGAAAAGATAATTCCATATACAGGAGCTCTTTTTTTTGGTTTGGTATGAATGAGTGGAGGTCACACATTTACAGCATCATCTTCCTCAATCATAAAATATTTAAAAGGATCTTGAAACTTGTCTGAAGTAAAAGGAAATAGACTCACCATACATCTCTTAATAAATGTTTCTTTTGAGGAACAAGCTACATATCAAGAAAATTTATTTTTGGAGATAGAGTCATCTTATATTATTATATCTAGCCCCTATTAATAGCCTATGTATTTTTCTTTCTTTTATTTTTCTTTTCATACTTTTGAAACCCAATAAGAAAATGAAAAAAAATCAATGTATGCATGAAATGTGTGTGCGCACACGCACACACACCTGCTTATTTTATTCTTGGAGGAAGCAATGAATAATTTTAATTTTTATCCATGTTCAGAGGGGAAGGTATGCGAACTATGTGTTAAAACCTTACTATTGATGAGTATATATTAGTGACTGTTTTACATGTTCCCATCCAACGTCCTTAATTCTACCTAGATCAGGAATGGATTGCAGTTTGTAGGATATACTGTTTTATACTTATTATATAGAATATGGGTGTTCTAATACACCATTGAGCCAGTGTTTTTGCTTACAGTGACATGATGCCTACTCCCCATATCTGAGGACGCAGGCTTAGTATATGAAAGCTTATGCTACTAACTTCGGTCTCTACATTGACCATTTAATACAGTTGCAAACATGTATTGAAGAAAGTGGTTTCACTATGCAGATGATTACAAAGGAACTCCTGGAACAGGTTTGAGGCCCAGATGGCGATTACACAAACCACAGAACACTGATGCACATTAAGGGCTTTCTTTAACTGAGCTATGGCAGTTAAAATGATATCGAACGCCATTAATTCTACAGTATAGATGCACTCTTAGTCAATATTGTGGCTGTTGTCAATGTAGTGGTTTCAGCTTTCATCAAATTGGTGTGCCTCCCCCCCCCCCAATGTGTTGGGTTACAATGCTTGTATGTCTCAGTTGGTTGAAGATGGTGTGTATTCCAAGTCAGTACATCTGAAAGGTGATTTGTCTAGCATTTTTCCAAGTTCAGATTTGGTCATACTTTTCCTACGTCCTCAGGCTGTTTTTAGGCCTGGTTAGGTTTCTCGGAATGCTATGAAAATGAGAATAAATTCAGAATTAATTAACTTTGGAAGCGATTTTGAAGCGATTTAAGGAACCAGGAAGTGAATTTGGCAATTTGAAGTGGTGGCCGCCATTTTCAGAAAGAAATCTGAATCGATTGACGCGGGAGGGAAGCAATCAGCTTCCCAACCGCATTAAACAGGGGTCCTGCCCCACGTCCTTCTCGAGGGACAGAAGGACCTGGGAGGTTTTTTGCAGGTTTTCCCACATTTCGCAATTGTGGACGCCATTAACAAAGCCATTCCGAAATTTCAGGAGTTTTCCAAATCAATTTTGAATTTTTTAGGGAAAGTTTCAGTATTCATTCAGAATCGAAGCGCCAGCACCCCCTACATCCATAACGAGTTTTGAACCATTTTTTTATAGATCAACCAGGCCTAGCTGTTATCTCCTAATAAAATTACAGGAATGGTAAATGTCTATGACATTCTCTCTCCTGGAATTCATCTCTTAAACTATACATTTCTAAAGAATTATCCTATTGGAATTTGCTTCTTTGATGTGCTCTAATTTTGGCATTGTATGTCAATAGTGACTTAAGTGAAATAATTGAATGACTCACACTTATTTTCTCTTCTTGTCAGTGCTCAACTTGACTATATTCTTGGCTACTTTTGTCTCAAAGGTTTGGTGGTGCAGCTTTTTCTTACTTGGTGAGCCAACTTAAATCTGACCATTTTCATTCATAAATTCCAAAGACTAATATGAAGCAGTATGTTGTCTGAATGCATTTCAGCTGCTTTTCTTGGGAAGCTGCATCGTTTCAGTATTTCACTGAGGTCTTAAATCAGCATTCCAAATGGCAATTAGGTGCATGGTGACGTGACTGAAAGAAATGTAATTGCTAGAATGTTATGGGTATGTTTTTACCAGTACACTTTTTTGACCTCTCAAAAACTAAATACCATTTAGTATGGATTGCATTATCCTAAGTCATTTATATATCTCTGTTGATTCAGGCAATGCGTTTCAGGCAACCTTCCAAAATATAAGGATATGACTGGCTTATTTAGCCAGAAGTGTGTGTTATCATTACAAAACATCCCCACATATTGCCCATATTGAGAGACGGAAGTATTCATTACATTGATTATCTAATTTCTTAAAAGCAAACTAAATCTCACTGAACTTTGTTGTCTCATTGATTCCTTCTCACTGGATTGGATAAGGAGTAGAGAATTTCCAAATTATGAAAACTGGGGATGTTTCACAATGATTTGCAGATATTACTGTAATTTAATTATGTAAACCAGAGCTGTGAAACTTCAGACATTTTGAATGACAACTCCTAGAACATCTTTTATTGGTCATGTTGATGGAAATTGTAGACAAAATCAACTGGAGGAGCAGAAAGTTTTTTATACTTTGTGTAAACCATTTTGGCAGAAGGAGTGCTTTTTAGTTTTTCAAAAAGAAAAACATCTAGGATACACAATTGAAAAGAAATAAAGAATTAAACCTATTCATTGCCATGAGACATTAAGGATGGAAAGAATATTTGGTCATATTCAAAGCATGGTTCAAAACATGTTTTTTAAGGAATAAGAATTCCTGAGGAAGAGGATACTGGGATGATGACAAATTTTATGGTTTGGGTCTATGTACAATTTTTAGTTTAGAAAATAGAATATTCTGTGCAGGAAACAACATTTTTGTGTACAGAAAATACCATTCTTGCCCAAAAATACTATTTTTCTCTGTGAAATATTTGAATCTTTTGTGCAAAATAAGCCATAGTTGCACCATTTTCTGTGTGGAAAATAATATTTTCACCCTGCAGTATTATCTTTTTGCACAGAAAGACCTGTATCACGTGCAAGGAATTATGATTTCTGTGCAAAATACATGTATATCATTAGTTGTGCATTGCTAATATTTTTGCCTTTATAATACATAACATGTAATAGTGATTTAATGTTACAATATATATTGGAAGATGGGCAATACAAAAGCAAGTATTTTCCATGCCACATATACACTGTGGAGGACTTGTTCACGTATCACATAGTTAAATTATCGGATGTAGTTATGGCTACCAAGTTTACCCTTCTTCAGACATAAACACTGAAAACATTTACAGTAGGGTTGAAATTGTTGATGGGATTGAGCTGCAAAGGAAGAAAGACTCTGTGTGCAATGTCTTTGAGGAGCCAAAAGGAAATTCACATGTTGAGTGGTTACTGTAGTCACATCCAGTGGTATTATGAGTTATGCTAGATAAGTATGGCCCTTCTACACTGCCATATAAAATCCAGATTATCTGATTTGACCTGGATTATATGGCAATGTAGACTCATATAACCCAATTAAAAGCAGATAATCTGGATTATCTGCTTTGATAATCTGGATTATATGGCAGTGTAGAAGGGACCCATGACTTACAAGCAGGTATTGAGGTAGGCATCTGTCAGAGTCTAAACATTGTAAGGGAGCTTGCTAGAGTCTGAAGAGGTATGCTGGCAAGATAAGAAGTGATATCCTGGACCTCTGGTATGCAACTCTAATTTTAAAACATAATCTGGAATTTTCCTTCAAAACCGCTTCCCTCCTGCTGTTCTATCATCTTTGTTTCCCTTGAATGAAGATTTTGACAAACATTGCCAAACTGGCTTAGACTTCTATAGTGCAGTTTCCATTGGCTCCCCCCCCCCCCATGTTCAATTCCATTGTTTTCATCTCCTTCGACCATCTAAGAATCATAACTGGTGTCTCCTACTAACAAGGCAGTGGTCCATGGCTTACTACATCATGTGACCCTGGCCATTGTTTATTATTCCAGATGAGCACCATGAGATGCTTCATCATAATTATTTCACTCCAGTTAGATTGTTAGATGTGTTTGAACACTAATCAAATTGATATATTTGTGTTTGGTGTAAGATTGCAAAATAAAATAAATATCTAACAACCAATTAAATAGAATCTTTCATGCTTCAGATTTCAGTGTCATGTGTGCTTTGCAGACTATGATGTTTGTTTCCATCTATGGTGGATCTGACTCTGTTGGTCCTAACTTTTACTGAAATTAGAAGAACTGTCAATTAACATTATGTACCTTGTTAAATTTTGCTGGGAATAATTGTCATCCTTCCATCAATCACTTCCTTTAAATTGTTGACCATTTGAGCTGAGCTCTGGAAACCGACAACTGTACTGATATGCGAAATAGAAGCTGATTAAAGCACTCAGAAATGCCAGAATGGAGAAACTGGCATGTCAATTTATTACCCGAGAAGGAGTTAGAGTAGTGATTCTGACAACAGAAAAGATTACTTCTTCTTTTTTTTGCTGGAATATGAACAGAAATTTTAAGAAACAGAAAATAATATGTTTTTGCACTCTTCTTGTCAGGAGTTACAGATGTTAAAAATCAACAATTACATTCATCTAAAGGTGATTTTTGCCATTCACTTACAAACAGTGAGAACAATGTTATTTTAAAAAGTTTTTAATGGCTGCTGAGTATGAGTGATTGATATTTCTTCAGGGAAATTACTATTTATTTTTTCTTCAAAGTTACAATGCAGACAATGTGGGTAAGATTAGTGGTTGTGCTGCCTTGCATAAATTTATGTTTGCTTCTATTAGGTTGGGCTAAGTAGGTATTATTGTCCAAACGCACCAGCCGCTACGCCCCACCCTGTAATCTGAGATCATCCGGGGAGGCCCTGCTCTCGCTCTCGCCTACTTCTCAAATGCGGCTGGTGAGGGCGAGGGAGAGGGCCTTCTCGGTGGTGGTTCCCCGCCTGTGGAATGCGCTCCCTATCGATGTACGATCCACCTCATCCCTCCTGGCATTCAGAAAAAAAGTAAAATCCTGGCTGTGGGACCAGGCGTTTGCACACCAGCACAAGGCAGCATTTTAGATGGGATTTTAATGGAAAGTGGATGAATAGGGCCAATGCTTTTATGGACAGAACATTGTTTTAATCTGGAATGAATGTGTATGATGCTAATGTAATTGTATTTTAATGTATTTTAATGTATTTTAATTGTTGAAAGATTCTGGGGTTTTATATTGTTACTGTGTGGGCATCAAATTGTGCCTTACTGTAAGCTGCTCTGAGTCCCCCCTCGGGGGTTGAGAAGAGTGGGGTAAAATCCTGAAATAAATAAATAAATAAATATTATTGCACAGCATTTGTAACCTTCTTTCTTCTCACATACTACTTGACTTGGCAATTGTCATGCCTAGCTGCTGATCATTTAGCTTTTTTCAGAGAAAGGTTTTTAGCAGAGCTTTGACATTATTTCATTTAGTATTCCTCCATTCCCCACAATTACCAATTTGGAAAATGTTTAGGCTAATGTGAATTATATCCTGAACTGACAGGAACCAATAGGGATGGCTCAGTATTATACAAATAGAGACCCTGATTCTCTTTTATCAATTGTGCAGGTCCATTCAGGGTTATGACAGCTTCACAGAAGGGCCTTTTGTTGTGATGCTAATGCCAACATTTTCTGTTTTGTGTGAAAATAAGCTGAGAAAGAGAGGAGAGTGTGAAACTGCGATGCTTGCAAATTTTAGAAATGCATGCGAATAATAATAGCAAAATAATTTAAGATAGGTAGATCTAAATGTATCATATTGAAACTAAAATAGAAAAGAATTCCACATGATGTAGGATTACTTTATTGAGATGATCAAAATGAAAAGTGCTTTGAAGACTGGAAAATTGTAAATATAGGAACTGTATCTGGGTATCCCCGGCACATGTCGTTGCATGTTTCAGATAGATGCAGCTGATCAAAGAAAACACTGTCGCCTGAAAAGAAAAGAAAAAACAAAACAAAAAAAAGCTGATGAATGCTTAGAATGGGCAATGCAGCTTTGTGTCACTTTGGTGAAGAATGAAATTGGTTAATTCTTTCTCCTCACTCCCCATAACCTTTGATGTTGTGTTTCAGCCATTGTGCTCTGAAGGAGAACTTAACCTTTATAATATTTTATTTTCTAGAAGCATCCGACTTATGTCAAAGTGCCTTTTTAAATGACAAAAGTCATTTAATGTCATTGTTCTATGCCATCGAGGCTGTCTGAACGAAGGATCATACCTAGGGAACCACAAGTATCTTAAACTTTTTCATTTTGGGAATAAAAAGTACAATTGTTGTTAAAGATAAATATCTAGATAAGGATAAGCGGATAGCATTTTTTCTGAATCTATTGAAGGGGTTAATGAGCTCAACAGTGCAAAATGCTGAAAGGTTAACTTAAAATAAAGTGCCCTCTTGGAGCAGAAGACAGAAGGCTAAGGGGAGATTATGTATCTTGAAGACACAAGGTGACCTGACAATTCAACGCCTATTTATATACAAATAATATATGCTTCTCTATGCCAGCGCTGCATACGTAGAGCTTATTAGTTAAATGTGCCAAGATGGCAAAATAATGAGAAAAGCATGTTTGGATATCCTGATTGGATAAGAGGTATAAGAGGTATGGGTGAGAGGTTACACTATTCCCAGTAAAAATTGTATAAAAGATAACAGAAAGATTGTAACAGCACGGGCAGCATTTTTTGAAGACACGCTTGTCTTTCAGCTGTTCTGTCTCTGCATGGCCACGCTGAAATAAAAGATTTTTGCTTCACTCAAGGAGACTGCTTGCTTCTCTTGATTCCAAGGTTTTTAGGAATTCCCTTTCACTCTAACAAATCCTGGAGGCATAATTTTGCAAGTTATTACACAATATTTGCAAGGCGGATATTGAGTGTGGATTGAGATGGAAATAAAAGGATAAAATTTATTATTAAAGATTAGGAAGGAGAACTCACAAGCCTAAAGTTTTTTGCAGCACATTCACATAATGTTAAATCATGGTTGGGTGTTACACCTGCAGTGGGCTACAATGTTAGGAAAGTAACAATTACTCTATATTGATCAAAGGGGCAGTGTTCATTGATTCTGTGCCTATGGAATGCACTCCCAAACGAAAGAAGATCGACTCCATCTCTCCTCACTTTTAGAAAAAAGCTAAAGTTGTGGTTCTGGGATCAGGTTTTGGGCAGCAGATGTAAATTGTCCCTTTGGATTTGACTGGATTGACACTTTGACTTGACTGAACTGACAATGTGTTCCGCTTGATGGCTTAATTATTGTTGTATGTAGTGATTTTAATGTAATGGTTTTAATGTTTTTTAATGATGTTGATTATATGGTGTATTTTATATTGTATTGTGGTTTTGCGGCCTCTGGAGCTGCAAATGTAAGCCATGCTGAGTCCCCCTGTGGGGGTGAGAAGCTACGGGGTACAAGTACCATAAATAAATAAATAAATTATGAAACAATCTGTCATTGGATCCACTAAGAAGAAGGACTGTTTAAGAAGAAAATCTACAGGAATGGGCAAAGGATCGCCTGTTCCCATACAATCCCCCGAGATCATTGCGGTCAGAAGACTCGAATTTTCTTTGCGTCCCAGTATTAGATCTTTCTGCCTAACGGCAACCCGACGGAGGGCATTTTCCATCATAGGTACTATGGAATTCTCTGCTGCCTGACATTTCTTTCTGCAGAGTACGTAAGACTCACTTGTTCAGACAGGCTTTTGACTGATGTTTGAAATTTTAATCATTATTTTATTGCTTGATGTTTTGGTATTCTTCCTTGTAAACCGCCCCGAGCCTCTGGGAGTGGTGGTATAAAATCGAAGAAATAAATAAATAAATGAATAAACTTTTATAAAATAAAAGTTTCATAAGATGCAATCTAACTCTAGAGGAGCGATTCCCCCTCCCTTTCTCCTGGCACTTCATTTCTCCACGCCAGGAGAGCTCCGGCAACACTCTAATGGAGGCCGGGTGAATTCTTTTGTATTTTAAAGGGCTTTTGGAGAGAGGGTTGATGTTCTCATGGCTTTCCAAGCTAATTTAGCCCAGAAAATTATGGGACTACTGTCTGGACTACCCCCTCAAAAGTCCAGAACTTTTGAGGGAGCAGTCCAGAAAGCAGAAGTAGTGAGGTTATCCCGCACCTTCTAACAAATTAATTTGCCACAAACCAGGGGCCCTAAACCAGGATTTTCCTGGTTTGTGGCAAATTGATTCATGTTTCTCAGGGACATCACTTTTAATTGTGGGAACTCCCATGTTAAAGGGACTGTCTGGAGGAGCAATAAAGCTAGCTCTGTAAATAATAGGCGGGATCCTAGTTCAATGGATAGCTGAGCACTCACAATCCCATCTTCTCTCACTATTTGACAACTGCAAGTATTGAGAAGAACACCTGTACTTGTTTCTTCTTGGTGGGAAAAGGAGAAGGAGGACCTTGATGGGAAGAGGGAAAAATGAGAGTGTACTCTCAAATGAACTTCCAGGCATTTCTTTGCCCTGAGATCTTGGATCACCCACATCATCATGATCCAAATTGCTCTCTCCTCCCACTTCTGGTAATAAGGAGTGGTAGCACCCACTCCCAAGGCTTTGATAACTGAAATGCATGGGGTTTTGAATAGTGTATAAGGAAAGCGAGAAAGTCATTAGCAGGACGCTGGCTGAAGTGTGCAACAGATGTGGGAGCAACCGCTGTAGCTGTTCCATTTACACTGCTACAGTTTAATGTTCATTTTGCTTCTTTATCCACACTGTTCCTATTTGCAAATGAGGTTGGTTTCCCATCTCATTTGCAATATAGGTGATTGTCTCCTTGTGGGTTTGAATTCCCTTCAGGTGGCAGTTCCTAATTCTTGCATTCATAGAAGTGGGATGTAAACTGCAACAGCTTGTGCTGTGTTAAATTTAGTTTGAAAAGGGTGCTGCTTGACATTTGCATTAAATAATATATTTCAAATGACAACCCACAGTTGGAGCTATCCTCATTACTGTTACCTTTGTTAAAGTGTCAGTTCGTTTTTAGATATTTAATTCTCTGGTGATTCTAGATTTTAAAATGGTGCTCACTTGACGATGGGTGTGCATGTGTGAATGCAATACAATGGAGATATTGAGAACAATGGTATTTAATAATAAACACAAGGAACAGTATCCAATTGTTTTCACTTGGGACTCGCCACAAATAGAGCAGTGTACTGAAATCAGTGTTTACATTCACAGTCTCTTGGTGTGACGTAATGCAGCAGGGCCTCTTACTATTTTGAATTTGAAATTTCTTAGAATTAAATAGAGAAACTTCTTTTTCATGTTTCGGGCACCTCCCATTTAAAATAAATATTATTTTATTAAATAACTAGTCCAAAACTTTTTTAAAAATGTGAGGAGAAGGAAGTTCCAGAAATGGGAAGTGAATATAATACATTTTAAATCTTCATATATGGTATTTGATTTCAACAGTTGAGGATGCACAAAGTTAAATATCAGTTGACACCGAGTGGCTTGGGTGACTCAGGTGAGGGAAGATTAAGTTTGTAATGAGGTGCTTTTCTGAATAATAGCAGCACAAAAAAATTAACCAAGAAGAGATGCAGTAAATTTCTCCCCATAATTCTCTTCTCCAAATGTAATATTGACTAGTTACAGGATATTTTCTGATATTTTCTGATACACATTTTTACGGTATTTCAAAATAAGTAGATAATGTGTTCTAGTACTAACCCATTCCTTAATTATGGATACTTTATGTAATATCTCTACCAAATGCACTCACCCTATTTTTCTTTAAAAAGGTCTTTATTGGAAAAAAGAAGTTTTTTTTCAAATATAAAACTGCGTAAAGGGCTATAGAACCAAACCAAACTATTAAAACTGCACTTACATGGACAACACTTAGAACTAATTTAAATAACAGTAATAGAAAAGAGGACCCCATACTACATCACTGCACAAATGAGGTGGGGGGAAAGGGTTTTGCCTTGTTGATGAAAATATGTGTTCCCTTGTCCATCTTCCCCTCAGAATACTTCTGCTGTTCTTCCAAACCTAATACTACTAAAAGTTTTCCCCCAAACAATTAAAGGTAGCTAATCTTGCTTAAGTGTTTGTTTTTTTAAATCAACATCATCAATTTGGCCACGGTGGTCCATGCTCTGGTTACATCCCGTATAGATTACTGCAATGCTCTCTATGTGGGGTTGCCTTTGAAGACTGTTCGGAAGCTGCAACTAGTCCAACGGACAGCAGCCAGGTTGATAACAGGAGCGCCATCCAGCGAGCGTACAACTCCTCTGTTGTGCCAGCTCCACTGGCTGCCAGTTTGCTACCGGGCACAATTCAAAGTGCTGGCTTTAGCCCTTAAAGCCCTAAACGGTTCGGGTCCAACTTACCTGTCCGAACGCATCTCTCCCTATGAACCATCGAGATGTTTAAGATCACCTGGAGAGGCCCTGCTCTCGGTCCCGCCTTCTTTGCAGGCTTGACTGGCGGGGACGAGAGACAGGGCCTTTTCAGTGGTGGCTCCTCGGCTTTGGAATGCCCTCCCTAAAGACATCAGATCGGCCCCCTCCCTCCTGACATTTTGCAAGACAGTCAAGACCTGGTTATTTGAGCAGGCATTTGTTGATGAAATATAAGGCTTAATTGGATATAAGGAATGACGACGATGTGATGGAAACTGATTTCAACATGACGCTGAGGCTGCAATGGTATGTTTTTAATTGTTAAATTGTTATTATATGTTTTTTTCAGGGGGGGGGGTTGACTTGTTGCTGTGTTGTATTGAGGGCAGAGACTGCCTGTGTAGACCGTCCCGAATAGCCTTCGGGCTGAGAGGGGCGGTATAGAAATGTGACAAATAAATAAATTAATAAATAAATTTGTCAATTTCTGCCAAATTATATATTTGCCAATCTTTTCCAGATGGAAATATTATGTGTGTTCACTTATGTGTGTAAAGTATATTGTAGATTTCTCACACATTTTAGTCATACTGATCATTTAACAAAGTTAAAAGAAAAAAATTGTTTTCAACCGAATTTTAAAATTTAAAACATCTTGTATTATATGGTGTATCTCAATCCAGAATTTCTTTGCTCTATTACGTGCCCATCATATATGATTAAATGAAACTTCTATAGCATTACATTTCCAACAAATGCTAGAGCAGGTCATACTTGAGCAAGGTATATCAGACTCATTCAGAGACCAATAAAGCAGTCTCTGGAAGTAACATTCAGGTCCCCATCATGCTTCCTGAATTTCATATCCAATTGTAATGAAGCAGAATACAAACAGGCAACGCTGCAAGACATTGAAAAGAGCAAATATAGAGAGCATTCACATATGACCCAATGGTTAAGACCATAGGAAAACAGAAGAGATTAGAAGAATTTAGACAAATTTACAGGATTGAAAATATACATTCAAAAAAAATTTAGAGGGAAGAATAAGCTAAAAGAAAAATCAGGATTACAAAATAAACAAAAAATGTTCTTCCAAAAAAGTCTAACAGTCAATAATTTGGAGAAGAATATGGGGAGAAATTTACTGCATCTCTTCTTGGTTAATTTTTTTTGTGCTACAAACACCTCATTAAAAAAGTAAATTTTACAATAGGAATAACACATTCTAATAAGAATACAACATTATTTTAAGAGAATAATGAAAAGACATGGAAATAAATAAAACCAGATACACAAAGATTGAACAAATTAAAGTTGTCACTATTGAGAAGATATATCAATTATCAAAATGAATATACTACTAAAAATGCTAATTCTTTTTCAGAATAATCCAATTATAATAAATGACATGCCTTTTAAGCAATAGAAAAAAAGAGATTTAGCTAAATACATATGGCAAGGCAACCCCATCCCTCCTAGCTTTTTAGAAAGAAAGTAAAATCGTGGTTGTGGGACCAGGTCTTTGCACAGTAACTTAATGCAGCACTTTACTTAGATTGGACTAATATGACGACAGACATGAGTATACGGCTTAACGTTATTGACTGTAATACCAGCATGTAAGCCGCCCTGAGTCCCTCCCCCCCCCCCCGGGTTTGAGAAGGGTGGGGTAGAAATACTGTAAATAAATAAATAAGAGGCTTAGAAGAGAAAGATTTTGCAGGACAAAAAGCAAAGGGGAGGATTAGCATTACCAAAACTAAAACTGTATTTTAAAACATGTACATTAGTTTGAATGAATAATTGAATAACCTCAAGAAATGAGAGACTGTTGTGATTTGCGTTTTGGATGGCATGCCTATATATGGTATCAAAAAGCAAAAGTAATCACCATTTTATAAGTTGAGCCATGTTAAGGATATGGAACAAGTACAAAATTAATTTATGTCAACCCCCCCCATTATTAATTTCAATGGACTAAGGTTTTTACAAATTAGATAACAAGAAAGGAGAACAATGGATTACATACAGAGATTTATTAATACATGAAGATTAACTCTGCTCCTTAAATGGCCAGCTAATTTCAGCTACAGTTTGACACTACTTTAACTAACATGACCCGATGCTATAGAATCATATGATTTATAGTTTAACCAAAAGGTTTCACCAGCACCTTATGGCAGAGATGTAAAACTACAACACGATTCCATAGCATTATGGCAAAGCAGTTACAGCAGTATCAAATTGCATTAATTTTAGACTGTAGATATATCCCAGCCCTGTGTGGAGATTGACAGGGCTAGCCAGTCTCCAGGTTCCTCTATCTGTGCAAACACCCCTTCCACATATGTGTTGGTGGTAGCATGGGGAGAGAGAGAGAGAGAGAGAGAGAGAGAGAGAGAGAGAGAGAGAGAGAGAGATATTTTCCATTTTATTTCCTATTGCTGTTTTAATTATCAAATACTCACTTAACATTTGACATCTTAATTCCTACATTGTTCTGGTGTTTGATGTTTGATAGTGTTTGATTGAGGGCAAATAATGTTTTCCTTAATCTCTAATTTGCATTACTTAATAACATACAGTGGTATTTAATGTTTGACAGCTGATAGCCTATCTGGTTTCATAAGGCCAAATCTAATAGCTGGAGATATCAGCAAATATTAAGCACTTCACTTTTGAAGTGAAGTTTGGGGTAATTTGGAATAGCAGGCCTATTTTCAAGCTGCTAGGGGGAAAGTTCTGTTTAAGAGCTATTTTTACGAGAAAATTTGCAAAGTATATTGCTGTTCTTTAAGTGCTCCAGACTTATTTTTCAGATTCAATTTTGCAGTGTGGGAAAGGGGAGAGGAAATGCAGTCAGGACTTCATATCCATGGATTCTACCAGCTGCTTGAGAATTACCCCCCTCCCCCCTACACACACACCACCACCAAATCAATAAATAAACCTTGATTTTGCTGTTATATAAGGGACACAATTTCACTATGCTGTTGTATATAATGGGACTTGAGCATTCATAGATTTTGGTATCCATGGGGTGTCCTGGAACCAAACCCAGTACATACCAAGGTGCAATCTATTGCTAATCCACTATAATATGCCACTTTCTATTGCTGTTGAATTTTGACAGCATAATGGCAGCAAAATGCCACAACTTTATTTGAAAACAAGGCACAGAAGGGCCTTGCATTTTGTCTTAAGGAAAACTTGCTTCTGGGAGTCTTCCTGAGGTATCAGTCTGCTTCAAAATAAGGCACAGGATAAAATTGTGATGGGTACATATAGTTCATGGTCACATTGTGGCCACACTGGTAAACATCCGCAATGGCTGGAAAGCTCCCATCCATTGATCGTATCCAAATTCATTTTCTCCACTTTTAAAAAATGTAAATGCTTAAAAAATGTAGTCTCACCAGAAGCGACTTACAGTTTCTCAAGTCACTCCTGACTTGGAAAAAGAAGTCACCATATGGCTTCCAAACTAAGCAGAAAACAAGGAGTGCCGTGGAGTTGTGTTAGTAAGTCATTTTTATTTACAAACTTGTTTCTATTTTTATTATTAGTACCAGATTGTGGAAATAGAAAACATTTGGTTCTTTTGTCACTAGACATCCTTCAAATTGCGAAGAGCAAGACATTGATTTGAAATACATTCATCATAATGTCACAGCTGATGAATTAGAATGTGAAGTTTTAGTGTGAGTGGAAAATGCTTAACTTTGAAGAACATATCTTCATTAGAAAGTGTGTTTATGTGTGTACGTGCAAACATATGTCTGGAAGCTATATGACGCAGTCTAATGCCTTTCTCTTCTCTTTTTGTGTGAAAAAAACCCCCTGATATGGTAAATATTTATGAGAAGGTTATTTAATCATGTGGCTGTATTCTATGCAAATGCTTTCTTCATGAATCAACACACACACATGAGAGAGAGAGAGAGAGAGAGAGAGAGAGAGAGAGAGAGAGAGAGAGAGGTTATCTACTTACCAATTTCTGCTGTTTGTGCCTAATATTTTATAGGACTTTTCAAAATGTGATTTATTAAAGTTTGTTCCCAATGACAGGCACAATCTCCTTCCTCCCTGCTTTGCTATGGCTAAATCTTATGAATCCCATAGTGTGGTAAAACACTAGAGGAGCTCTCTGACTGAGCATTATAGATACTAGGCATGATAACAAATCGAAAAATGGCGATTCTAAAATCAAATGGGGGGGGGGGGATTTTTTTTTGATTAGTATATCAAAGACTTACAAAAAAATTCCCAAAATTTTCGGAAATGTAACTTAAGTACTAACGAAATTCGTTAGAAATTCGTATGCCAGAGCATGCGCTTTCCAGATGGTTTTGGCCTACAACTCCCAGAAATCCTAACAGCTGGTAAATTGGCTGGGATTTCTGGGAGTTGTAGGCCAAAACTTGAATAAACCACACTGAATTCTAGATGGGACTCTCCAAATAGGAAGGAGGGAGGAAGGAGGAAGGGAGGGAGGGAGGGGGTTTTCTATTCTTGGAAGCAGCAAAAGAAAAGGAGGAGGAGCCCCCCCCCGCTCCTCGCTGCCTCTCTCTCACCCCGATCCTGAGGGAGCGAGGGCCCAAGTTTGCCCAGGCTGAGAGGAAAAGGAAGAGGCCTGAGGCTGTGAGGAATGGTGGGAGTTGAAGTCCAAAAACACGTACCTGGAGGGCTGAAGCTGGTCCCTGCGATGGGGCAAGGCAGAGCAACGAGGGGAAGAGAAGCATCTGAGAGCGCCGGGAGAGAGAGGAGCGCGCGCGTGTGTGTGTGTGTGAATCAGGCCCCTGCGATGGGGCATGCATGGCAGCAGAGCAACGGGGAAGAGAAGGAGGGGGAAGCCTGGAGAGAGAGGAGAAGCGCGCGCGCGTGTGTGTGTGAATCAGGCCCCTGCGATGGGGCATGCATGGCAGCAGAGCAACGGGGAAGAGAAGGAGGGGGGGGGGAGCCTGGAGAGAGAGGAGGAGAAGCGTGCGTGTGTGTGTGTGTGTGTGAATCACTTTCCAGAATGCATTGCCTCTACCTAGCAGCAGCGTCACTTCCAGTTCCCCCATAGAAATGCGGGAAAAAGAAGAAGCTGAATGAAGGCGGGAAGGAAATGAGGGGGAGAAGACAGGGTGAGTAGTACAATAATTAATTAATTAATAATTAAGAATTTCTAACGATCCTAACGCAAATTGTTGGCCTCACGGACCGTAAAAGGAAGTCTACTTCCTGGTTCGGGGCAGCGATCCGTAAAACAACAAAAGTCCCATTAATTACGGATTTCTAACGAATCAATTAGATTTCCGTTTCAATTTTAGCATGCCTAATAGATACCCTCCCTAAACTGGAAAATCCCAGAATGGGAACATGTTCATTGAAGTGGAATTATAGTGATTCTAATTGTGGCTTGTGAAAGGTATATCAACAGTACCACAATTTGTGCAGTCAGGTGTGTATCTGCAACTGCCTTGCTACACATGGAATAGTTTGTTTCTCTGCAAGGCTCTCCCTGTCTGGATTTGAAGTGCCTGTTCGTAAATTATATTTGGAAACATCTCTATAAATATTTATCATCTGACAGAAAAATCTGGGCTGTTTTCAGATAACAGATGGGGCATCTGTCTAGATAGCACTAGGATCCACTGGCTGTTGTGTTGTTGTGATTAGAGCATCACTGGTTATAATTGGAGACTCCTGTTATTCAAATGACTTCCCAGTTACTAAGTAATAAGGACATCTGATTTTAAGGCTTGGACCCTGATTCCTGGGTTAAGAGTACTGTACTGCTTTGAAGAAAGGAATTCTTATACTCTCTCCCCAAACTGCAAGCTGCTTTAGATTGTCCATGAGGTAAAGCTGCGGTGGGTTAGGGAACAAAATCTCTAAATCCTGAATCTCTAGAGCAGGAGTCAAGAACCTTTTTGACTCAGAGAGCCATGAAAGCAAAATATTTGGAAATTTATTTCAGTGAGAGACATATAATATATATAATATATTTTAAGACTGAATTCAACTAAATGTGAGTATATACGTAAAACGCGTGGCAGGGGACGGCTAGTTTAATATAATGCCAAGTTTTCAAATGCTGTGGGTTTTTATTTTAAATACAATACAAATGTACCCTTGGTTCGCTTCTGATACGATAAATAAATAAAACCTTGGCCCACTTTCGGTGACTGGTCCAGTGACCTTCAGGGGTCTCAGCGATGCTGGCGCTCTCAGGGCCCAGGCCAGGCCCCACTCCTGTGGCAAGCCCAGGGGGTGCTGCTTCAGAGAGTGCCCCAGGTGGCGAGGACTGGGAAGGCTCCTTTTTGCAGGGCACTCATTCCAATTCAGCGAAGGAGGAGGCGAAGGGAGGCCTGGACTGGAGGAGCCTCGTTCGCTGCACCAAGGCTCCTCCAGTCTAGGCCCGCCTTGGCTTCCAATGCAGCAGAGGAGGTGGCAATTCAGCTGAATCGCCTCCTCCTCCGCCTCCACATTGAAAGCCAAGGGAGGTCTGGACTGGAGGAGCCTCGTTCGCTGCACCGAGGCCCCTGCAGGCCAGGCCCGCCTCGGCTTCCAATGCAGCAGAAAAAGAGGCAATTCAGCTGAATCGCCTCCTCCGCCCCTGCATTGAAAGCCAAGGGAAGCCTGGACTGGAGGAGCCTTGTTCACTGCACCGAGGCTCCTCCAGTCCATACTATGGGCAACTATTATTGACCTAAAAGATTTTTCTGCTTAACAGCACCACAATGACTCATCCATTAAACACCACCAGGAGCTGTGTGTTGGTCTCAGTTTTTGGTTCTGGAACCTCAGAGTCTTGGGTGACCTTGAAGATCTTTACCGTAAAAACCTTGCTGGATAACAGACAAATCTCAGGACCATGTACCTTACAAGGTTGTAGGCAAGACTAAAAATGAAGTGGATTTGTATAGTATTTGTATAGGATGTCCTATATTTTTGCTCTGAATTTTGTGTCCTGTATTTTCAGCTCCTGTTCTGTATTGACAGAATAGGACAGGTGGCAGCACAAGGCGAGGAGGTAGCGTTTGAACTCACAGCAAGTTGGGCCAGTGCCATTGGAGGATGGCGCAGAAGACGGAAGGAGCTGCTGAGGTCCCGGACCTCGACACCGGGGTAGCTCTCACACTGGCAGCGGCACCAGGCCTGCAAGGCACTGTGCGGGCCTGACATGAATTCAAGCCTCCGCAGCGCCTCTCCTGGCTCTCCTCCTCCCCTCCTCTGTTTGCTGCTACTCCCGGCGGGAGGCTCCTTCTCCTCCTGCCCAGGAAGGGCACTGCAGGGCTCTGCTCAGACCTGTCCCACCGGCGGACACGGAGCCTACCTCTCCACCCATCGCCAGTCTCAGCTCCAGCAAAGCAGTGCTCCACTGTGGAGGCTTAGTCATCCACCGGGAGGCCAAGAGGAGGAGGCGGAGGCCAACTGGGGAGAGGGAGCAGTCCCACTTCATTTCATTGTGGGTTATTTATTTTTATATTCATGCCTATATGCATTTGCCATGTTGTTAAATACTAAACAAAGGTGTGTGTGTGCATATTTTTTCTGTTTTTTTTGTCATACCTAATGCATTGTACTGCTATTATAAAGCTATTAGTAGTACATACAGTACAATGCATTAGGTATGACAAAACATGAAGAAACATACTATGTACTGTTAAGAGGGTGTAAGTCAGTTTCTTTTATGAATTTCAATCATTATCTTATTCTGTTAATAAAACTATTTATACCTAATGTTTGATTTTCAAGTTTTTATTAAGTGTCCTTAATTTTTGTGAAAAATCCCATATTTTTAGGTAAATGTCCCTTATTTCTTATATCAAAAAGTGGCAACCCTAATACTGACCTGAGATACATGGAGCTAAAATCTCTAGAGCCATAGAAATACTTTTTTGGGTTAAGGGATTTGGATTATTTTTGGTTTCTTGGGACTTGTATCCTATCTGAATCATCACTCAGCAAGTAGCAATTTGTTTGGAAACATCTCATTTAAATCAGAAAAATGCATAAACAGCTTGGGTTTAAAAACCAACATTGAGGGAGGTTATACTTCAAATTTCTGGTTCTCAATTTCCAAATTTTATTGAAAAAAATGCTTCACGAACACTGGAGGTTACTACACTGATGCAATATACTTTAGTTATTTGGGATGATAGAGAAGAGAAGCTGTAGTTATGTTATAAAGATTTTAATCAGCGGAAAACCGATTGTTGATGGTTTTAAATGTTTTTTAAAAGATCAGAGAGACAATTTATTCCAGATGCTTTCACACTAAAATATTTTTAGTAATGAAAGAAATGTACCTAATCTTCAGCACCCTGTAAATAACTTTGCACATGTCCAGCTGTGTCTCTGTGTTGAATTATATTAAAATTCTATTTTGTTGCTGAAAATCTGCTCGAATCTATGCTATTATAAAATTAGGGTCCAACAGAACAAGAATCAGGGCAAGGTTTTTGTGCATCTGGGGAAAAAACCAGAGACTTAATTTTTCCTCTATTCTATATTTACCTGTTGAAGAAACATATATTATCCACGTGTATATTTGTGTTTGAAAGGGGTATGTAAAAGTTTGCTCTAGGCTTGTTTGAACAGGTGTATGGCAAATGATCAAGAAAGAAACCATTCTAAAAAATAATCAGAATTTATTAAGACCTGACATATTTCAGAAGAGTTTGATGCTGTAATGGCAGAGCTGAGTAATTTTACATGTTGCCAAATGCTCCCAGCAAGGAAACTTGCTAGCCTTAATGAATGAACTCAATAATAAACACATTTGAGACTACACACACACACACACACACACACACCTTTAAGAATGTTTTCCTTAGGATTCAAGGCTTCTTCCATATGCCTATTTTATACCTAGTGTGATGAAAATGTAGTCCAAAGGCATCATTCAGTCCTCATCACTTGGTGAGGGGGAGCGGGGGCAACTCTAGAAGACACCCCAAAGGCCTCGTACTCCCTGCCAAGTTTCAAGGTTTTTCTGGCAGAAAAATAATTTCAAAATAACCCAAACTCCTTCAAATAACGATCGTTTCTAATATACAAGTATTTCTCTCTAATATATAAGTCTTTATTGTGGTTTTTAAAAATAAAATTCATTTTTAAAAAAGGGGGGGTGGGGAAGGATTTTAAAAGTGCAAGTAAATTAAGCAGATGAAAAATCAAAAGAGAAAAAAAGAAAAAAGAAAAAAAGAAGAAAAAAGAAAAAATGTTAAAAGCAAATGTTTGTGTGACTCCCGATTAACAAAGAACAGTAGTTTCTAGACTTGCCCTTACACCCCCATGTGAAACGCCTAACTGTTAACAAAATTGATTCAATTAATTTGTTTTCATTTGTATCTTTTTATACTATTCTTTTCTCTTGCTGTTAGAAAGGTGGCTTACACAAAGTTTAGAGCAAGACAAAGTCACACCTGGAATATTGTGTCCAATTCTGGGCACCACAATTGAAGAGAGATGTGGACAGGCTGGAATGTGTCCAGAGGAGGGCAACTAAAATGATCAAGGGTCTGAAGAACAAGCCTTATGAGGAGCGACTTAAAGAGCTGGGCCTGTTTAGCCTGAAGAAGAACAGGCTGAGAGGAGACATGATAGCCATGTGAGTGGAAGTCATAGGGAGGAGGGAGCAAGCTTGTTTTCTGCTGCCCTGGAGACTAGGATGCAATGGAGCAATGGCTTCAAACTACAAGAAAGGAGATTCCATCTGAACATTAGGAAGAACTTCCTGACTGTGAGAACCGTTCAGCCATGGAACTCTCTGGTGGAGGCTACTTCTTTGGAGGCTTTTAAACAGAGGCTGGATGGCCATCTATCAGGGGGTGCTTTGAATGCATTTTCCCTGCTTCTTGGCAGGGGGTCAATTTTTGAAACCATTCTTGACCCACTGTGTTGGTCTTTATATTGATTAACATCTCCATTCTCAGCTTGGAATGGGAGAAACCAGTGTCATTATTTCAAATCCTATCTGTATTTTTCCCCCCAGCAGTTGTTTGTGTCAGGCTGAATGGCTTTGCGTTTTCTTTCCACAGAAAAAATTATACATACTGGCTGAGATGCTACAGGGGCATTGTAACTAATGTTAGAGCTCCATCATTGCAGTTAGGGGTGTGCTAAACAGCAGAAATCAGTTCTGTTTTTATTTCAAATTTTGTGTGCTCCCCGTTCTGTTTTTGAGAAGATTCTGGGAGATCGGGGGTGGGGGGTCATTTGGATTTGTTACTCAAGATCTGGAGTTCCATTTTCCGTTTTGAGAAGAATCTTCCTAAAAGCAGAATTGGGGGGACGGGACGGGACCAAAATTTTGAAATGAAAATGGATTTCTGCAATTTACCACATTCCTGGTTACCATTGAAAATTAGAGTTCTGAGAAGATATGTCTGCAGTGTGTTCCCAGTTAAGGGGAACCTTGGGAATATAAGGTGACTAGAGAGACCCACCTTTGGGGTCCTGCTACAGCTGCTTGTCCCAAAGCACCCCACGTCCAGAAGCATTTACCATATCACGATTGCCATATCAACAGTTCAGCTTACAAGTCTATTGTGTGTGTATATTTTAATGATTCACAATATGCACATTTCTAGAGCATGTATATTTTGTATTGCAATCTCTCAGGATATATTAAATGGATACTTTAACTGAAAATGTGTACTCTGTCTAAATAAAGTTATTAATAATAATAAAAACATCCTATGTTGATTTTCCCACAAAAATCCAAAAAGCAAACTTTGATTTTGCCATTTTATAAAAGGGAAACCATTTTACTATGCAATTGTATGTCATTGGACTTCAGCATCCATGGATTCGATATCCACAGGAGGTTCTGGAACCAAACCTCAGAAGATACCATGAATCCATTGTGCTTTTGAAGGAAAGCTGGAGCTTTATTTATTTATTTACATCATTTTTACCCTGCTCTTCTCACCCCTGCAGAGGGACTCAGAGCGGCTAACAATGGCAACAATTCGATGCTGCAATTTCTCTGTCTTGGCATTACTTCGCGAACGAAGATTCTTATTCTTAGGAAGGACTCATCCCACGCTTTTTACAAGCATGTTGATGACTAGAAAGGCAAATTTGAGATAACAGCAGAAAATCTCCTTGAGTGATGTTGTTTCAAAGTTGCGGTTCTTTCTGCGTTGTCATTTCTCTTCGAGACTCGTTTGGCGTGTCTTCTCGAAAGAGGCCGCAGCATTGTGGATAGTGCATCTCCATGCCTCCCGATGTGAGGCCAGGGTGGACCATTGTTGGTGATCAATCTGGCCGAGCCTGAGATGTTGTTTCAGGAAGTCCTTATATCTCTTTTTGGGGCGCCTCTCTTGCGCTGACCTGTGGCGAGTTCACCATAGAGTAGTATCTTTGGGAGGCGGTGGTCCTCCATCCTAGAGACATGCCCTGCCCAGCACAGCTGTGTTCTCAATAGCATGGCCTCAATGCTGGTGATCCCTGCTTGCTCAAGGACAGAAACATTCGTCACATAGTCGGTCCAGTGTATATTTAGGATTGTGCGAAGACAGCGCTGATGAATGTGTTGCCGCAATAAGAAGATAAAAACATACAAATATCATAGATTAAAATAACATTAGTTACACAATCATAAAGCCTTTTACATTACAACAATCACAAGGTCAGATTCAATGTTCAGTGCCACTTTTTGCCTCCTATGCCTCCTTTTCTCTTTTTAAGCACCTAAACGTATGTCATGAGTATAGTGAGAAAAATATTGCATTTGAAGTCAAAACTATTCAGATTTTTTTCAGGGTTGGATGGCAAAATAGATAAAGGAAGATGACACCTGTCAGCCATGACAGTGAAGGACAAAAGCTTTCCAATGCATCACCATACATATATTGCTTGCTATGCTTTAGGAGTTTAAACCTGTCAAAATACTGAGATGAGAAACCAGGGAGAAAACGAGATAATTCTAGAACTGAATGCTTTGAGAACCATCACTCTTTCCCTTCCAGGCATGTAGAAACAATGAGCTCACCCCCCCCCCCCCAAAGCCCATGAAAATATTGCTGTCAAAATTAGTTGCATCTCCCAAATTGTGAATCATCTGTACCCACCCCTCTCTTGTAGGGTGCCTCATGGGACAGTGATATAAGCAAACTATAATATTATAAAGAAAAAGGACAGGGCACTGGCCCATTGTATAGAGAGCTTTGATTCATGCAGCACTGAGATGTGCAAGTGGTAGAAGGAACGATGGGAGTATGGAAGGGAGGCACAGACAGAGGCGGCCCAAGGTAATTATAATTATTTTGGCACCCCTCCAAAAACCAAACCTGGAGCATGCATGGAGGTGGAGTTACCAGCCGGCGCAGAGGTGGAGTTTCCAGCATGTGTGGAGGTGGAGCCTCCACGCATGCTGGAAACTCTGCCTTCACGCCATCTGGTAACTCCTCCTCCGCACCTGCTGGAAACACAGCAGACACGGAAGCAGCGTTTCTAGCCAGCAACGGTGCACCCCTGCGAATCTGGTGCTCTCGGCGGGCACCTACTCCGCCAAGTGCATTAATCCACCCCTGGACACAGAGTATTACATCAGAAGGTGAGGCATTCAGGTAATATTCCCAGTCCACCTATCTGGTCAAGAGTTAAGTAAGCACTTCAAAGACGTGCGTCAACGAATTAATGACATTGCGGCCCAAACCGATATAGACTCTTTTTTTTAAAAATGTCTTTATTCGAGAGAGTATCTTTTTTCCATAGATACATAAAATAGAAAAGCATTGACATAAATAGTGGGGGAAAGCGGGTGTAAAGATTATATAGAAAGGGGTAGTATAGTATAGGAATGGGGATGAGGGTTTGGGTAGAGCTCCGGGAAGAGTTCAAGAGGGGGGTTAGATATAGTGCAAGATTTAAGAAAAGTGAAATAAAATTGACTTCCAGTAGTCCGGCTTTGTGGGGGTCTTCCTTTTCCTTCGTTTCTTTCTGTGTCGATCTTGTCTTACTGAGCTTTCTCTGCTTTATATCTACATGTAAGAGCTAAGTCTTTAAGAGTCTTCTATTCTATATTGTTTGTCCTTTAAATAGTCCATCACTACTGTCCAATCTGTTTCTCTTATAGGTGTTCCTATAAGTGAGTCTGTCCATATTTCTTATTTCTAAAATTTTCAGCAGTAATAACTCCTCGTCGGGGATGAGTGGTTCTTTCCAGCATTTCGTAGCAGAGCCAGGCCGCTGTGTTCAAGAGAAAGAGTAGTTTATCTGTGTTACTTTCTAGCTTAATATCATGCATACCTAGCAAGAAGATCTCAGGATACATGGGTATTTTTATCTTTAACATTGTTTGTAGTATCTCCTGGGTTTTTTCCAGTATGCTCTTGCCTTTTAACACGTCCACCAGATATGGAAGTATGAGCCTTCTACTTTATTACATTTCCAGCAGTGTGTATTCATGTTCCTCTAACTTCTGCCCAATTTTTTTTTGGAGTCATGTACCACCTGTACGCTGTTTTATACCAGTTTTCTTTTAATCCAATGGCATATGTGTATTTCAATTTTTTCCTCCAGATTTCTTCCCACCTACTTCTGTCTAATGTCTTACCTACGTTTTCATTCCATCTTTTCGTGTAGTTTTTTCCTCTTTTTTATCTTGGTCCCACTCCAATAGTTTCTTATATATTTTGGTAATGATTTCCCCGATTTTAGTGTTATGTCCCAGAAGTTACTCTGTTCTTGGGACCGATATAGACTCTTTGGGTTCTACCATTTCCCTGAGATGGTTGAGTGGTTTTAAGAAATCCTTCCAATTAACCACTTACTTACAGCAAGGAAGGTTACACCACCTAAGGAAAATTTTCACTAGAGCCAGGTTTGAGCAATTAGATTCAATGGTGAGATATGGGAGGTTCAAGAAAATTCCCTATGAAGAGCGTATCTGTATTTGTGGTGCCCTGAGATCGAAGATCTAACTCATCTTCTGCTCTATTGCAAAATCTATCAAATAGAGAGAAAACAACTGCTAGAGATATTTCTCGTGGGAAAAAATCATTGGGACCCTCTAGCAAAAGTCTCACTTCTGCTGGCCGGCTCCAACAAGCTGATAACAGATGCTACTGCTCATTTTCTCTGTAAAGCCATGAAACTAAGATCTGATTACATAGATGCAATTGGAATAAATTGTGTTGGAGATGAGGACCTGTGAATTGTTACCACCTCCCTTAGAATCCTTCCTGCTGGGCAAAACAGGGGTTTAATTGATGTAATGGTCTAGAACAGGGCTGTCCAACTTCTACCGGCCCAGGGGCCTGAATTCCGGTCACTGATGACCTGGGGGGCCGAAGGGTCTGCCCCCCCGGCTCCACCCCCGCCGCGGCTCTGCCCCGGCTCCGCCCCCGCCCCCGGCTCCAATTTACTTACAATTCATAAGAGGCATCCATACAATCAAATATAATCTTTTACTAAGGGGAAATGCAGGGTGGGAATTCATAAGGGGCATCCATACACAATTACATAATAATAACATAAAAGTTAGCCTCCCTTCCCAAATGCGCAGGATCCAGGAGTAGCCGGACCACGAGCAGAGGCGACGACTGACCAAGGCAGCAGCCGAGAAGGTCTGCGTGGGCTGCAGGGATTAAGTAGCCGAGATTTCGGCAACAGGAGTATCGCAAGACTACGGAAGCCACACTGGATTTCGCTCTCAACGCAGGCGTGATTTCGCGTTGAGAGCGAAATCCCGTGTGGCTTCCGTAGTCTCGCGATACTTGCTCCGGAACCCGGAAGTGGGTAATTTTTAAAAATATTATTATTTAATTTATTTATTATTATTATTATTAAAAAGCTTAGGGGGCCGCAGGGAAGTGGTTGGGGGCCGTATACGGCCCCGGGGCCGCCAGTTGGACAGCCCTGGTCTAGAATTCTCCTCAGATTGTTTTTAGAATCATTGCAATGTGTCTGTGTTCTGTGTGTATTTGATATGGCTTCTGGCTAATCAATAAATTTGTTGTTGTTGTTGGACACAGAGTAAGTGTGAAGCAAAGCAAGAGGGGAAAAAAGAAGGTGTGTAGGAAGTGAAAGGTGCAGTGAAATGATATAAGGAAGGAATGAAGTAAGGATGGGGAATGCAATGGAAGGATGGGGAATGCAAGAGTACAAGAAGCCAGTGCAGCTCTTGTGGCAAAAAAATATATGTGAAAAGCAAGTCAGGGAAAGAAAATAAATACAGCCATAGAGTAAGGAAGATAAGCATTGTGCAGAAAATATTGTGCCTGGAGAAAGGCAAGAGAAAGGAAAGAAGTGGGAGGAAATGTGGGAGAATGCAAAGAGTAAGAGAAGGAGGTTCCAGGTAAAGCTAAGTGCAAGGGCGTCAGATGTGATTTTTATGTTTTTCCTTATTTTCCTCATCAATTTCCCCCTGTGATTCAGATAGTAGGCACTCAGGGGCTTTCTGTGGTGTTTTTTTAAAATTGATCGTACATTTTTGCCATTTATAAAAGTGTCTGCAAAAAGGCAATAGTATAGTGATCCAATTAAAAAACAGTAGACATTAGGGGTGTGCACATAGCTGTTTTGCCTCGGGAAGTTTGGGAAGTCCCCAGTGCAAAGGGCAGTTTCTCATGAGAATATTCCTGCTGGGCAGAGAGTTGATGGTTTACTCCCTCTCTCTGTGAGCTCTCAAGATTTGGGTGTGGACAACAATCTGACACCTGGGAATTTTAATGAGCAGACAGATAAGGAGTAGAAAAATAGGCAGCTGGAGTTTAGCCAGTATTGACAGCGAACTCAAGGTTTACGTCGTTCTGAAAGACTTAGTCAAATAAAAGCCAAGAGTGGGGGGGGGGGGGAACGAAACCAGTTTCTGGGTTTTCAGATATAAGGTTTGCTTCAAGGGAAAACCTGTTAGATCAGGCATCATTTGGAAATCAAGTTCATGTGCCATGGAAATCCTGTTCAAGGGGTCTTGTTCCTGTGGATATTTTTAGCCTTATGATGTTGACTAGCATCGCCTGGATTGTCTTTGTATCCTGTTGATTCCTGTCTGGATTAATACTGCTTTAGATTGCTTGTATATCTTTTGTGGACATTGCTGTGCGTTACTGCATTTTACTGATGTAATACTTTGGAATTTTCTTACTTTCTTACAAGCATCTATTTCAACTGGCTATTTTAATAAGCTTCAATAAAAAGGATTGGATTTTTCACTCAATGTGTTGTGTGTTTTAAGTCAGAGGGTTTTTTCTTTCCTGGAGTGCAACACCTCCTTTCTCTTATTTCTTCAATTAATGGGGTTTTTGGCTCTTTTCCTTCCTTTTTCCTTCATTTCTTGATAAGATGAAGCTGAGTGCTTTTCAGTCTCCTTCCCAAAGCCCCTCCGTAGCAGAGTGCATGATGGAAGTTGAAGTTTTCTCTCTGTTTCTCAAATTTCTTTCTCAGCCAATAAGCACTAGTTATGCCCATTCTCTGATTGGCTGAGAATGGACACAACCAGCAGTGACTATAATTCCCAGAACCTTCTTGTGGTTATGGTAAAAGAAAACAACTTAAAAATTCCCCAGAATCCATATTTCTAATATCTGATAGTTTATCCAGAGATATGGATAAACTGACCTTCCTTTTAGGATAAAGTAATGGAAGTCCAATTAAACCCACTGACTGGACAAAATTCGATGAATATGGATCATTATAAAGCTACATTGTATAAGACATCTAAGATGTAAAATAGAGAGAAAGTTGGAAAAGCCTTAAATGGGACAATTGTCTAGTATCTATTATGAAAGTCTGGTTAGAGATAACTCACAAAGTAGTTCAACACAATATTCAAATCATACGTTCATTTATCAAGCATAAATCATTAGAAAAGTATCATATATACATAAAGCATTGTTATGCAACCGTCTTTGTACCGTGTCCGGCGAGTGGCTGGAATGTCAAGTCCATCTAGTATGACCAATATGAAATTAGTCCCAAGTCACTCAGGGGTTTCCCTATTTAGCTCAATAAGAGCAAAGGACACAGTAACCAGGATGCGGTGGGTGAAATCCAAGCACCATAGACCGTGATGAACCAGAGCCGAGCAATCCGGGCTCTCGGGAATAAAAGTAGAGCAAGCCTGACGGAGGAGTATTCCTTACAATCTGGGCCGCTGGTTTCCGTTTGAATCTTTATCAAAGGCATATGTCCATTATGCAGGTTCAGGTCCTGGAGGATTACATATTTATATACAATAACACATATAGGGCATGGTGAACAAAGCATAACCAATTATAATATACATTTAAGCGTGATCGCTATACATACCAGGGATAGGGAAAGAAGCCACACGCAACACATCCAGTGCGGTAGACCAATTAAGGTGATTTTACACCACAGAGTATACACTTAAGTACATTATCCTAAATTAGGAGGGAATGCAAATTAACCGACTCATTAAGGCCAAAAGGTAATTCTGAATTTAATTTAATTGTCCAGGATACTTCAAGCTTACGGAGCACCTGGGAGAGGTTTCCGTGTGGTGGAACAAGAGGCTTTTCCAATACCATTACTTTTAAAGACGCAGGGGAATGTTCTTTGTCAATGCAGTGTTGGTAGAAGGGGATTTCGGTACTTTTATTATTTATTTTACTCCTGTGTTCGATAAATCTCTGTTTTAATTTTCTACTGGTCATCCCCACTGGTCATCCCCCGCAAAAAATCGCGTACACGACCCCGGAGGAGGCCACCATTCTTTCAAACTAAAATATAATCTACCTTTCACCCAGTTCCTCAGAATTAAACGGAATTGTTCCTCCTTATCCGACTACAATGCGCAGGCAAACCTCATGATGACTGATTTCATCCAAAGAGGATACCCCGAACATATAGTAAAAAACGCTAGATCCAAAGCGGATAACAAAGACCGCAATTCTCTTTGCACACCAGAACCAGACAGTCTCCCGAAAGAGTAATCTGGCCACTCACCCTTACTCCTCAAAACAGAACTTACACTTCTATTGTAAAAAAATATTGGCCACTCATTTCTAATATTAAAGGCCTGGAATGCCTCCAATTATAGCACACAAGCGGACTAGGAACTTGAGCCAAATCCTTACCCATGCCAACCATATTAGACCACCTAAATCGAACTTCACGCCAGGCAGTAGACCTTGTGGAAATTGTTCCATTTGTTCTAACATATGCACCAATAAGACTATCCGTAGTCAAAAAAACATTGAATTTCCTGTAAAATCCTTCGCGACATGCGCCTCCTCCGGGGTCGTGTACGCGATTTTTTGCGGGTGTCCAAAAATTTACGTGGGGATGACCAGTAGAAAATTAAAACAGAGATTTATCGAACACAGGAGTAAAATAAATAATAAAAGTACCGAAATCCCCTTCTACCAACACTGCATTGACAAAGAACATTCCCCTGCGTCTTTAAAAGTAATGGTATTGAAAAGCCTCTTGTTCCACCACACGGAAACCTCTCCCAGGTGCTCCGTAAGCTTGAAGTATCCTGGACAATTAAATTAAATTCAGAATTACCTTTTGGCCTTAATGAGTCGGTTAATTTGCATTCCCTCCTAATTTAGGATAATGTACTTAAGTGTATACTCTGTGGTGTAAAATCACCTTAATTGGTCTACCGCACTGGATGTGTTGCGTGTGGCTTCTTTCCCTATCCCTGGTATGTATAGCGATCACGCTTAAATGTATATTATAATTGGTTATGCTTTGTTCACCATGCCCTATATGTGTTATTGTATATAAATATGTAATCCTCCAGGACCTGAACCTGCATAATGGACATATGCCTTTGATAAAGATTCCGAAACGGAAACCAGCGGCCCAGATTGTAAGGAATACTCCTCCGTCAGGCTTGCTCTACTTTTATTCCCGAGAGCCCGGATTGCTCGGCTCTGGTTCATCACGGTCTATGGTGCTTGGATTTCACCCACCGCATCCTGGTTACTGTGTCCTTTGCTCTTATTGAGCCAAATAGGGGAAACCCCTGAGTGACTTGGGACTAATTTCATATTGGTCATACTAGATGGACTTGACATTCCAGCCACTCGCCGGACACGGTACAAAGACGGTTGCATAACAATGCTTTATGTATATATGATACTTTTCTAATGATTTATGCTTGATAAATGAACGTATGATTTGAATATTGTGTTGAACTACTTTGTGAACAATTGTCTAGTATCTAATTTAAACTTTAATGTAAGATGTGTAATTATAATTTAGAGCTAAGATTGAGAAGTAGCAATCAATATGAAATTATTAAGCCATTGACTCGATGTATCAAGAATGGAAGTCACATGTCTTTTATTATATGCACTATGTTGTTTCATTTTATTTCTTTTTTTAAAAAATTATTTTTCTTTTCTTTTTTTCCCTTTTTCCCTTTTTCTTTTTTCCCGAATCCCTATAAATGTTCACATCCCACTATTATTCCCCTGCATTTCCTACCCTTCCTATCCTTCTTACCTTTTTCTCTCTTTAGGTTTGTTAGATCACTTTTCTTATTTGCACTACAAAATCTTTAATAAAAAATATTTTTTTTAATTCCCCAGAATGAGTGAATTGGTGAAATGTTCTGAAAATTGGCAGCTACTTTGCAGTCATACATATGGCCTATGGGAGAGGAAAGTTTTCTCCTGATAGGCCTAAAAATTACTGAGAAAAAAGCCTCTATTTTTCCCATTGTTTCCAATGGGCGGAATCTATTTTGGCACTGGCTCAGAAAACAGAATGGGGGGGGGGGGCACTGAAAACAGATCCAAAATGGTAAGCTTTTGGGATGCTATGCACACCACTAATATATATGCATGAAGAAATGTCCTCTTCTTTCTCATCTTCACACCACTGATGGGAAATACATGGCTATAGTGCTTCTTTGTTACTTCCTAAAATATCTCCTGCAAATTACATTTGCTGAGAAGTAATGATACTCCATGGTCATGTAGTAAACAAACAACATCTTAGACAATATCTATAACATTTTGTGCTAAAAAATTATTTTATTTTTAAAAAATGCTACTAAAACTGATATATTGCAATACCACAATGCTACAATTATTAATGTGCCAAATTCGCATAATGTGAGTGAAAATAAATAGAATGGATTATCATAACTTTAATCAAAATGAGATTAGGCTGACATGTGGCAACCGTAACTGTCTGAAGCATCCAATACCACTTTTCCATTACTTCTCTCCTCAAAGTTATTCTTAGTGTCACATGAGGAAAAGACACATTTTTTGTATTGATCTGCACGTTGATATGGCTCACACTCATTGTATGTACATTTTGTATTCTGAAACAGCTTCACATATGAGGGAAGGCAAGTGTAATATTAACTGAAATGAAGGCACAAGATCGTGAAATTTTGTAGCACAATTTTTCAAAAATGTGCTTTCAAGTCAACCCTGACTAATGGCAGGCTGTCACAGATTTTATCCACAAGATTTATTCACATGTTTACGATTGCCTCCCTCTCTTGGCTTAGAGCAGGAGTCTCCAAACTAAGGCCCATAGGCCAGATGCAGCTCTCCAAAGTCCTTTCCCTGGCCCCTTAGGGTTGACCTAAGTCTGAAATAACTTGAAGGTACACAATAACAACAATCCTAATAAGCTTGCCTATTAATCAACCAAAACCAGGTTCGTGCTATCCATTGAAATACGTCATTTAAAATAGTTCTTCATTTTAAATATTGTATAGTTCTTTCAATTCTTTTTGGACTACAAGTAAAATATGTGCAGTGTGCATAGGAATTCATTCCTGATTTTTTTCCACATGATACTCTGTCCCCCTACAGTTTGAGGGACCATGAACTGGCCCTCTGTTTTAAGTCGGAGGACCGCTGGCTTGGAGAGTGACTTGCCCAAGGTCACCCAGTGGGTTTTCTCAAATCATAGTTCAGCACTCAAACCCATTACCCAGAATCCCTCTTTGGGAACTTTTCTCCATTGGAAGAGTGAAGTTGTTCCTGGAGAGCTAGATAGTAAGCCTGGTTAGGTTTGTCGTATCCCTACGAAATTAGTTTTAAATTTGTTTTAAACTTACTTTAGAAACGTTTTCGATGCGCTGCAAGCACCCCGGAAGTGAATTACCAAATATGAAGCCACCTCTGCCATTTTTCATAAAGAAATCACCATTTTCAGAAAGGGTTTCCCCTTCCCTGGCTTTCCTTTCCATTGCCTGAGAATGGCCCCATTCAGACCCGGTGGTAAGGCATGGAATCCCTATGGTTCCCAGCTGGCGAGGAGGAGTGGAGGGCACCCCCTCCACTCTCACTTGCTAGCTGGGAACCAACACACGTTAGCTTTAATGCACGTTGATTCCCAGCTGGCGAGGGAGAGTGGAGGGGATGCCCTCCATTCCCCTTCGTCAGTTGGGAACTAACGCGCATTAGCTTTAACACTTTCTTACTGACAGTGCTGTTTTTTTCTTACTTATTGAGCATGCGCGGGCACCATTAACGAAGCCATTCCAAATTTTGTTAATTTTTACGAATTAATTTCAAATTTTTCCACAAATTTTCAAGTACATCAGATACGAAGCGCCCATGCCCCTTACATCCACAGCGAGTTTTGAACCATTTTTTTCTTGATCAACCAGGCCTACTAGATAGGTTAATCGAGGTAGATACCTTATAGGAAAGCTTACGCTTCTAGATTTACAAATCTAGCTCTCTAGGAACTCACAGCTGTACAAAGCATGTTTTTTTCCCAAGCTATGGCCCCTGGGCAATTGGATCATGACTCTCCCATCTCATGTCTGTCAGTCAGCAGGTGCACAGCAGAAAAGTCATTACAGAGCAAACAACTCCAGATGACTCACAGTCCTGGAACAAGATTTTTTCAGCCCTCCCTCAAACAGAAGAAAGGAAGTCTCTTTCAACAATGCATTTTGAACCAAGGCATTTTCTTCAAGGCTTGGGTGGTATCAAGAAGAGGTTTTGCTTTCTTAAAAGCAAAGCTAACATCAAAATCTGGACTACATTGATAGAGATCTGATTGGATTTGAGGAGTCACGACTTCCTGCAGTGTGAAAATTTCCCACTAGAAATAACCTTTTATAGACACTAATTTGTTAGGTTATATCAGGCATGGGCAAACTTCAACCCTCTAGGTGTTTTGGACCTCAACTCCCACAATTCCTAACAGGAGGATTTCTGAGAGTTGATGTCTGGGTTATGTGGTGTTTGTTATTTTTAAAGGGTTTATTTATTAGTACATTGCTTTTTACACATATTTGTAACTAAAGCGACATCTACACTGTCGTATGTTTGAAACTGCACTGCATGTCAGTGTAGACTCAAATAATATAGTTTAATGTAGTTAAACTGCATTATATGAGCCTACGCTGACCATATCATGCAGTTTCAAACTGCATCGTATGGCAGCGTAGATGGGGCCATAGAGGCATTACTGCAGGTATACTTGATCCTCCATATCTACAGGTTCCACATGCAAAGATTCAACAAGCCAAAATGTGAAAATACATGGGGGGAAAATATGCAACTTTGATTTCTCACATATTGAGCACTAGGGCTGGTTGATTTTAAAAAATGGTTCAAAACTCGCTTCGGATCTAGGGGGCACTGGCGCTTTGAATCTGATAGACTTCCGAAATTTTTCATTAACATTTTAAAATTGATTCGGATTAATTCTGAAACTTCAGAATGGGTTTGTTTATGGCGGACAGGCGAGGGCTTCCTTTTTGATTCTGAGGATCGCTTGGATGTTGCACAGCGAAGCGGCAGTGGATTGGCTTTCGCGGCGTTTCCCTTGGGAGGCATGCTGAGAGCCCCATACTGTTCATACGGACCTTTATTATTTAGGATATCATCCGCCGTTTTCATCTTTTTGAGGCGTGTAGCATCCTTTTCCTTCCGAGGCTGGTTTTGGAGTAGCTTTAGGGGCGTGTCCCCAGCTCACTCCTTTTGGCAGCATGTTCCTCGTGACTTGGAAGAACACAGTGAGTGTTATTTGATCCACACCATAGATACTCTCTAGTGTTTCACCTATGGATTTCTACAAACTCTCAGGTAGGGTGGACTAATTCATGAACTGAGATTATTTCAATTTTGCTACTCCAAAAAAGCATATATTATATTGGACTATTGGGTAATACATACCTCATGACGTGGACCTTTTCTAACTGTTTCCATAATCTTTGTTTCTGAACATACGTTGCTGTGTATACCAACAAACCTTTTCTATGAGTTTCATAACTATGATTGTAGCACCCATGGGTCCGTTCGTGCCACTGGGAGGGAGTGAGGCGCCGGGGGTCCCGATGCCATTGGGACCCGCACATGCTGAAGTGGACTCGGAGGACGAGTTGGAAGGCCCAGAGCAAGATTGGTCAGCAGTGCCTTTGCCCAGTTCACCTGTAGAGAGTTTAGCATGGGATCTCGAGTGGGAGCATTCTCCCGGGGAAGGAGCGGACCAGGTGGAGATGGGAGGCAGCGAAGCAGATAGCGGAGATAGTTATGAATTCCCAAACGGCCGAGGTTCCCAGGAGCGGGCCGAGCAGCAGATGGAGGCCAGCGGCTGGGAAAGTTCGGGGGAGGCTGCTTCTCAAGGAGATAGCGATACTGGACTGGAAGAGCGGGGCCGTTCCCATAACAGACGCAGGGACATAGAGCAGGGCAGGAGGAGCTGGCATCTGTCCCTAGACCGTCGCCGTTCGGAAAGTAGAGACTGGAGACGCGGGCCTAGATCGTCGAGGCCCGGCCGAAGGATTAAGAACGGCCCCGTGGGAACTGATCCTCAGTTCTCCGGCCACGTCTGATCTGAAGGACGTGAAAGCGGAGTGAATCCTGGAGCCTGGTTTGGCTCGCCCTGGACCAAGACCTTGCCTTGTTATTGATTCGCATTGCTGCGGATACACTGCTTTGATCCGGAGTCAATCCGGAAACTTTGCCAAGCTTTTTGCCACGTTTGCTTATGGAACTATCTTTTGGAACTTTGCTTTCTTAATTGGACTACAGCTTTGCTGATTGCTTTATTCTTTGATCTCTTTTAGAGAATTGCCTTTCGGACTTTTTATATTCAATAAAACTAGTTAGCCTTTGCTACGTCTCCGTGTGTGTGTTAAAGGGGCAGTACTAAGTCGGTGATTGTGACAGTTGGCCGGAGAACTCCACGAACCCCTTTTTTGCACCACGGGACGTACCAGGAACCGCCGGCTGCGGACCAAGGCTCCCATTGTCTCCACGGCCGCCATGGCGAACTTGACGGATCAGCAAGTGGTGGCGTTGCAGCAGGAGGTGGCGGAGCTGCGGACCCGAGCGGGGCGGCACCCGTCGGTGAATGCCCGGCTCATTTCAATGGACATCCGGCGGCGGTGGAAGTTTTCATTGCCCAGGTTCGGATGTACCTGGAGTTGCGGCCCAATGAGTTTGCCACCCCTCGAGCCCAGGTGGGGTTCGTGTTCAACTGTATGGAAGGGATGGCCGCGACGTGGGCAACTCCCCTCCGCAATCCCGCGTCTCCTCAAAGGGCGCCTATGGACCCATTCCTAGATGCGATCCGGGCGACCTGTGGACCCCCCGTCCACGAGGACCTGGCGGAACGGGATTTAGCACGGCTGACCATGAAGGACATAACATTGTCTCAGTATATTTCCCGTTTCCGTGTATTGGCCAGCCAGACCCTGTGGGACGGGGCACCCTTGCGCTACACGTATCGAGCGGGACTCTCGCCCGAGCTTCAGCAACAGATGTTACAATTGCCCCGGCCGGCCGACCTGGAGGAGGCCATCGCCTTGAGTTTGCGGGCGGAGGCGGCCGCGCAATACAAGAGAAGGTGGGGGGCCGGCCCGCCCGAGAAACCACCGACCAAGCGGGAGGCCGGGACCGGCCAATTTGTGCCCCGCCAGATCCCTGCCCCACCCCTTTTGTGGATGACTCCGAACCGATGCAACTGGGTACGGTGCGGCCCAGTAGATGCCGCCGAGAAGGCTCGGCGTCAAAGACTCAACCTTTGTTGGTACTGCAGGGCCCGGTAATTTTTCTCGTGATTGCCCCCAGAAACCGCTTGGGGGGAAGACTCCTCGGGCCTCTGCAGCGGTGGCCGGCCCTCCGAGCCTGAGGAAGCCCTCCAGGCGGCGGGAAGGGTGCGGCCGAGTGTAAGAGGGTTCGCTCACTCGGCCGACGTCGCTAACCTTCCCCTGAACCCAAGACTGACAATTGTTCCTTGTCATGGTCAGCTTGTGGTCGCCCGAGAAGGGGCCGATGATGGTCCATGCCATGATTGACTCGGGAGCGACCAACAATCTTCATTGATGCAGACTATGCCAAGTCTGCGGGATTAAAATTTCTTGACCTCCAAGAGCCCAAGGGTGTCCAGACCATCGATGGGAGAGTTCTGAAACGGGGCTGTAACTCAGTATACAGCCCCTACCAGGATGTGGACTAGCTCCCCACAAAGAGGACATTTCTTTTCTAGTGACCAAGCTCCCGGATTTCCCCATTGTCCTGGGCATTGTGGCTCGCTCCACGACCCCCAGATCTCCTGGGCTAAGAGACAGTTGATTTTTTCTTGGACCATTGCCAGGGCCACTGCATGACGGCTCGGGCGTGCCTGGCCCATCAAGTGGAGAATGTGGTCACCCTGCCCAAGAAGTATGCCGGCTTTGGGATGTTTTCCAGTGAAAAGGAGGCAGAACGCTTGCCTCCGCACCGGCCCTACGACTGTGCCATTGACTTGCAGCCAGGGGCCCCACCGCGGGGCGCCCTTCTACCCTCTCTCGGACCGGAGCAACAGGCTCCGAGACTTCCTGGATGAGAACCTGCGGAAGGGGTCTATTCAGCCCCCAATCCCCGGCCGGGGCTCCGATTCACTTTCGCCAAGAAGAAATCGGGAGTTGCGGCTTGCAATGACTATAGAGAACTCAATAAGATCACGATCCGGAATCGCTATCCCCTGCCCTTGATCCGAGCTCTGAGCGGATGCGGGGAGCTAAGGTGTCTACTAAACTGACCTGAGGGGGCGTACAACCTTGTCCGATCCGCCAGGGTGATGAATGGAAGACGGCTTCAGACCATGGGGCAGTTTCACACCTGGTGATGGGATTCGGAGCCAGCAACGCCCTGCCTGTTTCAACACTTCATGAATGACATTTTCCGAGACCTGCTGACCGCTATCTGGCGGTCTACCTGGATGACTCGCTGATTTTTTTCTCCGACCAGGCAACGGCTGACCGTCATGTCAGAGGTCCCAGAGACTCAGGAGCCACGGGCCATGCTGGAGAAATGTGCGTTGATCTGCGTGGAGGTGGGACTGGGTACAGATTCTCCCACTGGCATTGCCATGGATGACACCATGTCTGCCAGAGTTGACTACGGCCCTCGCCAGCAAATATTATTCAATCATTCCCGCTTCGCCAATCCACCGGAAGTTCATTCCTGACTTGCCAAGTGGGCTGATCCTTCGATCACCGCGGTTTATGGTATGTTGCCTCGTGGACGCCGAGGCTGACGTGTCAGCTGAAGCAGCTGTTCACCACCAGCTGCTTTGTGCACCCCCAACCCTCGCACTCATCGCCCAGGCCGACGCTGATGTGGCGGTGGAGCGACCCTACAGCCTTCAGGGTAATGATTTGAGCGTTCTGTGTTTACTATTCTGCAAAGGACGGCCCGAAAAGAATCATACCATTTGGGAGAAGGAACTGGCCATCAAGGTGGCCTCAATGAGACACCTGCTTGATGGCTAAGTTCCCGTGGAGGTCTACACCACCACCGGAACTTACATCTAAGTCACAGCGCAAATTACCAGAGGCACAGAGATGGTCCCTGCTCTTGAGCGTTCAATTTCAGATTCACTATGTGACCCTCAAGCAGACCAAGTGCTGATGTCTGTCCTGGCCGAGTATGTCCGCTGAGGGAGGTCCTTCTGAGCAGCCTCTGCTCAAAGCGGAACTTTAGCCGCCCGAACGGCCTCGCGCGGCTCCGGCGCCCCGCTGCCCCCCGTGATACGTGCCGCTGGAGTGCGTGTCCAGGCCTGCCAACGGAAGACCCAAAAGCAGAGCAGCGTCCATGCAGGCCTGCTTGCGCTAGAACGGGTGCTCTATCATCGGACTCTGCTATAGCCCGGCCTGGAGCGGGGACATTCTCAGCTTTTGCACACGACCCAAGGCGCGAAGGGCTATTTGCCAAGACGCTGCAGCTGGTTCTACGATTTTTGCATTTAAAGAGGATGGGAGGGACCATGGGATCTCGCCCAAAAGCCACCGGGCTACAGAACCAGCAAGCCGCTGGCTTGCCCCAGCCCTCCCGACCCTCCGCCCCTGGAAAGACGATTTCGCGCATCTCATCTCCGACCTCCCCAAATTCATGATTCACACGCATACTGGTCGGGTGGACTGTTTCTACCAAGATGGGACACTTCATCCCTGTGTGGGGTGCCACTGCCAAGGAGACTGCTGATATGTTTGTGCAATGTGTTTCGGCTGCATGGACTTCAACAGACAGCCTGGTGACGGATCAAGTACTCACCTACTCTGTAGTTCTGGAAGGCTGTCCAGAAGCTGCTGGGGATTGATGCGATGTCCACGGCTTCACCACCAGACCGATGGGCAAACCGAAGGGAAATAATGCCACTTTGAGCAGTATTCTGCGCTTGTTATGTCAACTATCAGCAAACCAACTACGCCCTGTTGTCTTAAGAGTTTAAGATAATGAATGCTGTGACTTAGGAATCCATCAAAGAGACTCTTTCTTTGCCAATCATGGACACCACTGTTCATCTTCTCCCGTGGACCCGTCTGGGGATCGCTGGAGGCTAAGGATTGGCCCAGGAACTCACTGGCGCTCAAGACTTGCCACGATCAATTGGATCGGTAGCTTGCTGTCGACTGCTGACGGCTGGATCGGCGCGCCCAGGAGGGTCCCCATGATTCCTGGTGGGGATAAAGTTTGCTGTCCATCAAGAATTACTCCACGCATCCGCCCCAGCCGCAGCTGGATGCCCCGGCTTTTGGGCCATACAAAGGCAGAGCGTGGTGGCCTGCTGCCCAGCTCTCATGACATGAAACCCACCCGCAGCCATCATCTCTGTTCGCCTTCGCTTTAAGGGGTGCGGTCGATGTGACAGCCGCCCTCTCGTGATGCGGAGGCGAGGTCGGCACAGACATTTGGATGCTCAGATCCGTACCGGAAGTTGAGTATTTATTGACTGAAGAAGCCGGCCCGAAGAGCGTGTTTGGCCAAGGCTTCAGATGTCTACGCCACAGCTGGTGGCCCGTTTCACCGGCAGTATCCTGACAAGCCCGTCCCGGGGCGCCCTGTGGGGCCTCAGGGGACAGGTAGCACCCATGGGTCCGGTTGCGCCACTGGGAGGGGAGGGAGGGCGCCGGGGTCCTGATGCCACACCTCAGACCATGCCAGAAGTGACTGAGGACGAGCTAGCCAGCCCAGAGCAAGATTGGTCAGCAGTGCTTGCCCAGTTCACCTGTAGAGAGTTTCTGTAGTTATAGATCTGAGGGGAGCATTCTCCTGGGAAGGAGCTGACCAGAGATGGGAGGCAGCGAAGCAGATAGGCTGTGAGATATTATGACTCAAACGCTGAGTCTCCCAGGAGCCGTCGGCAGGTGACGGAGGCTGCGGCTGGGAAAGTTCGGGAGGCTGCTCAAGGAGACAGCGATACTGGGACTGGAAGAGCTGGGCTGCTCTCATAACAGACAGACATAGAGCAGGGCAGGAGGAGCTGGTATCTGTCCCAGACCGTCGCTGCTCGAAAGTAGAGACCAGACGTACTGATCGCCGAGGGTCCACGTAAGGATTAAGAACGCCCATGGGAATCCGATCTCAGTTCTCCGGCCAATGCCTGATCTGAAGCGACGGAGTGAGGTGAATCCTGGAGCCTGGCTTGCTCGCTCTGACCAAGACCTGCCTTGTTATTGACTCCACATTGCTGCGATACCTGCTTTGATCCGGAGTCAATCCGAACTCTTGCTGCTTTTTGCCACGCTTGCTTATGGAACCATCTGGGAATTTTGCTTTCTAATTGCCCACAGCTTTGCGGGATTGCTTTATTCTTTGACTCTTTTAGAGAATTGCCTGCCCTTTTATATTCAAAAAAATTATAGCTTTCACGCTCGTTAAAGGGCAGTATAAGTGATGACAATGATATTGATGAGATGCTATATACTTTTTACTGAGAATTACATTGATATTGAATGAATTTTTTACATGTGATTATTTTATCAAATTTTTTGATAATTTTTAAAAAATTAAAATTTTAGGTACGTTCCTCCGTTTTACCACTCCCCAGTTGGCCCCCATTACCTGAAAAAAATAGATTCACTGCCAGCTGCCTTCTGACAGCTGGTTCCATCCTCGAGTGGAGGAAAGCTGCTCTCGGGGCTGGGGGCGAGCTGGGAGCGTAAGAGCCCTTTTTGAGGCATGCCAAGCGGGAGGCCCCTCTCTCCTCCAATGCCTTGAGCCTCTTCTGCCCCAGCATACGGCGCTGGGGGGCTCTCCAGAAGCCCAGCCCCACAGGAAATTTGTGGCGGTGATTTGTTTTTTTTTTGACCAGTGAGGCCGATTTCTTTCTAAAAAGTGTTTCCCACCAACCACTTCCATCTCTTCAAAACTTACATCTTTTTTCAAAACTGCCAAAGTGTTTTTTATACAAACTCATTCGACCAAAAACCATTATAACAACCTAACCGGTCTATTGAGCACTATGCTGATTTTAAAAATATTTTGTTACGAATGAAACCCCGGCATTCTTTTTCCCAAAACTTTTTATATGTTTGAAAACCAATAAAAATATTTATATAAAAACAATATTTTTGCTGACATTTTGCAGATCCATATTCTTTCAGATTTGTTTAGTTGTTCATTTTTTCAAAAGGGACACCATTTTACTATGGCATTATATAAAGGGGGTTTCGTTTTAATACCCGGGGGGTTGGGGAGCACCATTTCCGATTTTTTTTCGGACTGCAGTGCCTTTCTGACATTTTGGGGATTAAGAGGAAAAAAAAAAAGGGCTGCGGGGAAAGAAACTGAGATAAATTTTAAGGCCTTTTTAAATAACTTGTTTTTTAAATTTTACGATCAAAAAAATTTTCCCAGGTGGAAACTTTATCGGGAATTAGACCTATGGGGGAAATTTTAAATTTTTATGCAGGTATTTTTAAAGAACAATTAAAATAGAGTTTGAAGGTGAATGATTTTAAAAAACATTCTGAAAAAGGGAAAAATCACATCCCCTTTTTTTTTTGAAAAGATGGGGTTACTGAAAAGCATTAAAAGGGGGACAACCTCCTCTTCCAAAGTCATTTAATCAAAAAAAAAAAGATCAAAAAGGGTTTTTGGATAATCCTTCCTGGGGTTTTTTTGAGTAGTAACGTAGCTGTTTTTTAAAAGGGCATTAGCATTTAGCTGCCTTTTAACACCAAAAAAAAGTTCAACCTTTTTTTTTAACAATACCCTTTTTTCTGTCACAACACCACTTGGACTGCCCCCTTTTAAAACACCCCCGGGGACGTAAAATAACAATTTTATTAATATAAAGCCGGTTCTTTGAAGAGATAAAAGAACCAAAACGCAAATGTAGTCCCCCAGGAAAAGGGCCCTGTTTGGCTATTTTCCATTCCCCCTTTTTCCCGGGGGAAAAGTCCCAAAGGACCCCCCAGCAAAACTTCTGGGGGAAAAGGGGGAAAAGGCCCCTGACCAGCCCCCCAAACTCCCCCTCCCCCCCCCTTTTGGGCCGGGGGGGTCCCGGCATCGGCCCCCGGGTCCCCCCCCGGGGACAAAAACCCCAATGGGTGCTCACCCCCCCAAGCTCCCCGGCCCGGGCCCAAAAGGTCTGGTGGAAGGGCCCCCCAAAACCCCGGGCCGGGGGAACTCGAGCCCCCCAAAAGGCACCCCTTTTCCGGGGCCCAAAAACCCCCAGTAAAAAAAAATTTTCCCCAATTCCGGCCATCAGGCATCCAAAATGTCCTGCATTTCCCGACCTCCCCCCCCCCTCTCGCATCACAGGGGAGGAGCGGCCCCCCCTCGGCCCCACCCCCCCGGGGGGAAAAAGGAGCGTAAAACCCCCGGGTGGGTTTCATGCCGAGGGAGCTGGGTTGGGAAGGAGACAGGCCCCCCCCCCCAAAAATTTTTTGGGGGGGCCCCAAAACCCCATAATTTCGGCGGGCCCTTGGGGGGCAGATTTTGGGGTGGACAGCCAAACTTTACCCCCCCCGGGTTGCAGGACCCTCCGGGCGCCCCCCGATCAATCCCGTTTGGGGGGGGGCCCCTTCGCCCCCCCAAAATGAGCGAGCAAGTTTTGGGGCGCAGGGCTCCTGGACCCAACCTTACCCCCCAAAACCCCCCCCCGGGCGGGTCCACCGGGGGGTGGGAAGGGGTGGTGTCCATGTTGGCAAAAAAGGAGTCTCTTTGATGGTTTCCCCGCCGATTGTTGGGGGAACCTGCCAAAGAAAACAAGGAATTGGTTGCTGATAGTTGACATAGAGCGAGGTACTGCCCAAAGTGGCTTTAAACCCCTTTTTCTTTGCCCATCGGCCCGGGGGGTCCCCCGGGGGAAACCCCCCATCAATCCCCAGCAGTTTCGGGACGCCTTCCAAAAGGGGGGAAGGGAAATTGGGTCCCCCGCCCCGGGCTTGGGAAGTCCACACAAAACACATGTTGACAAACATATAGCAGTCCCCTTTTTACCCCCCCACGGGGGGGATGAAGGACCCATCTTGGTGAAACAGCCACCACACCAGTATCGGGGAAAAAACCCCCTTTGGGTTTTTGGGGGGGAGGTCGGGAAAAAATGGGAAAAATCGTTTTCCGGGGAGGGGAGGGGGGGGGAAAGGGGGGCCCGGAAAAACCACCCGGGCCCCCCCCTGGTTTTTACCCCGGGGAACACGGGGAAAGGATCCCAATAGTCCCCCCACATCCCCCGCATTTTAAGCCCCCAAAAAACCCCGGAACTAGCTGCAGCGCTTGAAAAAACCCAAAACCCCCCCCTTAGAGTCGGGAAAAGCTTGAGAATGTCCCCCCCCCGGGGCCCGGAAAAAAAAACAGAGTCCCGATGATAGACCCCCCCGCCCCGCACCTGAAAGGGGCCTGCACCCCTTGGACAGCTGCTCCACCCGGGTGGGTCCCTTTGGGGGGCCGGGACCCGCACACTAAGGCCGCACCCCCGGGGCCGGGGGGGGCCCCCCGGGGCCCGGGGGGGGGCCCCTTTGGGCGGCTGCAAGTTCCCGCTTTAAGCAGGGGGCTGTGGGAAAAACCCCCCCTCCGGGGAAAACCCCGGCCCGGGGGAAAAAACACAAAACCCTTTGGGCTGTTGGGGGGCACAAGTAAATTTTGGGAAATTTTAAAAACAAAGAACAGGGACCATTTTTTGCCTCTGGTTTCTTTCCCCGGGATTTCCGATCTTTTCCCGGGGGGTGGTGTGAACCTCCACCGGAACTTGGCCCCTTCCAGCAAAGGGTTCCAGACTTAAAAAGCCACCTTGATCCAAAAAATTCCTTCTCCCCAAATGGTATGTTCTTTTCGGGGGCCCCCCGCTGGGGGAAAAAACACAGGGCAACAAGTCCGCCCCTGAGGCTGTAGCAGGACGCCCCCCCCGCCACATCCGCATCGGCCTGGGCGGGGGGTGCAGGGGGGTTTGGGGGTGCGGGTGAGTGGAAAAAAGCTGCTTCAACTTTTTGGGGGAAAACCCCCGCCTCCGGGGCCCCCCAACCCCCCTTTTCCCCCCCCAAAACTGGGTGATGGGGTCAGCCCACTTGGAAAAATCAGGGGAAAAACTTTTTTAGAAAAGGGGGGAAAAACCCGGAATCTTTTTAATGTCTTTTTTTCTAGCAGGAGGTTCCCCGCGAACGCGGACCTTTGGGTATCCATGGCAATGCCCGGGGGGAATACGGTAGCCCAGAAAGTCCACTTCAGCAAATCGAAAAAAAAAATTTTTCCAGCTTGGCATAGGGGGCCCCCCGGGGCCCCCAGTCGCAGGAGCACCTTTTTGACTGGCATCATGGGTCGCCTGATCCGGAGAAAAAAACAGCAGGGTCGGGAGACCGCCAGATAAACGGTCCAAAAAGGGGGCGGAAAAAAACATTCATGAAATTTGGGGAAAAAAGCTGGGGGTTTGCAAAACCCAATCCCATCACCAGGTATTCGAAACTGCCCCCTTTGGGCTGAAAAAGGGCCCCTTCCATTCATCACCCCGGGGGAAACCGGACAAGGTTTTAAGCCCCCCCAGGTCCAAATTTAGTGAAACCCCTTTGCCCCCCATCCGCTCCAAGAGCTCGGGGATCAAGGGGAGGTAAGACCGGATCGTGATCTTTTTGGTTCCCTGTAGTCATTGCAAGGCGAACTCCCCCATTTCTTCTTGACGAAAAAGGGCCCCCGGGGGTTGGGAGGGCCAATGAACCCCCCCTTTCCCCCGGTTCTCATCCAGGAAGTTCGGGGGAGCCTGTTGCTCGGGTCCGGGGGGTAGGCGCCCCCCCAAGGGGGCCCCGGCTGCAAGTCAATGGGGGAGTCATAGGGCCGGGGCCCGGGGGAAACGTTCCGCCCCCTTCTCACGAAGACATCCCAAAAACCGGGGGGTTTTTTTTGGGGGGGGGGGGCCACATTCTCCACCTCTTTAAGGGCCTGGCACCCCCGGGGTCATGCAGTGGCCCTGGCAATGATCGGAAGAAAAATTAGCTGTCTTTTTCCCCGGGGAAAACTGGGGTCATGGAGCCGAGCCACACAATGCCCAGGACAAGGGGGAAAACGGGGGCTTGGTTACAAGAAAAGAAATGTCCTCTTTTTGAGAGCTAGTCCCATCCTGGTAGGAGCGTTTTATTGAGCAGCCCGGGCAACACTCTCCCCCGAGGGGCGGGACCCCCTTTGGGGGGCTTTGGGGGAAAACCCTTTTAACCCCACTTGGATAGCCCAATGGTTTTTTGGGGGCGCTCCCAGTAAATCATGGCAGGGGCCATCATCGGCCCTTCTGGGGGACCCCGTGACCATGAAAAGGGGAACAATTGTCCAGTCTTGGGTTCAGGGGGGGGGGGGGCCCCCGGGGCCCGGGGAAGCAAACCCCCCTTTTACACTCGGCCGTCCCCCTTCCCCCCCCCCTGGGGGGTTTTCCCCAGGCCCCCGGGGGGGCCACCGGGGAAAACCCGGGGGGGCCTCCCATTTGCTTTTTCAAAAAAAAATGCCCGGGGCCCCCCCATCCCAAACAAAGGTTGGTTTTTTCCCGACCCTTTTCCCGGGAGCATCTACTTTGGGCCCCACCGCCCCTTGCATGGGGTTTGGGGTCATCCACAAAAGGGGGGCGGGGGCCGGGGGAAAATTTTGGGGCCCCCCCCCCCCTTTGGGGGTTTTTTCCCCCTGCCGCCCCCCCCCCTCTTTTTTGTATGGCCGCCTCCCCCCCCGAAAACTGGGCGATGGCCTCCCCCAAGTGGGCCCCGGGGGGGGAATTTTAAATCTGGCAAAACCGGGGGAGCCCCTGGGATAAAAAGCGCAGGGGTGGTCCTTCCCCCGGTCTGGCTGGCCAACACGGGAAAAAGGGGAAAAATCTGAGACAAAGTCATGCCCTTTCCCGGGGAAACCGGGCAAAATGCCCCCCAGGCCTCATTACGGGGGGGTCCCCATCGACCCAAAAAAAACTTTTAAAATCCCCCCATGCGGGGCGCCCTTTTGAGGGGGCCCACGGGGCTGCCACCCCCTTTCCCTAAAGGGAACAAACCCCCCCGGGGTCGGGGGGGAAAATATTCCCCAAAATCCAGGTAAACCCAACCCCGGGGAAGAAACCCCCCATCCCCGGGTTTTTATTAAAACAGCGGTTTTACCCGGGGCCCCCGCCTTTCCCTTTTTTCCCCATCCTTTTAAAAAAGCCCCCCGGGCCCCCCCCTCCCGCCATGGGGGCCGGGGGCCCCCCAAAAGGGGGCCTTGGGCCGGGGGGTTTTGGCCCCGTGGGGAAAAAAAAGGGGTTTGAGGAGTTCTCCGGAACTGTCCAAACCCCCTTAGGACCCCCCTTTTAAACACCCCACGGGGGCGTAGCAAAACTAATTTTTTTGAATAAAAAAAACCCAAAAACAATTCTTGAAGAGATCAAAAAAAACCCAAACAGCAAAGCTGTAGTCCAAAAACAAAATTCCAAAGATAAGCCCAAAAAAGAAAAAGGGGAAAAAATTGGAATTTCCCCACCCCCCGGGGAAAAAGCAGGGGGCCCCCAGCAATGCGCAAAACAAGGGGTTTTTGGGCCAAGACGACCCCGACTAGGCCCGTGTTTCACCCCCCACCCCCCTTCCCAGATCAGACGGGCCGGAGAACGAGGATAAATTCCCAGGGGCCGTTTTAAACCTTTTGGGCCGGGGGCCCCCAATCTGGGGGCCCCCCTCCAGCTCTATTTTTCCGACCGGTGACGGTCTGGGGGCAGATCCCCGCTCCTCCTGCCCTGCTCTATTTTCCCCGGCCCCCTTTTTGGGGAAGGGGCCCCGCTTCCCGTTCGGTTTTTCCGGGGAGCCTCCCGAACTTTCCCAGCCGCTGGCCTCCATCTGCTGCTCGGCCCGGTCCTGGGAACCTGGCTTGGGCCCCCCATCTCCCTATCCCGCTGCCTCCCCTCTCCACCTGGTCCCCTCCCTTCCCGGGGGGAATGCCCCCCCAGATCCCATGCTAAACTCTCTAAAGGGGAACGGGAAAAGGGACTTGACCAATCTTGCCCGGGCCTTCCAACTCGTCCTCCGAGTCCCCTTCAGCCTTTTTGGGGGGCCCAATGGCATCGGGGGCCCCGCGCCCTCCCCCCCCTCCCAGTGGCACGAACGAACCCATGGGTGCTACAGTTTCTAAAGTTTACAGACATAACAGAATATGGAATAATAGTTAGAGAAAGTAGTCCTGCACTAGTTACATTATGTGCCCCCCTTTCTTGGGCCCCCAAGAGGTAAGCCTGGGAGGTCTACATTGCCTCCCCTTTTTACACACTCCATAGACAAAAGTCAATGGGATTTTTTGGGCCCGCATAAATAGGAGTATCATGTCCCAAAATCCGGGGAATCATGCTCCCCTCTTTTCCCCCCTTTTGGGGGAACCCACCAATACTGTGTCTGATTCGGGCACCACAATCTAAAAGTTGGAATGTGTCCTGAGAAGGGCAACTAAAATGATCAAAGGGGCCCGGAGAACAAGCCCTTTAGGGCGGCTTAAAACTGGGCAAGTTTAGCCTGCAAAGAAAAAGGGTGAGAGGGAACATGATAGCCATGTATAAATATCAGGCATGGTTTAGAACCCAAAAATAGGGAATCGAAAATCTAATTAAGGGGGAGGGTTTTTTTTTTTTGTAATAGAAAAGACTTACAAAAAAAAAATTCCCCAAAAATTTTTAAAATTTAACGTAATTACTAACGAAATTGTTAGTAGTTCTAAAAAAAAAGGGAAGCAAAAAGGACTGACACTGTTTTAAGCACAGGCAAATCAAGGGGGAACATTTCCCTTGGTTTCCTTTCAGGGGATATAATGATTAATATATTATTATTAATATTATTATTAATATTATTAAAAGACAAGGGGTTTTTTTGCAGGGACATATAATGCATTAATATATTATTATTAATATTTAAATAAAATAGTTCCAATGCCCACCTCTGGTGCAGGCCTTGCTAATCTGTAGAGTTCTCCCTTTCCAGCTTTTTTTCCCCCCCCCGTTTTTTCCCCTAGCAGTCTAGGACCTCCGTTTTAACTCTACGGCTTTTCTTGATTCTGAACTCTTCCTTCTCCTCTCCGTGCTCTTTTCACTCCTGGCCCTTCTCTCAGCAGTTCTTATGTCCTTCTACTCTGTCCTTCTATCCCAAACCCCCCTTCCCGGGTTTTTTAAATCGCTATTTTCGTCAGTCCTCCAGCCCCTCCCAGGAGTCCCCATCTGGGCTCCCCCATCGTTTTTCCCGGGTCCTTTTCCCCTTCCTGGAAGAGGCCTTTCACTCTAATTAGGCTCCAAGCATGGAAAGGCCCCGATTTGACTGTGAGCTATGTCTGCAAAAAAATTTTGGAGGGGGAAATTTTTTCCCCCTTTGGGGGGGCATCCAAAAAAAATTACTAACCTAACAAAATTTGGGCCCAAGGGGGGCGGAAAAAAAAGTCCACTTCCCCCATTGGCCCCCGCGAGCGTATAAACTTGAAAGTCCCATACATCGAATCCCTTCCGATTTCTTTTCATTTTCATAACTTTTTTTCATGCCTAATAAATATGTGAGTGGGGAAAAAATAGAAAGGAGGGCAAGAAGTCAACCCTGACTAATGGCAGGCTGTCTCAGATTTTATCCACAAAATTTATTCACATGTTTACGATTGCCTCCTCTCTTGGCTTAGAGCAGGAGTCTCCAAACTAAGGCCCATAGGCCAGATGCAGCTCTCCAAAGTCCTTTCCCTGGCCCCTTAGGGTTGACCTAAGTCTGAAATAACTTGAAGGTACACAATAACAACAATCCTAATAAGCTTGCCTATTAATCAACCAAAACCAGGTTCGTGCTATCCATTGAAATACGTCATTTAAAATAGTTCTTCATTTTAAATATTGTATAGTTCTTTCAATTCTTTTTGGACTACAAGTAAAATATGTGCAGTGTGCATAGGAATTCATTCCTGATTTTTTTCCACATGATACTCTGTCCCCTACAGTTTGAGGGACCATGAACTGGCCCTCTGTTTTAAGTCGGAGGACCGCTGGCTTGGAGAGTGACTTGCCCAAGGTCACCCAGTGGGTTTTCTCAAATCATAGTTCAGCACTCAAACCCATTACCCAGAATCCCTCTTTGGGAACTTTTCTCCATTGGAAGAGTGAAGTTGTTCCTGGAGAGCTAGATAGTAAGCCTGGTTAGGTTTGTCGTATCCCCCTACGAAATTAGTTTTAAATTTGTTTTAAACTTACTTTAGAAACGTTTTCGATGCGCTGCAAGCACCCGAAGTGAATTACCAAATATGAAGCCACCTCTGCCATTTTTCAGAAAGAAATCACCATTTTCAGAAAGGGTTTTCCCTTTCCTGGCCTTCCCTTCCATTGCCTGAGTCTTCCATTCATCACCCTGGCGAATCCGGACAAGGTTGTAAGCCCCCTCAGGTCCAGTTTAGTGAACACCTTAGCTCCCCGCATCCGCTCCAAGAGCTCGGGGATCAAGGGCAGGGGATAGCGATTCCGGATCGTGATCTTGTTGAGTTCCCTGTAGTCATTGCACAGCCGCAACTCCCCCGATTTCTTTTTGACGAAAAGAATCGGAGCCCCAGCCGGGATTGGGAGGGCCGAATGAACCCCTTCCGCAGGTTCTCATCCAGGAAATCTCGGAGAGCCTGTTGCTCTGGTTCCGAGAGAGGGTAGAGTCTTCCCGCGGGATCGGGGCCCCCGGTTGCAGTTCAATGGCACAGTCATAGGGCCGGTGGGGAGGCAAGCGTTCCGCCTCCTTCTCACTGAAGACATCCCAAAATCCGGCATACTTCTTGGGCAAGGTAGCCACATTCTCCACTTCTTGGGCCAGGCACGCCCGGGCCGTCATGCAGTGGCCCTGGCAATGGTCCGAAGAAAAAATTAGCTGCCTCTTAGCCCAGGAGATCTGGGGGTCGTGGAGTGCGAGCCACACAATGCCCAGGACAATGGGGAAATCTGGGAGCCTGGTCACAAGGAAAGAAATGTCCTCTTTATGGGAGCTAGTCCACATCCTAGTAGGAGCCGTATACTGCGTCACAGCCCCTGTTTTCAGGACTCTCCCATCAATGGTTTGGACACCCTTAGGCTCTTGGAGATCAAGAAAATTTAATCCTGCGGACTTGGCATAGTCCGCATCGATGAAGTTGTTGGTCGCTCCCGAGTCAATCATGGCATGGACCATCATTGGCCCCTTCTCTGGCGACCACAAACTGACCATTACAAGGAACAATTGTCCAGTCTTGGGTTCAGGGGGGAGGTTAGCGACGTCGGCCGAGTGAGCGAACCCTCTTACACCCGGCCGGCCCCTTCCCCCCGTCGCCTGAAGGGCCTCTTCGGGCTCTGGGGCCCCTCCGAGGGCGGCAGAGGCCCGAGGAGTCTTTCCACGCGGCTTTCTGGGGCACTCCTTAGAAAAATGTCCAGCCCCCGCAGTACCAGCACAAGTTGAGGCGCTGACGCGGGCCTTCTCCGCTTGGTCTACTTTGGGCCGAACTGTACCCAACTGCATGGGCTCCGGGTCATCGGGCCCGCCGGCACTGGTAATTGCGGGGTTGAAATTGTCCAGCCCCTTCCTTCCGCGCCACCGGTTTCTCCATCACGCCCTTGTCCCACCGTCTCCTGGTTTGCAGTCCCGCTTCCAACCGAAGGCTCAAGGTGATGGCAGCCTCCAGATCTGCGGGCCGAGGATGCTTGATCATCTCCTGTTGCAGTTCCGACGGCAATCCCGCAATGTAGTGATACCGCAACGACGGCAGACCCCACTGCGTCTGGGAAGCCAGAACACGAAAACGGGAGATGTACTGGGACAGGGAGATATCCTTGCACGTCAGCCGGGCCAGATCCCTCTCAGCCAGTTCTTCATTCACCGGGGCCCCCCATGTTTCCCTGATCGCATCCAGGAAAGCCTGCAGCGTGTTGGTATGGGGGACTCCGGCCGGATCAATGCGGTGGCCCACGTTGCCGCAGACCCTTCCAGCAGATTGAAGACAAAAACCACCTTGGCTCGATCGTTGGCGAACTCGTTGGGGCGTTGCTCCAAGTAAAGTTCCACTTGGCACACAAAAACCTCCACCTGGGTCGGATTGCCACTAAAGCGGCCAGGTGGGCTCACCCCCGGGTGCCGTCCGGCCCGGGTCCGCAGCTCCCAATTCTCGTTGCATGTCCTGCACCTGCTGATCCGTCAGGTTAGCCATGGCAACCGTGGGGACGATGGGAGCCTGAGTGCGCTGTCTGCGGTTCCTGGTACGTCCCGTGGTGCAAAAAGGGGTTCGAGGAGTTCTCCGGCCAACTGTCACGAACGCCGACTTAGAACTGCCCCTTTAACACACACACGGAGACGTATCAAAGGCTAACTAGTTTATTGAATATAAAAACAGTCCAAAGAGAATATAGTCCAATAAATGAAAGTATTCAATGCATAAAGTCAATAGTCCAAAGTATAATGGCAAATAGCTTGAAGCGAGGCAAGGCTCCGCAATTCAATGCGGATCAGGAAACAGGGCAAGGTTTCGCATCCAATGCGAATCAGGAACCAAAACAAAGTGCCGCAAACCACTGCGGCTCAGGAAACAAGGCAAAAGCAAGGCAAGACTTGATGACCACGGTTGCTTGTGGTCCCACTCCGCTTCGCGCCTATTCAGTATAGACGTGGCCGGAGAACTGAGGATCAGTTCCCACGGGGCCGTACTTAATCCCTCGGCCGGGCCCCCCGACGATCTAGGGCCCGGCGCCTCCAGTCTCTACTTTCCGAACGGTGACGGTCTAGGGACAGGTGCCAGCTCCTCCTGCCCTCCTCTATGTCCCTGCGCCTGTTATGAGAACGGCCCCGCTCTTCCAGCCTAGTATCGCTATCTTCCTGAGAAGAAGCCTCCCCCGAAGTTTCCCATCCGCTAGCCTCCATCTGCTGTTCAGCCAGCTCCTGGGAACCTCGGCCATTTGGGAATTCATAACTATCTCCGCTATCTGCTTCACTGCCTCCCATCTCCACCTGGTCCGCTCCTTCCCCGGGAGAATGCTCCCACTCAAGATCCCAGGCTAAACTCTCTACAGGTGAACTGGGCAAAGGCACGGCTGACCAATCTTGCTCTGGGCCTTCCAACTCATCCTCCGAATCCCTTTCAGCCTGTGCGGGTCCCAATGCCAACGGGACCCCTGGTGCATTACCCCTCCCCCGTTGCCCGAGCGGACCCATGGGTGCTACACTATCCCCCCTCAGGGGCCCCCTGGGCCGCCCCGGGCTTGGGCTTGTCAGGGTAGTTGCGGTGGAAGCGAGCCACCAACTCCGGGGCGTGACCATCTCGAGCCTTGACCCAAGCGCGTTCTTCCGGGCCAAACCCCTTCCAGTCAATGAAGTACTCCAACTTCCTGTAGCGGAGGCGGGCATCCAAGATGTCCTGCACTCGACCTCCTCTCCCCGCCCTCCCGCATCACAGGGGGAGGAGGCGGCTGCCACGTCAGGCCGCACCCCTTCGCTGGCGGAGCAACGAACGATGAAACACCGGGTGGAGTTTCATGTCCGCTGGGAGTTGTAGTTTGAAGGAAACAGGCCCCACCTTCTCCAAAACCTTGTAGGGACCCAAAAATCTCGCATCCAGCTTGCGGGTGGGTCGCTGCGTGGGCAAATTCTTGGTGGACAGCCAAACTTTATCCCCCACAAGATGGATGTCAGGACCCTCCTGGCGCCGCCGATCAGCCATCCGCTTGTAGTCAGCTTTCGCCTGGTCCAATTGAGTGCGTAGCAAGTCTTGGAGTGCAGTGAGCTCGAAGCCAATCCTTAGCCTCGGAAACGTCTCGGACGGGTCCACCGGCGGGTAGAACCGAGGGTGGTGTCCGTAGTTGGCAAAGAAAGGAGTCTCTTTGATGGATTCCTGCGTCGCATTGTTGTAAGCAAACTCTGCCAGGGACAACAAGGACGCCCAATTGTTTTGCTGATAGTTGACATAGCAGCGCAGGTACTGCTCCAAGGTGGCATTGACCCTTTCGGTCTGGCCATCGGTCTGCGGGTGATGAGCCGTGGACATCCGCACATCAATCCCCAGCAGCTTCTGGACGGCCTTCCAGAACTGGGAAGTGAATTGGGTGCCCGGTCAGTCACCAGGCTCTGGGGAAGTCCATGCAGCCGAAACACATGTTGCACAAACATATCAGCAGTCTCTTTGGCAGTAGGCACCCCCACACAGGGGATGAAGTGTCCCATCTTAGTGAAACAGTCCACCACGACCAGTATCGAGGTGAAACCCTGGACTTGGGGAGGTCGGTGATGAAATCGGCCGAAATCATCTTCCAGGGAGCAGAGGGGGTCGGAAGCGGCTGGAGCAAACCAGCCGGCTTGCCCCCCTGGTTCTTAGCCCGGTGACACACAGGGCAGGAGCCCACATAGTCCTCCACATCCCTCCGCACTTTCAGCCACCAAAAGTCCCGTAGGACCAGTTGGAGAGTCTTGAAAAGCCCAAAATGGCCTGCGGCCCGGCTATCGTGGCAAAGCTTGAGAATGTCCTCCCGCTCAGGCCCAGGGGAAACATAGACAGAGTCCCGGTGGTAAAGTACCCCATTCTTTACCTGAAACGGAGCCGGAGGTCCCTTGGTCAGTTGCTCCTGCACCCACGGGTCGGTCCGCTGGCGAGCCTGGACCCGCACACTCAAGGGTCTCTTGTCGCCAGGGGCCGGCGGAGCCACCGGAGGGTTGACAGGACGCGCCCGAGCCGCCGCAAAGTTCTCCGCTTTAAGCAACCGGGCCTCGGACGGCCCGTCGCCCTCACGAACATACTCCGGCTTTCGGGACAGCGCATCAGCTTGCTTGGTCTGCTTGGGGGTCACATAGTGAATGCGGAAATTGAATCGCTCAAAGAACAGGGACCATCTCTGTTGCCTCTGGTTCAATTTGCGCTGGGATTTCAGATGCTCCAAGTTCCGGTGGTCGGTGTGAACCTCCACCGGGAACTTGGCCCCTTCAAGCAGGTGCCTCCAGACCTCGAAAGCCACCTTGATGGCCAACAGTTCCTTCTCCCAAATGGTGTAGTTCTTTTCCGGAGCCGTCAGCTGCCGGGAGTAGTAGGCACAGGGCAACAAGTCCGTCCCCTGGGGCTGTAGCAGGATCGCTCCCACCGCCACATCCGAAGCATCGGCCTCTACGAAGAAAGGGGTGCGGGGGTTGGGGTGCTGCAAAAGCGGCTGAGTGGTGAACAGCTGCTTCAACTTGCGAAACCCCACATCGGCCTCCGGAGTCCACCGGAACGGCACCTTTCCCCGCAAACACTGGGTGATCGGATCAGCCCACTTGGCAAAGTCAGGAATGAACTTTCTGTAGTAGTTGGCAAAGCCCAGGAATCTTTGAATGTCTTTTTTGCTAGCAGGGGGTGCCCAGTCAACCACGGCTTGGACCTTGGTGTCATCCATGGCAATGCCCGTAGGTGAGATACGGTAGCCCAGAAAGTCCACCTCACGCAAGTCGAAAGCACACTTCTCCAGCTTAGCATAGAGCCCGTGGGCCCTCAGTCTCTGGAGCACTTCCTTGACATGGCGATCATGGGTCGCCTGATCCGGAGAAAAATCAGCAGATCGTCTAAGTAGACCGCCAGATAGCGGTCCAACAGGTCTCGGAAAATGTCATTCATGAAATGTTGGAAACAGGCGGGAGCGTTGCACAAACCGAATCCCATCACCAGGTATTCAAAACTGCCCCACTTGGTCTGGAAGGCCGTCTTCCATTCATCACCCTGGCGAATCCGGACAAGGTTGTAAGCCCCCCTCAGGTCCAGTTTAGTGAACACCTTAGCTCCCGCATCCGCTCCAAGAGCTCGGGGATCAAGGGCAGGGGATAGCGATTCCGGATCGTGATCTTGTTGAGTTCCCTGTAGTCATTGCACAGCCGCAACTCCCGATTTCTTCTTGACGAAAAGAATCGGAGCCCCAGCCGGGGATTGGGAGGGCCGAATGAACCCCTTCCGCAGGTTCTCATCCAGGAAATCTCGGAGAGCCTGTTGCTCTGGTTCCGAGAGAGGGTAGAGTCTTCCCCGCGGGATCGGGGCCCCCGGTTGCAGTTCAATGGCACAGTCATAGGGCCGGTGCGGAGGCAAGCGTTCCGCCTCCTTCTCACTGAAGACATCCCAAAATCCGGCATACTTCTTGGGCAAGGTAGCCACATTCTCCACTTCTTGGGCCAGGCACGCCCGGGCCGTCATGCAGTGGCCCTGGCAATGGTCCGAAGAAAAAATTAGCTGCCTCTTAGCCCAGGAGATCTGGGGGTCGTGGAGTGCGAGCCACACAATGCCCAGGACAATGGGGAAATCTGGGAGCCTGGTCACAAGGAAAGAAATGTCCTCTTTATGGGAGCTAGTCCACATCCTAGTAGGAGCCGTATACTGCGTCACAGCCCCTGTTTTCAGGACTCTCCCATCAATGGTTTGGACACCCTTAGGCTCTTGGAGATCAAGAAAATTTAATCCGGCGGACTTGGCATAGTCCGCATCGATGAAGTTGTTGGTCGCTCCCGAGTCAATCATGGCATGGACCATCATTGGCCCCTTCTCTGGCGACCACAAACTGACCATTACAAGGAACAATTGTCCAGTCTTGGGTTCAGGGGGAGGTTAGCGACGTCGGCCGAGTGAGCGAACCCTCTTACACCCGGCCGGCCCCTTCCCCGTCGCCTGAAGGGCCTCTTCGGGCTCTGGGGGCCCTCCGAGGGCGGCAGAGGCCCGAGGAGTTTTCCACGCGGCTTTCTGGGGCACTCCTTAGAAAAATGTCCAGCCCCCGCAGTACCAGCACAAGTTGAGGCGCTGACGCCGGGCCTTCTCCGCTTGGTCTACTTTGGGCCGACCTGTACCCAACTGCATGGGCTCCGGGTCATTCGGGCCCGCCGGCACTGGTAATTGCCGGGTTGAAATTGTCCAGCCCCTTCCTTCCGCGCCACCGGTTTCTCCATCACGCCCTTGTCCCACCGTCTCCTGGTTTGCAGTCCCGCTTCCAACCGAAGGCTCAAGGTGATGGCAGCCTCCAGATCTGCGGGCCGAGGATGCTTGATCATCTCCTGTTGCAGTTCCGACGGCAATCCCGCAATGTAGTGATACCGCAACGACGGCAGACCCCACTGCGTCTGGGAAGCCAGAACACGAAAACGGGAGATGTACTGGGACAGGGAGATATCCTTGCACGTCAGCCGGGCCAGATCCCTCTCAGCCAGTTCTTCATTCACCGGGGCCCCCCATGTTTCCCTGATCGCATCCAGGAAAGCCTGCAGCGTGTTGGTATGGGGGGACTGCGCCCGGATCAATGCGGTGGCCCACGTTGCCGCAGACCCTTCCAGCAGATTGAAGACAAAAACCACCTTGGCTCGATCGTTGGCGAACTCGTTGGGGCGTTGCTCCAAGTAAAGTTCCACTTGGCACACAAAAACCTCCACCTGGGTCGGATTGCCACTAAAGCGGCCAGGTGGGCTCACCCCCGGTGCGTCCCGGCCCGGTCCGCAGCTCCCAATTCTCGTTGCATGTCCTGCACCTGCTGATCCGTCAGGTTAGCCATGGCAACCGTGGGGACGATGGGAGCCTGAGTGCGCTGTCTGCGGTTCCTGGTACGTCCCGTGGTGCAAAAGGGGTTCGAGGAGTTCTCCGGCCAACTGTCACGAACGCCGACTTAGAACTGCCCCTTTAACACACACACGGAGACGTATCAAAGGCTAACTAGTTTATTGAATATAAAAACAGTCCAAAGAGAATATAGTCCAATAAATGAAAGTATTCAATGCATAAAGTCAATAGTCCAAAGTATAATGGCAAATAGCTTGAAGCGAGGCAAGGCTCCGCAATTCAATGCGGATCAGGAAACAGGGCAAGGTTTCGCATCCAATGCGAATCAGGAACCAAAACAAAGTGCCGCAAACCACTGCGGCTCAGGAAACAAGGCAAAAGCAAGGCAAGACTTGATGACCACGGTTGCTTGTGGTCCCACTCCGCTCGCGCCTATTCAGTATAGACGTGGCCGGAGAACTGAGGATCAGTTCCCACGGGGCCGTACTTAATCCCTCGGCCGGGCCCCCCGACGATCTAGGGCCCGGCGCCTCCAGTCTCTACTTTCCGAACGGTGACGGTCTAGGGACAGGTGCCAGCTCCTCCTGCCCTCCTCTATGTCCCTGCGCCTGTTATGAGAACGGCCCCGCTCTTCCAGCCTAGTATCGCTATCTTCCTGAGAAGAAGCCTCCCCCGAAGTTTCCCATCCGCTAGCCTCCATCTGCTGTTCAGCCAGCTCCTGGGAACCTCGGCCATTTGGGAATTCATAACTATCTCCGCTATCTGCTTCACTGCCTCCCATCTCCACCTGGTCCGCTCCTTCCCCGGGAGAATGCTCCCACTCAAGATCCCAAGCTAAACTCTCTACAGGTGAACTGGGCAAAGGCACGGCTGACCAATCTTGCTCTGGGCCTTCCAACTCATCCTCCGAATCCCTTTCAGCCTGTGCGGGTCCCAATGCCAACGGGACCCCTGGTGCATTACCCTCCCCCGTTGCCCGAGCGACCCATGGGTGCTACACGGTAGATACCTTATAGGAAAGCTTGTGCTTCTAGATTTACAAATCTAGCTCTCTAGGAACTCACAGCTGTACAAAGCATGTTTTTTTCCAAGCTATGGCCCCTGGGCAATTGGATCATGACTCTCCCATCTCATGTCTGTCAGTCAGCAGGTGCACAGCAGAAAAGTCATTACAGAGCAAACAACTCCAGATGACTCACAGTCCTGGAACAAGATTTTTTTCAGCCCTCCCTCAAACAGAAGAAAGGAAGTCTCTTTCAACAATGCATTTTGAACCAAGGCATTTTCTTCAAGGCTTGGGTGGTATCAAGAATAGGTTTTGCTTTCTTAAAAGCAAAGCTAACATCAAAATCTGGACTACATTGATAGAGATCTGATTGGATTTGAGGAGTCACGACTTCCTGCAGTGTGAAAATTTCCCACTAGAAATAACCTTTTATAGACACTAATTTGTTAGGTTATATCAGGCATGGGCAAACTTCAACCCTCTAGGTGTTTTAGACCTCAACTCCCACAATTCCTAACAGGAGGATTTCTGAGAGTTGATGTCTGGGTTATGTGGTGTTTGTTATTTTTAAAGGGTTTATTTATTAGTACATTGCTTTTTACACATATTTGTAACTAAAGCCACATCTACACTGTCGTATGTTTGAAACTGCACTGCATGTCAGTGTAGACTCAAATAATCTAGTTCGATGTAGTTAAACTGCATTATATGAGCCTACGCTGACCATATCATGCAGTTTCAAACTGCATCGTATGGCAGGGTAGACGGGGCCATAGAGGCATTACTGCAGGTATACTTGATCCTCCATATCTACATGTTCCACATACAAAGATGCAACAAGCCAAAATGTGAAAATACATGGGGGTAAATATTCAACTTTGATTTCTCACATATTGAGCACTAGGGCTGGTTGATTTTTAAAAATGGTTCAAAACTCGCTTCGGATCTAGGGGGCACTGGCGCTTTGAATCTGATAGACTTCTGAAATTTTTCATTATCATTTTAAAATGGATTCGGATTAATTCTGAAACTTCAGAATGGCTTTGTTTATGGCGGACAGGCGAGGGCTTCCTTTTTGATTCTGAGGATCGCTTGGGTGTTGCACAGCGAAGTGGCAGTGGATTGGCTTTCGTGGCGTTTCCCTTGGGAGGCATGCTGAGAGCCCCATACTGTTCATACGGAGCTTTATTATTTAGGATAACATCCGCCGTTTTTATCTTTTTGAGGCGTGTAGCCTCCTTTTCCTTCCGAGGCTGGTTTTGGAGTAGCTTTAGGTGCATGTCCCCAGCTCACTCCTTTTGGCAGCATGTTCCTCGTGACTTGGAAGAACACAGTGTTATTTGATCCACACCATAGATACTCTCTAGTGTTTCACCTGTGGATTTCTACATACTCTCAGGGAGGGTGGACTAATTCATGAACTGAGATTATTTCAATTTTGCTACTCCAAAAAAGCATATATTATATTGGACTATTGGGTAATACATACCTCATAACGCGGACCTTTTCTAACTGTTTCCATAATCTTTGTTTCTGAACATACTTTGCTGTGTATACCAATGAACCTTTTCTATGAGTTTCATAGCTATGATATTGATGAGATGCTATATACATTTACGGAATATTAATACATTGATATTGAATGATATTGTCACATGTGATTGATATTGATCAGAATTTGGATAATTTTTGGGTACCATTACCCTAGGTACTTTCCTCAGTGTTTTCTACCACTAACCCAGTTTTGACCATCAACTGAAAAAAAAAGTCAGATTCACTGCCAGCTCCCTTCTTGACAGCTGGTTCCATCCTCAGATGTAGAGGAAAGCCGCTCTCGGGGGCTAGGGAGCGGAGCTGGGGAAAGCACGTGAGGAGCCCTCGGAGGAGCCATGCCGCCGGGCTGAGGCACTTCTCCTCCTTCTCCAATGCCTTGAGCCTCTTCTGCCCCAAGCGCTATGGCTAGAGCGTGGCTGGGAGGCTCTCCGGGGAAGCCCAGCCCCACAGGAAATTTGTGGCGGTGAGTCTGATTTTTTTAATGCCAGTTTGATGCCGATTTCTTTCCTAATATGGCAGCTGTGGCTTCGAATTACCAACTTCACTTCCATCTCTTCAAAACTTCCATTTCTTCAAAACTGCTTCTAAAGTGTTCTTAATACAAACTTATTCCAAATTCAGAAGCATTACAACAAACCTAACCAGGTCTATTGAGCACTATGCTGATGTGTACGAATATTTTGCTGACATTTTGCAGATCCATATGCTCTTTTCAGCATTTGTTTCAGTTGTTCACTATTTTACATAAGGGACACCATTTTACTATGGCATTATATATAATGGGATTCGATTTAACTATCCATGGGGTTGGGAGCACCATATTGCCTATCTCTTTTCGTGACTGCAGTGCCTTCTGACAGTTATGGACTTAAGATGGAATCAAAAAATGTGCTGCTGGTGGTAAAGAAACTGAGATAAACTTTGGAAGCACTCTTTTAATAACTTGTGTTTTGAACTGTTACGTATCAGAAAAATGTTCCCAGGTAGGTAAGCATTTATCAGGAATTAGACCTATATGGGAAATGTTAACTTTTATGCAGGTTATTTTTTTAACAGAACAATTAAGATACTTGAGCTTTGAAGGTGAATGAGTTATAACAAAACATTCTGCAAGGGATCAAAGATCACATCCTCTTTTTTTGTGACATAGATCAGGATTACTGAAAATGCAGTTCAAACGGAGACAACCTCCTCTTCCAAAGTCACTTTCACAGTGCAAATTCAACATGAAAAAGATACTGGAAAAGGGAATCTTTTGGATAATCCTTCCTGGGCTTTCTTTGAGCTCAGTAACGTAGCTGTTTATTAAGAAGGGCATCATAGCATTTCAGCTGACCTTGGATACACCTAAAAATAGTTCAATCCATTTTTTCTAACAATACCTCTGTTTCTAAAGTTTACAGACATAACAGAATATGGAATAATAGTTAGAGAAAGTAGTCCTGCACTAGTTACATTATGTTACTTGGGCCCCGAAAGAGGTAAGCCTGGTAGGTCTACATTGCCTACCTTGTGACACACTCCCATAGACAAAAGTCAATGGGATTTTGGCCTGCATAAATAGGAGTATCATGTCAAGATCCAGGGAAGTCATGCTACCCCTCTATTCCGCCTTGGTCAGACCACACCTGGAATACTGTGTCTGATTCTGGGCACCACAATCTACAAGTTGGAATGTGTCCTGAGAAGGGCAACTAAAATGATCAAGGGTCTGGAGAACAAGCCCTATGAGGAGCGGCTTAAAGAGCTGGGCAAGTTTAGCCTGCAAAAGAGAAGGCTGAGAGGAGACATGATAGCCATGTATAAATATCAGGCATGGTTTAGAACCCAAAAATAGGGAATCGAAAATCTAATGGGAGGGGGGAGGGATTTTTTTTGATTAGTAATAGAAAGACTTACAAAAAAAATTCCCAAAATTTCTAAAATTTAACGTAATTACTAACGAAATTCGTTAGTAGTTCTAAAGTAGGCAAAGCAGGGAAACAGGACTGACACTGTTTTAAGCACAGGCAAATCAAGGGGCAACATTTCCCTTGGTTTCCTTGCAGGGAGATATAATGCATTAATATATTATTATTAATATTATTATTAATATTATTAAAAGACAGGGTTTCTTTGCAGGGACATATCATGCATTAATATATTATTATTAATATTATTAAATAAAATAGTTGCCAATGCCCACCTCTGGTGCAGGCCTTGCTAATCTGTAGAGTTCTCCTCACTCCAGCTTTTTCCCATGCAGTTTTACCATAGCAGTCTAGGACCTCCGCTTGAACTCTACGGCTTTTCTTGATTCTGAACTCTTCCTTCTCCTCTCCGTGCTCTTTTCACTCCTGCTGCCCTTCTCTCAGCAGTTCTTATGTCCTTCTACTCTGTCCTTCTATCTAAACCCCCTTCCTGGGTGTTTAAATCGCTATTTTCGTCAGTCCTCCAGCCCCTCTAGGAGTCCCGATCTGGATCTCTCTATCGTTTCCGGCTCCTTTTTCACTTCCTGGAAGAGGTCTTTCACTCTAATTAGGCTCCAAGCATGGAAAGGCCCCGATTTGACTGTGAGCTATGTCTGCAAAGCTATTTTGGAGGGGGAAATTTTCCTGTTGGGTGGGCATCCAAAATAGTTACTAACCTAACGAAAATTTGGGCCCAGGGGGTGCGGAAAAGAAAGTCCACTTCCAGGATTGGCCCTGCGATGCGTATAAACTTGAAAGTCCCATACATACGAATCCCTTCCGATTTCTTTTCATTTTCATAACTTTTTTCTCATGCCTAATAAATATGTGAGTGGAACTCATAGAAAGGAGGGAGCAAGTTCCCACAAAACCAGACAGGTGCCACAGTCACCTCCCAAGAGTTTTGAAATATTGGAGTGACACATTTTTGAATTCCTCAACTAATGTCTACTAACTCTCTCACACATTTAAAGAATAGGATTCATGGAAAGGATCACTGGTTTGTGTGGCTCCACTGCCACCACATATATATTTTTTCCACATGCAAGATTCATATCATCTGAATCACTCCACACTTACTTCTATTACATGTATACATATTTCTATCTCTAATTGCCCAAAGTGAACAACACTGCAATCCACGAGCCAATTTGGAAACATGTTTAGCATTTTATATAAATAGCAACTTTCTGCCAACTTAGCAGTTCGAAAACATGCATATGTGAGTAGATCAATAGGTACTGCTTATTCAGGAAGGTAATGGTGCTCCATGCAATCATGCCAGCCACATGACCTTGGAGATGTCTACGGACAATGCCAACTCTTTGGCTTAGAAATGGAGATGGGCACCACCCCCCAAAGTCAGACACAACTAGACTTAATGTCAGGGGAAACCTTTACCTTTAGCAACTCTTCAATGGAGCTGATTCATGGTAGTTCTGACTTAAGTGGTCAGTATAGAGGTGTTCTTAGTTAACATAGACAGATATAGGCACAATATGTTCAATCACACATCCAATATATTTTTCTATATATGATTTAAAATAAAATGATTTCCCCCCAGGATATCCAATAAGAAATTATTACTCACCACAGGCAGCCAAAACAATTGTTATATAGTCCCAGAATTGATTCACAGAAACACTTTTTCAGAAGATGTTGACATGGTAGCTGGAAATTTAATTCCCAAAAATACACAGTGATTTGGGGGAGGGACAAACATTTCATTCCTGAATCCATTTGTTTAGTGATTCAGTGGGGCCATAGGCGATTATAAGATTATAAACTGTACATGATTGGCTCTGGATTTACCCCAAGGTTCTTTAAGATATTTTCTTTTGAGACTGTTACGTATGAGAATTGGGAAAGAATTTTGCTTCCCTGAGTCTGCAAATAATTAGTGTTAATGAGAATTCAGAGTATTTGATCAGAATGAGGTGAGCAAATGTCAGATGGCAGTAGGCTGCACTAACATGTTGCAAGACCTCAGAAAGCACCATCTCACCCTATATAAAGTCATTGCTAGAAATCAGCAGTGCAATGCCACTATTGAACCTGACTGGGGGCTGGATTACAGGCTTGGAAAGTGTGTGTGTGTGTGTGTGTGTGTGTGTGTGTGTGTGTGTACTAGCTGTACCCAGCCTGTTTGATTGCTGCGGTGTGTCCAAATTTTGAAGCAATCAGTTAAGTATTTTAGAAGTTATGAAGTCTCACACAAATTGACATTTACATTTTTATTTCCATAGATACACATACACACTCATATATTTAAGCATGGTAAAATAATTAGCTTTCCACGGAGGAACATGGTTTCACTATAGATATTTGTTGTTTTCCTTTCTTTCTAAAGTAAATGCCACTGCTTTTGTTGTTGCTATACAAACAGTGAGAAAAATTGCTGGAGTTATATAGAAACGAAAGAGAAAACAATTCAAGAAGCAATAGCTTACTTTCAAGGCAATCTTCTGAAAAGATGTACAGTATTTATTGTTGAACACTGAAGTTCATGCTTCAAGAATGCTCTTTTCTTTTTTGTGGCTTCTGTACAAGTAGGCTTTGCTTTCTTGTTTGGTATGTATTAAACTTGTAGTTGAAGATTCTCTAAATGAAATGATTCTCTAAATGAAATCTATACCTTATAACAGTATTTCCCAACCTTTTTTGAGCCGCGGCACACTTTTAACATTAAAAAAATCCGGGGGCACACCACCAACCAAAATGACACAAAATGACACTCTAACACAGTAAAGAACGGCTAGGGATTGGTGGCCTCCTGGGAGCAGCTGCTGGGAGTGCCGAAGCCGGGGAGGGGGCGGAGCCAGGCTGCACCATGCCCCACCATGCCCCATCCCCTACCCCCGGCTTCACCTCTCCCAGCAGCTGCTCCAGCCTTGAGGGGGCATTGCCAAGCCAGCGGTGCCAGAGCCAGCACAATGCTGGCTTCGCACTGCCCCTCAAGGCTGGAGCAGCTGCTGGGAGTGCCGGCCAGGGAGGGGGCAGAGACAGGCCGTGCCATGCCCCGCCCCTCCCCCCAGCTTCAGCTCTCCTACAGGCCATGCCATGCCCCGCCCCCTCCCCCCAGCTTCAGCTCTCCTACAGAGGAGGAGCATGAGCAGTGGACGGGCTTCAGTGGGCGGGGCTCCTTCTCCATGCGGCTTCAGCGAGCGAGGGGCAAGAGTCATGGTGGGAGTCATGGCGGATTGGAGGCTGGCTGGGGAAACGGCCAAAGGAGGCAGCGCCCCGGTCCTTTCTTCTTTTTCTTCGCCACTGCCCGGCCCATCCTCCTCCTCCTCCAAGCAGCAGGAGTTTGGCAGGAGGGGGGAGGAAGGGGGGCAGAGAGCTTTTCTCGTGGCACAGCAGGAAGTCCGTCACGGCACACTAGTGTGCCATGGCACACTGGTTGAGAAAGACTGCCTTATAAAACATAGACAGACTAATAACCTAATTGCACTTGCAATACAATTACATGGTACTGCTCTTGATGGATTATATCCCTGAAGTGTATAGGTGAGTATGTACAGTCATGGTTTGCAGGATTCGTTGAACATTACTGGAATCCTTTCTTGCACAAAACCTCCCCTTAGACCAGGGGTCGGGAAGCAATGGCTCTTTTGATGATTGCATCTGGCTCGCGGAGGACCAAAGCAATCAATCGCCTAATGGGGGTTGGAGGAGTGCTCTAGGCAAGCCGCTCCCAGCATCATCATCATCCTCCTCACCCCAAGTTGGGTGCGTGCAGGGGAGCACCGGCCCTTCAGGGAGGCAAGCCACTCTCAGCATCCTCCCCCTCACCCCCAACTGGGCATGCACAGGGAGAGCCGACCCTTCAGAGAGGCAAGCCACTCCCAGCATTCTCCTCCTCACCCCCCAGTTGGGCGTGCGCAGGGGGAGCACTGGCCCTTCAGGGAGGCAAGCCGCTTCCAGCATCCTCCTCACCCCCAGCTGGGCATGCACAGGGGAGCGCTGGCCCTTCAGGGAGGCAAGCCACTCTCAGCATCCTCCCCCTCACCCCCAACTGGGCATGCACAGGGGAGAGCCGACCCTTCAGGGAGGCAAGCCACTCCCAGCATTCTCCTCCTCACCCCCAGTTGGGCGTGCGCAGGGGAGCACTGGCCCTTCAGGGAGGCAAGCCGCTTCCAGCATCCTCCTCACCCCCAGCTGGGCATGCACAGGGGAGCGCTGGCCCTTCAGGGAGGCAAGCCACTCTCAGCATCCTCCCCCTCACCCCCAACTGGGCATGCACAGGGGAGAGCTGACCCTTCAGGGAGGCAAGCCCCTCCCCGCCTCCTCCTCCTCACCCCCAGTTGGGCGTGCGCAGGGGAGCACTGGCCCTTCAGGGAGGCAAGCCGCTTCCAGCATCCTCCTCACCCCCAGCTGGGCATGCACAGGGGAGCGCTGGCCCTTCAGGGAGGCAAGCCGCTCCCAGTATCCTCCTCACCCCCCAGCTGGGCATGCACAGGGGAGCGCTGGCCCTTCAGGGTGGAGGTGCCACGGAGGGCAGTCAGTCGGCCTTCCAGTGCCACCAGCTTTCCTGCCAGCCTTCCAGGCAGGCCAGCCACGGCTCCCGGGATCCCATGGCACTCAACTGGGCAGGCAGTTCAAACAACTTCAGTTCCCCTTGGTGTCATCGTCGGGGCATCAGGCTCTGCCCACGCGGCCACTCCACCGACCCTCTCACCTTCCGCACGCTTGAAAGCAGACCTGTCTTCCCCTCCAGGCCCCAGCCGGGCAGGGCTCGAGTCATCAGCTGGCGGTGGTGATGCTTGTGGCACAGAGAAGTGTGGAGGGAGGCTTCCAAGGAAACATAAACACAGCCACGGTGGGTCGCTTTTTTTCAAGCACATTATTACATTTGAAGCAGCCAGACATGATGCCATAGCAAATATTTTCAAAATCTATTCCTCTTTTGTGGAAATTACCATGGGTTTTCATTTTTAAGTATATAAGATGTTTGCAGCTAATATCATAAAATGAATCACTCCGCTAAATTCTTCAGTAGAAAATTCCAACAACAAAAAAATCTATAAATATTAAAATGAGAGGTCTCATTTTATGAGGGGCAGTCCTAATGAATAAACATTTGATGTGATGATCCCGGATAGATGACTTTGTTAGTTTGGTTTTCTCCCACCCTCTGGTAAATCAAGTAAACGTTAGGCCTGTTTAGGTTCGTTGGATAGATCCGAAATTCGGATGTAATTCGGATGTTTTTGACTTATGAAGCGATTCCAAAGAGAGTTAAGGAAACAGGACGTGGATTTGCCATTTTGAAGTCTCCGTCTCCATATCCGGATAGGGCTCGTATGTCATTTCCGCCCTTCTCTAGCTGCCTCTCCTCATTGACTGATGGCAAGCTGGTGGGAAGGAAAGGATGTGGAACGGCTTTGGGAACCAGCTGCAAACGAAAGCCAGCATTTAAGGCACCCAGGCAGTGCCAGGGAAAGAGAATCTTCCAAGTTTTGATTGTCCCTTCTGTAGGTTTCTGTGCATTGTGCAATTGCGGACGCCATTAACAAAGCCATTCTGAATTTTGGAAGTACATATGAATCAATTTCGAAAAAACCGCTGTAAACTTCGGATACGAGGCGCCAACATCCGAAGTGAGTTTTGAAGCAGTTTTTTCCATGATAAAACAGGCCTAGTAAATGTATATAAAAATGAGCATCGGCATTTCATCCATTCCTTTGCAGTGGTTAATGTTGATGACGTGTTCCATTGGATTACTTTGAAAATAGGAATGTAAAATAGTATATTGTGGCATCATCCAAACAGCTCTCAATTTAGTTCAGAAAGATTTTCTGAGAATTGCTGATGGCTAGGATGTAGGTAAAGGTAGAACAAATATCCCTCCTACCCCCCAGGCTTTCGAGTCTAATGTATAAAGCACCATTTCACACATCATTAGATATGAAGGCTAACAAATTGTTAGAAATGTTGGCAAGCAAGGGTATATTTCTCAGTTTGATAATTGTCCTTCATAGTTTGATATAAAAAAGATGACCTTTGAAAATGCTGCTTTTCTGTGGTTACCTTTATTGTCCATGAACCATTTCATAAAAGTACAGCACTTCATTAGTTTTATTATGCATTGCAGTAGATAACAGACGGGGCTGAATAAACCCAATAGATGTGTTATAAGGAATTTAGCCAAAAAGCTGTGCACTGCCTTGAATTAATGGTGTAATTACTACTCTTCCTATAAACACACTAAGATGTGTGCATAGGAAATTTATTTTATTATTACCAAAAATATTGGGCCACTGTCCTTTCATTTCCTCACTGATTTCTTTACAGTACAGTGAGCACAACCTAAAATGATATTTAATTGACCATTAGTCTATTTAATGGGTTAAACCAGGCTCCACATTGTAAGTAGATGCTGCTGTACTAACAATCCTGGGCTGGTAGTAGGCTCTAGTTAGAAATTGTCCATGTGACATTCATTGGGGGAAATCTTGTTGCAGGTGGGATTCTTTCTTAGATTTACTTGATTTACCACGTGATCTACCATTCAGGTATTAGCTATCCCCCCCAATGTATAACTTTCCGAAACTTTTGAAACTTCAGAATAGTGTCGTTAATGGCAGACATGCATGCGCAGTTGGGAAAAAACAGCACTGGCACTGGGGAAACTTCAGGGGCTCTTCCACTCCTGACTGAGGGGCTCTTACAATCCAGGCCTGCCTCGGTGTCAATGCGAAGGAGGACGAGGAGGCGATCCTCCTCCTCCTCCTGTCATGTATTTCAGATGATCAAAGTAGAGGTAAAGGTTTCCCCTTGACATTCTGTCTAGTCCTGTCGTACTCTGGAAAGTGATTCTCATGTCCATTTCTAAGCTAAAGAGACACGTTGTCCATAGATACCTCCAAGGACATGTTACCGCATGACTGTATGGAGTGCCATTACCTTCCTGCTGGTGCCTCAAACTGCAAAACCAGATTCAAACTGGATTCAAACTGTGGATGAACTGCATTATGCATTATGGAGACTCATAGAAGGCAGCTAAACTGCATGATAGAAGTCTACATCACTGAGTATATACATAATGCAGTTTCAGTATGCATTACGTGGTAATGTATATGGGGCACGAGAGCAGATCAGGTATTTTTCCAGGTGTTTTGGACTTCAACACCCACCATTCCTAACATCCTCAGGCCCTTTCCTTTCCCCCCTCTTCCGCTTAAGCGGAGGAAGGGGAGGAAAAGAGTAGGAAGAAGGAGAGGAGAATGGAGATAAAGAGAAAGGAAAGGGGGGCATTGACCCAGGCTGCTTCTTTCCAGGACCCAGACAGAATGGGAAGGGAAAGGAAGGGGGGACATTCACCCAGGCTGCTTCTTTAACGCGGCTTTCCAGGACCCAAGCGGGGAAACGCTGAATTGAATCATTTTCGGCTCACTTACCGCTTCATAACACAAATGGGGGGAAAAGATTCGGAAGGGTAAAGGAACTTCCGGTTTCCTTAAAAACTTCAAAATTGCTTCAAAAATGATTTTTAAAAAATTTATTCCAAATTACAAAGGTTCCAAATGAACCTAACCATGCCTAGTCTCTAGTTCTGAATTCCTTGCATCATGCAAGATAAAAGGGGCTTAAATGTAGAGGTTGAAACATTTTTCTGTACTCCAACTATTAGAATGCCCCAGCCAGCAGACCAGTGGGGTTGTAGTATGAAAAGAGAATTTTCCAAATTCTTCTAATAGAATCTGCTTCTCTAAGAACTCAAAGGACCTCACAACTTCTTCCTAAACTGTTTCCAGCCTCATTCTCTGTTTAGCTACAGAGCAAGCCAAGCATACACAGTGAACCTTTGTGTCATTATTTATACATATCATCCCTAACAGAGTGTCTGAATATAATTTCAGGAAACATGTTATTACTTGACTTTTATTGACCATTTTTGACCCCAAATAGAGAACAAGGGGGTAGCCTCTGCTTACATTGGGATCCTTGAGAGCAAGTAAAATACATCAGAAACAACATCTGAAACAATATCTGATACAAAATGTAGACCTATGACTTTAACACCTCGACTTGCTTCTCTTGTATGATTCTTAAACATCTTTTGCCTGATGAATACACAAATGGAGCTTTGAAACCTTGCAAAAAAGTTATTTGCCTAAAATTGGGGCTCTCTCTGTGTCATTTTGTTATACCTTTCATTTGCCACTTTCAAAGCCAGCCATCTTGCTCTGAAACATCTGAGACCTCATCTATACTGCCACGTAATGTGGCATAGGAAACAGATGAGCAGAGTGTCCAAATGATGCCAGGTTATCCTGGTTGATTTCAGGTTTTAAAAAAAAACCTGCAAAGATCTGGGCTTTCAAGGCAGGTCCAAATCTTTGCATGGAGGCAATGGGGACTGCCTCCTGGGATCACTATGTGTTGTCCCAGGAGTCAATGCCACAGCCATTCCACCTCCCTGGGATTAGGCAGCCTGGGGAGGAAAGATGACAGTGCCAGCCTTCACTCCCCCCTCCCATTTAGTCTTAGAGAAAAGTGGAGAAAAGACCATAGTATTGATGTAGGATACTTTCCTTAGCTTTGTGGCACTTGAAGATGACGTTACGGATCTTTGGAGCAGGGAGTAGGGAATTCCTCCTCCAAAGCTCCATAGAAGCATTTTAAAGTGCCAGGAAGCTTAGGAAAGTGTCCTGCCTTGGTAGCGAGGATTTATCTATATTTTAAGGCTTAGCTGAGGGCTGGGAGGGAAGGGGGCCAAAGGCAATGCCCACCCATTCTGATCACAAATTGCCATAGGTGGGTATCTCGCTATCCTGCATCCAGAAAGGTGAGGTTTTTGTCCCCTGTCTGGCCACAAAGTGTGAGAGGAATCGGTGTTTTAAATGCCGATTCATGCATAGAAATAAAGGGAATTTTGGCTTACTGGTTTAGTCTATATTCACAGGAGCAAAGTGTTATGTTCACAAGTTCTTTCTGAAGTGGTTTGCAAATCAGGTTTCTCTTAACCCCCCTCCCCAAACACACACACACACAAGTCCAATACTTTCCAGTTATAGTCTGATGTAACCTGAGGTTGCATTTTTTACTCACATAATATTAGTTTTTATGGGACTACTCTGAAGAAAGATTAATTGAATTAAATGGGGAATATCTTAAATCATGGCATGAAATCTGTGGCAGATTAAGAGAACGGGACGCCTAATTCAAAAGTGAGACATGAGATTTCAAACATATCTCTCTCTTTCTGTATATATATATATATATACACACACACATTTTGCTAACAAGGAACTTGCTTAGACAGCAGCTAAAGCATTAGTTCAATTGGCAGAATGTCGATAAAAAGCTTGAATAAAAGCATACATTTTGAGGCTTAAGACTGTCATTCATCCATTCAAACTTCCAAAGACTATCTGTGTTCTTTGTTGAAAAGAGGCTTATGGGAGACACCACATAAGCCACATGAATCTACCAGAAAATCATTTATCAGTACATCCTTTGGAAACTGTCATTTAACCACCTGGATCTGATAAGTTTTAATACATTCTCACATACCAACTCATCCTTGCCTTCAAGATCAGAATGAACACCTCACTTCTCAAATCAAAAATGTCTTGGTTCTTCTGTAGCCATTATGTTTTGCCCAGGATTATGGAGGAGTTTGAGGGAGGAAATTTTTTTGAGACTCTTTATGTTTCCTTTACTCTATACCAGATAATTACTATTCCTGTTCAGTATTCTCTCCATATTAAAATCTCTACGGTGTTATAGAAGAATATTCTTTGAAGAAAACACATTGTCTGGCATCCTATTGAGAAGTTACGTCTCTATAAAAGTAATTACAACTGTGATGGCTAAGCAAACTGGTAGAACTGTCTCATTATGTGGATATCCTAAAGCAGTGTGTTGTGCAATTTGTGTTCACACAATTGACTTTCAGTGCAATCCAAGGTGATTTCACACAACATTTCATAAGATCATAGCCTGTATGAATAAAACTACACTAATTTTTATTCTATCTTGCTCTATACAGAACAGATTTTCCAGGTCTCAGAGCACCCACTGAAGACACAGAAAATTCTATTCTGCTCCATGTTTTCATGAGGGGAGAGTCATTTCAAGGTAAATGGCACAAAGAAGGAGAAAAATATTTTGTGTGTGAGATGTTTTTTAAGCATGGGTACCCATTTGTAGTCATTTCCAGATGTTTCTGGGGCACTCTTTGTTGCAATCAGACTGTCTCAAAGAAGCCCGCTATAGATAGTAGTAAAAGTTTATTAACAGCACTAAAAACGCAAAAAAAAAAAGGCCAAACTTAACCAAACACACTGGAAACTTAGTGTGAAAACACAAGAACCCCAAAAATACAACCAGTCTGGTGAAAAGAAAGTCAATAACATAAAATGCAGATTAAACCTCCGGAAAATCTGCAGCACACTGGAACACGACAGGAACAAGGAAATAGGAAGCCACGCGTCGTCAGTCAGTCCATTCTTGTCACACCAGGAGAAGCAGGCAGTAGCTGTCGTCACACCAGAGGAGCAGGCAGTAGGAAATCACCGAAGAAGTCCCAGGTCAAACCAAAAGAGCAGCCAGAGTCAAGGATAGCCAAAAACAATCCGAAGTCAAACAGGAAACCCGAAGAATCCACCACACAGGGATTTAATTTGGTGTAGCTGGTGAAAGAGTACAAGATACAATACCAGAGTCCAGGAAGAAGTCAAAGGTCCATAGTCCAACGATCAGCAACACAGCAGATAGATTCCTTGCCAGCTGCAAGGAAGGATTATTCCTGATCCCCCTTTATTCAAAGTTCCTCCTCAGAACTAGATCGAGCTAATGCCCCATCATCATTTCTCACAGCCGCTACCACTCCTTCACCGCTGACTTTTGCCTTTCACGCCAAGCCATTCTTCTTCTGTGATGACTTAGATCACCCCAGCAAGAAACCTGCTCCTCAGTACTTCAATTCCCATCTCCAGCAAACCCCACAAATAAATCGCTACTAGTAGGTTCTTCACACACGTCCCATACCTGCTGTACTTTAGTCCAATCCAAATCACTGGACATCTCTTCAGAACTATGTGAATCCCCATCTTCCGTCGACTGCTCTCCGTCATCACACCCATAATCCCCTGAGAAGCCCAGGAATGTATCATCTTCAGAGGACTCATTAAGTATTTGCCTTATTCTCTTCTTCTCCTGCTTTTCATCTGACACTGACTTACGAGTAACCCGTTTCGCATACCTGGTTCCAATCCCGTCTCTTTCAGCCTCAGCCTCAACTACAACACTCTTATTCAGCACACAAGTGTTTTACATGTATTGCAGTCATGCAATATTGGTGCATCAAAAAGTCAGGCTTGAGGGGATTGGAGGAGGTAGGAGAGAAAGATAGACAGTGTGTTGTGCCATGTTGTGCAAAGTATTGAATAGGATTGCCAGGTCAAGACTATCCCAGTTCTTAGATTTCAGCGCAAAAGCTGGAGACCTAGGGACATAACTCTGTGCTATCACAAGGGATGGGTTCTGGTGATATTACATGGTTTAGGTTACAAAGACCATCCCTTTTATGTCATTATGAGTAATACATTAAGCCACAAAATACAAAATTGAACAAATAAATTGGATAGTTTTCCACTACCCTTTTTTTATGTCAGGAGTGACTTGAGAAACTGCAACTCCCACTACCCTGAGCAATGGAGACAGTGGTAGGATTCAAAACCAGGTCTTCAGGTTTTGGGAATCCAAGTAGTAAGGAGTCTGTAATGATCAAGGGTTTGGAAGCCAAACCTTATGATGACCACCTCAGTGAGCTGGGTATGTTTAGCCTGGAGAAGAAAAGGTTAAAAGGTGATGGTATAGAAATATCTAAATATTTGAAAGGATGTCATAATAACGGTGGAAACATCTTCCTGCTCCTGAGTATAGCAATGGATTTATACTACAAGAAAAGAGATTCTAACTGAATATTAGAAGTTACAAGGAACAGCCAACTCCCCTCTTTAAATAACTGCACTGGCTGCCATTTATTTTCCGGTCCCAATTCAAGGTACAGGTACCTATAAAGCCCTAAACAGTTCGGGACCCGCCTACCTTGAACCTCCATGAACCAGTTCGAACCCTCCGCTCCTCGGGGGAGGCCCTCCTGTCGCCCCAGCCAGTCTCACAGACTTGTCTGGTGGGCACAAGGGAGAGGGCCTTCTCCTCTGTGGCCCCCCAACTCTGGAATTCCTTGCCCGGAGAGATTCGGAAAGCCCCCACTCCAGAGACCTTTAAAAAGCACCTAAAAACTTGGCTTTTCCGCTGTGCCTTCAGAGAGTAGCTATTTAAGTTCTACCATTGTTTCACCTCAATGCCCCCATGCTCGGAGTCCATCCCCCCCTTCCCCATAAAGGATGTTTTTTCCCTGTAAAGGATGCTATTCCTCTTATCTCACCCTGAGATTTTAATATTTTATATGTTGCCTGTGGCCCACCCTGTCTTTGTGATTTTAGATATCTCGTTATATATTGCTTTTTATTTATTTATATGTATGTATTTTATTGTGTTTATTGCTGATGTTATTGATTTTATTTTATTGTAATTTGTTGTTTGGGCTTGGCCTCATGTGAGCCACCCCAAGTCCCCATTGAGGGGATGGGGGCGGGATACAAATAAAGATTATGATGATGATGATGATGATGATGAAGAAGAACCTATTGGTAAGAGCTGTTAGACAGTGGAATATACTGCCTTAGAATGCAGTAATGTGTTATGGTTACATTACTTCCAAATGAGAGAAAGTTTTAACAAAGATAAGGTTAAGGGATTCAGTGTTTTGGAAGGACCATGGGACAAAATTCTTAAGAATGAAAAGAAAAGTATATCAAAAACATACTCTATGCTCCTGAACTGGGCTACAGAGGAGGAAGTAATTAAACAATCCATGGTAAAATGGGCTCGAAATATTGGGAGACCCATCCAATTAAGGGGAGTGGGAAAGGTTGTGGACAAAACAGCTCAAAATCACATACACAACTGACTTAAAAGAAAATTGGCTAAAAATGATACATCGATGGTACATTACACCTAAGAAACTAAATATAATGTATAAAAATATAGATAATAAGTGCTGGAAATGTGATAAACAAGAAGGTTCCTTTTTTCACATGTGGTGGACCTGCCCCAAAACTAATGAATATTGGAAACTAATTCACAAGGAATGCAAGAAAATTCTACAGGTTGAGTTCCAAATGAAACCAGAGCTTTATTTGCTAGGCATAATGGATAATGGAATATTTACCAATGAGAATACGGAAAAACTCTTTGTCTTCCTGTCAACGGCGGCTCGGATAATATTTGCAAGAATTTGGAAGACAAATTTGTTACCAACAAAGGACCAATGGTTAGAGAAGATACTTGAGATTAAAGACATGGACGAACTTACATTTTGGCTGAGACAAAATAATGGTAAAGGAAACATCAGAACAGACTGGTTACAAGTTGCTGAGTACATTAAAACTAATGAGTAAACTAGAGACTAAGACAAATAAGGTGATAAAAGGGATTATCACGATTTACAAATAAGAGCATCTGGGATGCTCCTGATTAATAGATTTGTCATAAATAATTATTGTCAATGGTATGGAATGAAAGCGGAAGTCACTTTTGTTTTTATCCCCCCTTTCATGTTTACTTTCCCTGGTTCCCCATGTATGTTATTTCCCTTTACCTACTTGTTGTGTGTAGAAAATATGAAACCTTTAATAAAATCTTTTTTTAAAAAAAGAAGAATGCAGCAAGGCATTCTTATTTGGATGTTTTTAAATCAGAGACTCGATGGTCATTTATTGGGGGTGTTTGTGCTTTTCTTGCATGGCATGAGGTTGGACTGGATGGCCCTTGTGGTACCTTCTAGTGCTATGATTTTAGGGCTGCATCTACATGGACACTTTACTGAGGGACTGATCTGAGTGTAAAATTGTGAACTAGCACTGGGGAAGCCCACCAACCTCTTTGCAGCTGGTGGTCACTGCTATAACAAGAAAAGGGTAGGTGTGGCCCTATAAGCACAGTTGTCAAGTAAAAAAAATAGATGCGTAACACTGGGTGCAAGAAGATTTTTTAATATTATATTGGTAGTTATTCTAGACTACTGTCCTCGATAATAGGTAATCTGTATATCAAATAGGGGTTGCAGAACGAAAAACAGCTAATACAACAGCTAATAGCTAAACAGTTAATGCACTGTTTCGAGATAATCTGGTATAAATAATTGTATACACATATAAGAAAGCCATACTATATTGGCCCTGTGTATCTGGGACACATCATGTTGTCTATATTGTATACTTTTTAATGATTTGCATACTTGTGATTATTCCATGGTTCTAATGGATATTATATGATTTTGTTGATAAGATAATGCCAATATAGAGTGCCTTTCTTATATGTGTATACAATTATATATACCGGATTATATCGATACAGTGCATTACCCATTTAGCTATTAGCTGTTTTTTCGTTCTGCAACCCTTATTTGATATACAGATTACTTATTATCGAGGACACTAGTCTAGAATAACTACCAATATAATATTAAAAAATCTTCTTGCACCTAGTGTTACACATCTATAGTTTTTTACATAACATTCACATTAGCGATCCTTCCGCTTTTCACTCTACCTCCTAAGTTTTGTTTGATGTTTGGTTTGAGCAGCCATCCCAGCATTTCTCTCCTATAAGCAGTTGTAGCAAGTTTCCTATCAGAATCAGACCAACTGTTTACACAGGCCTAGAGTCAAGATTTTCTTTGGAGTCTCAGAAAAACTTGAGCACAACTTGTAATTTCTTTTAATGTGGTTCAAGGCTGTATTAACTGACTTAACCTGAATTAGCTTTGTACGTCATTTAGATGCCACTGAGCTAATTTGCATACACCCCTTGGGATAAAGTGTCCTTGTAGATGTGCTCTATGAGTCTAAGAACATTGCAACTTAGGAGATTTCTTCTTGCATAAGCCCTGATAGGAACAGTGTAGGATCTGGGTGGGCGGGAGCACTCTCAAAAAGCTGGAAATGAGTCTTCCACAAGACCTGAAGCAGCATAAAGCCTGGAAAGACTCCCTCATTTTCTGTTAATAAAGCTTCTTGAGGTGCAAACCTTAGCACCGGGAATGTGGTGCAGCTGGCTGGGAGTCAGCTGCATAATATCTCTACTGACCAGAAGGTCATGAGTTCGAGGCCTGCCTGGGTTGGGGTGAGCTCTTGACCAATTGTGTAGCTCGTAGTCGACCTTTGCATTTGTCAAGTAGGAAATTTAGGTACCACTTTGTGGGGAGGATCAATTTAACTAATTTACGAGGTCATATAATCTCAAGGAAGTACACAAAAAAGAATGAAGGAATGTGACAGCTCCTCCTGGTGGCCAGAAGCTGGAATGTTGAATTGCCTCTATGTCTGTCTATATTGGTTGTATGTCTATGGCATTCAGTGTTTGCCTGTATGTGTGCATTGTGATCCGCCCTGAGTCCTCTGCATGGTGAGAAGGGTGCAATATAAATGATGTAAACAAATAAATTAGCAGAAATTGTAGAAAAGACAAAAGCTGTTGCGTACATTTTGCCCAGCCACCTTGTTCCCCTACTCCAGCTTTAGATGGCCAACTGAATTTCACTCAATTTCTAGAATCATTTAGCCAGATTTCCACCATGCTCTTTGCCACAGTCCTGATACTGAATCAGTTCTAGTATGCCTCCCAACCCTGACTATTCTACCTCTGAGGCACCAGAAGGACCCACATCTAATTTCAGCATAGAGGGAACGAGCTGCTGTTCATGCAGCAACCCTAACATAGAAAAGTGCTTATGTTTATCTTAGGGAATGTATATCCTTTTAAAAGACTTCTATTGGACTTGTATTGGACCTCTCCATTGGCGCTCCCTTGTTGCGGGGGAGAGGCTTGCGTACCCTAATGAAGTTGTGAGCTATGCTGGTGGTAGCATAATAGCTACCAGTAGGGCCTCCCATGCCAGACAAGTCACAACCGAAGGGTCTGACAAAGAGCGTCAATGGGCAGGATGGGCTCTCTGGCCTTTTGGCAACCATCCTAGGACAAGGAAAACTCTGATTTCAAACCCTGGCAGATGGTGCTCGTCTAACACTATATGGTCAACCATCTAAGAGAAGGAAACTCGAACCAAACCTACAACCCGAGGACCTCGTTGCCACCGTCCTAAGCTTTCTAGGCCCCAGCAGATGGACCTTTGGTTTAAAGGGTGAGGCCAGCTTTGTGCATGCTGCGCTCCACCAGAAAGGTCCATTGCACAGGCTTGAAGGACACATCCAACCTCCTTAGTTATAACATGCTAGTAGAAAGCCTGGGATGAGTCTTTCCTAAGAATCTTCATTCGCAAAGTAATGGCAGAGAGAGAGAGATATTGGACCCCAAAACAGATCACTTTAAACAAATTAAAACCATGTAAAACATTGAAAGAAATTGCAGAAACAATAATGGAAGAGGAAAAAAAGACTCAAAATCACAAACAGACACAGAAAACTTTCACTTGATACCTAAATACTCAGTGAAAAATTACTGTGTTTAAGGACTGCTGCCTTGAGTGTGTGTTTAACTCTCCTGCTGAAATCATGAAATTAACTCTCCCACTGACGTCTTAGAAGAACTTCACTTTGGACAGATTGCACCTGGAAATCCCATTAAGTGGTGAACATTGGAAATAGCCAAACCTAGCTGTAGCTAATAAAGCAAACCAGTCATTTTAAAAGCAGAGATAGCTCTCTGGAAAAGAAAGATAAGCTCTGTAGGTTCCTATTACATGGAACCATGCCCAGCCTCAACAGATTAGTCAGGTTACTCTCTTAAACACCTTTGCTCACAATATGGCCTCTTGGAGATATTGTGCTTAGTTTGCAGTTTGTTTGGTTGTGTGTGTGGTTTTTTTTTTTTTGCAGAACTCTCATCTCTGAATGGCACACTTCATGAAAATGGTGAATGTTCAACCTTGCTTTTGTGCCCCTAATGCTTGAGTTTTGTTAAATTAGTTGAGCTGTATCTTATTTACATGAGACATTCTCTCCTTGTGTTTCATGTAACTGTGACCTACTCCTTCATTGACAATTTATGGTCAAGTTCACCTTTGAAGTCAGTGTTGACACATTTTTTGAAAAATAAAAAAAACATCACTTGAATTAAAATGGAATCATAACATCACAAATTGTTAGTTTCAAAGAGATCTCAAGGGCCATCCAGTCTAATCCCCTGCCATGCAGGAATACACTACCAAAGTACTCCCAGCAATCCTGACATAGATGAGCAACACAATCTTCTTATAATAAATCTTTCCATACCAAGGCAAATATTCAGTGGAATTAGCTGAAGGCTTCCCAGAAATCTGATCCAAATATATATGAACATGACTGTGATTATGAAGAAACTGGACAAAGATCATTTGGTTCCCTCCAGTTACCGCCCAGTCTCGAATCTTTCGTTTCTGGGCAAGATGATTGAGACGGCGGTAGCGGAGCAGTTGCAGCAGTTCCTAGATGACACAGGCGGATTAGATCCCTTCCAGTCTGGCTTCCGTGTGGGGCATGGGGCGGAGACTGTGCTGGTCTCTATCACAGATCAGCTTCGATGCCAGCTCGACCAGGGCGGTCAGCGCTGCTTGTGTTATTGGATCTCACAGCAGCATTTGACACAGTTGATTACAATCTTTTGACCTTGCTGTTGCTGGAGTCAGGGGGGCGGCCCTAAACTGGCTGTCGTCCTTTCTCCATAACTGGGGACAGCGAGTTGAAAGGGGTGGTTTGGTCTCCGAGACATTCCCTCTATTATGTGGGCTCCTCAGGGAGCCACACCCCTCCCCTGCTATTTAACATCTATATGTGACCTCTTGCTCAACTGGTCTGAGGTTTTAGGCTGGAGTGTATCAACACGCTGATGACACCCAGCTTGTTCTGAGGATGGAAGGCCAGCCAGATCCCGGACCCGATAATTTCTACCAGTGCCTCGAGGCTGTTACTTGATGGTTGCCAGCAGGTTGATGGTGAATCCAGCAAAGACAGAGATCCTATGGCTGGGTCGACTGGGCGGTGGGGACATCCAGCTGCCTACTCTGGATGGTGAAGCATTACGCCCGTCATCATTAGTAAAGAGTCTGGGAGTCCTCTTGGACCCTCTACTGACAATGGAGGCCCCGGTCTCCGCTGTCAGTAGAACCGCTTTTTTTCATCTGTGGCAGGCTAGACGGCTGGCCCCCTATTTTTCTAGAGATGACCTAGCTACGGTGATCCAGGCCACAATCATCTCAAGACTGGACTACTGTAATGCCCTCTACATGGGCCTACCTCTGTCTGTGATCAAGCTAGTACAGAATGTGGCTGCCCGACTTCTCGCTGGGGCTCCGGTGAGATGTCATATAACACCAATTTTGCAGCAGCTTCACTGGCTGCTGATCAAGCACCGGATCACTTTCAAAATACTGGTTCTTACCTTTAAGGCCTTATATGGTCCAGGGCCGGTGTATCTGAGGGACCGCCTTACCCCCTACCAACCCCAGAGGTCACTCCGCTCAGAAGACCAAGATCTATTGGAAGTCCCCAGCTTCAAGACCTTTGCTTAACAGTGACCAGGCGCAGAGCTTTTGCGATTGTAGCACCATCTCTCTGGAATGCTCTGCCATCAGAAGTTCGTGCCCTGGGGGACCTATCAACTTTCCGTACAGTATGCAAGACATACCTGTTTCAGCAGGCATTTGAATTTCATTAGCTAGTTTTATTGTGTTCATTTGTATGTTGTGAGCTGCTCCGAGCCCTCGGAGAGTGGGGGCATATAAATTTAAATAATAAATAAATAAATAATATTGCAAGTTGTAAATTTCCAGATTAAAAACAAATCTTTAAAGGCAGAATTGTGCAACGTAATGTTTCCCAAAAATTTTCCCCTCTGCAATGGCTACCACTATTCTTCACAGTGCACATTACGCCTCAGAACCATTATGTCCTCACCAAGGATGCTGCCACAGAATGGGATCTATTTGATGCAGATATCAGTGTCCTGGTCTGGTCTGTCAAATCTCCTGCTTATGGGACAGGACCCTCCAAAGACAACTGAAAGTAACAATTTAGTTCCCCCCATCTCCAAGAGCTTGGGATAGTTTCTTTTTTGAAACACAGTATCATCCTGCCAGTGGCAATCTTAATATTCCAAGAAGTTTAGATTAGATCATAAGATTAACAGCAATCTTCTTTTTTACTCCCTTGCCCCAGTATCTACTACATTAGACCACCTTATTTTCAATTCAATTTATTATTTCATGAGTCGCTTTCCACTAAAGTGCTCTAAACGACTTACATAACAGATAAAAGCAGCATGTACAATATATTAAATTATTACAAATTAAAAGCTTTAGCAAAGAGCCAGGTTTTAAGAGCTTGTGTGAATGACCGTAAATTGGGCATGGCTCTTATATATGGTGGTAAAGTGTTCTACAGGGTTGGGGCAGAGATTGAGAAGGTCCTACGCCTTGTGGATTCAAGACATGCTTCCTTGGAACCCAGAACATGTAGAAGACTTTCCTGGGCTGGTCTTGGTGATCTCAAATGATGAGCGTACGAGAGGCGATCCCTGAGGTATCTAGGGCCCTGACCGTGGATGACTTTGAAAGTCAGGACCAGAGTCTTATAGGAAGCCTGATGTTTAATTGGGAGTCAGTGGAGATGTTGTAACATCGGAGTTATGTGGTGTCTCATGGGTGTCTGCATGAGTAATCTGGCAGCTGCATTTTGGACTACCTGAATCTTCCGGACCGCCAATTAAGGGGTGCCAGCATTACAGTAAACCAGCCTCAAAGTGACTGTGGCATGGATTACCGTTGCCAGAGACTCTGTCAGGAGGTGAGGTGCTAGCTGCCTCATCTGGCGGACATGGAAGAAAGCCTGCTTACTAATGGCAGGGATCTGAGCTTCCATCATCAGCTGAAAATCCAATACGACACCAAGGCTCTTCACAGTAGCGGATAGAGCTGGAGGCTCACTGTCGAAGGTAGGCAGCAGGCTAGCCAGTAGGCATGTTTTAGAATCCTAAAACGGCGATTCTTATATCAACTGGGGGGGGGGAATTTTTTTTGATTAGTATATCAAAGACTTACAAAAAATTTCCCAAAAAATTCGGAAATGTAACTTAAGTACTAACGAAATTCGTTAGAAATTCGTATGCCAGAGCATGCGCATTCCAGATGGTTTTGGCCTACAACTCCCAGAAATCCTAACAGCTGGTAAATTGGCTGGGATTTCTGGGAGTTGTAGCAAAACTTGAATAAACCACACTGAATTCTAGATGGGACTCTCCAAATAGGAAGGAGGGAGGGAAGGAGGGAGGGAGGGGTTTTCTATCCTTGGAAGCAGCAAAGAAAAGGAGGAGAAGCCCCCCCTCCTCCGCGCTGCCTCTCTCTCACCCCGATCCTGAGGGAGCGAGGGGCCCAAGTTTGCCCAGGCTGAGAGGAAAAGGAAGAGGCCTGAGGCTGTGAGGAATGGTGGGAGTTGAAGTCCAAAACACGTACCTGGAGGGCTGAAGCTGGCCCCTGCGATGGGGCATGGCAGAGCAACGGGAAGAGAAGCTTCTGAGAGAGCGCAGGGAGAGAGAGGAGGAGAAGCGCGCGTGTGTGTGTGTGTGTGTGTGAAGCAGGCCCCTGCGATGGGGCATGCATGGCAGCAGAGCAACGGGGAAGAGAAGGAGGGGGGGAAACCTGGAGGACTACACTTTCCAGAATGCATTGCCTGCCTACCTAGCAGCAGCGTCACTTCCAGTTCCCCATAGAAATGCGGGAAAAAGAAGAAGCTGAATGAAGGCGGGAAGGAAATGAGGGGGAGAAGACAGGGAGAAGCGAGTAGTACAATAATTAATTAATTAATACTTAAGAATTTCTTACGATCCTAATGCAAATTGTTGGCCTCAAGAACTGTAAAAGGAAGTCTACTTCCGGGATCGCGGCAGCGATACTTAAAACCTCAAAAGTCCCATTACATACGAATCTCTTACAAATCCTTTTAATTTCCGTTTCATTTTTCTCATGCCTACTAGCCAGTTCTAGAGGTTGACCGGGCCAAAGGATCTCAGTTTTTGTGGGTTAACCTTTAATCTGCTCATGCGTAGCCAGCTCATCACAGCTTCGAGGCACAGAGAGAAGCTGTCAGGTATTGTGGTTGTCCCAGGCTCCAGGTGCAGGAGGAGTTGGGTATCGTAGGCATACTGGTAGCTCTCCAAACCAAAGCTTTAATGGCCATCTCTGTTTATTTTCTTGTTCTCTCAGATTTCTCTGAAATGGGGATGGTAGTCATATTTTATTACATTATAACATCTTTGGATTCAGATTGCTTTGCATGGATATATTATTTTTACAGAAAAAAATTGATACAGGCAGGCAGGAAGGAAATATTATAATCCTGTTCCTGTCAAAAAACCAATGAAGCATTAATCCCTGGAAAATTTAGTTTTTATTTTACTACGCAAATCCTTTCCTGTGAAACACTTTAGCACCAACATTGTGGTAAGTACAGTAAGCAAACGGTACATCAAACTTCTGATCCCTTGCATTTCTTTTCAGGATGATGACATGAAAGTTCAGCATGCTAATAACTTAATTAACCAGTCCATATAAACAGAGGCCATAGAACTCTTCTCAGATTTACACTGAGCTTTAACTTGTCAAAAGTGACATCAGCATTATGTACATCGCAGTGCTATCTTCAATTATGTTCATCTACCAGAAAAAATGAGACCACTAGCAGATTATATTTCCATCTCACCCCTCCCACTGCCCTATTATTTCATCCACCACAGATTAGTTCTAGGAAAAAGGAAGAAGAGAAAATCCCATTGAGATTTTTTTTTCATGGGGTGTTGGATATTTATTTATTTATTTCTAACCCGCCCTTCTCTACCCCTGAAGGGGGAGCCAGGGTGGCTAACAAAAAGGCAACAATTAGATGCCGCATACACAGGAGACAAAACAACAACACATCATAAAATACTACAAAACAGATTAAAAAATCAAATATCAATAATTAACCACATGATCCCCGTTCCGCACTCATAGGCTGTTCAGGCCAAATCCACAGTCCGCCTCCACAATCCTGTAATTATTCAATTGTCCGTCCACTGCTCCACATCAACCAAATGCCCGGTCCCAAAGCCACATCTTAAACTTTTTTCTAAAGGAAAGGAGGGAAGAAGTTGACCTTATTTCACTGGGGAGCGAGTTCCACAGATGAGGGGCCACCACCGAGAAGGCCCTGTCCCTCGTCCCCACCAACCATATTTGCAACCAAGGTGGGATCGAGAGCAGGGCCTCCCCGGAAGATCGTAAATTTCAAGGTGGGGCATAAGGGGAGATATGTTTGGACAAATAAGCTGGGCCAGAACTGTAAAGGGCTTTAAAGGTCAACACCAGCACTTTGAATTGTGCTCGGAATTGGATAGGCATCTACAGGCATGTAGCCAGGGGGGCCCTAAGGGGGCTTCAGCCCCCGAAATTCTCAGGGTGGTCTGTGAAAAGGCCTTACTGGTACATTATTTAAACTGTTATGTTTATTCATATCATGATCTGATCACCATGCTCATTATATCCCACATTAATGGGATAACAATACAAAAGGTTTGCTAGGGTAGACCCTCTTCCACCCAGTCTCAGCCCCCCGAACCAAACTCAGCCCCGAACCAAAATCCTGGCTATGGCCCTGGGCATCTAGTAAAGCTGGCACAACAGAGGAGTAGTGTGCTCCCTGTATGTTGCTCCAGTTAGTAACCTGGCTGCCGACCGCTGGACTAGTTGAAGTTTCCGAAGAGTCTTCAAAGGCAGCCCCACATAGAGTGCATTGCAATAATCTATTCAGGATGTAACTAGAGCATGGACCACCGTGGCCAGATCAGACTTCCCAAGGTACAGGCGCATGGGATTTGTTCATTGGATGTGATAATGGAGCAACTTTCCCATTGTGTAATAACATTTTTAAAAGAAAAGATAGGTGGGGAAGTCAGCATCCTCATATTTATATATTTTCATGCAATCCTTTGAAAAAACAAAGATCGCATCCATAATGTTGTTGTATGTCATAATATGTCGTAGTATGGTACACTTACAAATCATGGACAATCTCTCTTGACTTTTGGAAAGTTTCCATCAATGCTGCCTTTGAAAAATCCTGCAAATATCTTGGGAAAACAGGCAGACAAATGTCAGCATTCTGGAAGAAGTAAAGACCACCAGCACTGAAGTGATGACTCTTGGCCATTAACTTCACTGGACTAGCCACGTTGTTCGAATGCCTGATCAACTGTCTCTCAAGAACAGAAAGTGGAATGTTGGTGGACACCAAGGGAGCTTTCAGAAAGCACCAAATCGTGGGTTTTAAAAGGGGGCAAAAATGCCAGAACTTCAGTAGAAGTCCACATACAGATCTGTTGGTCCCAAGATTTCTGCCTCTGTTGTCCAGACTTGATGCTTTGTTGCAAGATTTAGAGGCTCCCATGATGGCTGCTCATGGCACTTCTGCCAGAAACTTAGGTAGTTTCAAAGATATGCAGATAATCACTGCAAAAGTTCAATTCTTTGTTCTTGACAGAGATACTGTGCCCTCCAGAAACTTCATGAAGTATCTGTCACACAAGGTTTACGAGGTAGGACCACTTCGGCCTAGTCAACACTGCACAATCAAACAGGAACACATACTTTGAAGCCAGGAACAGAACTTTGTCATTATTGACACTTTTTAGAGCCTAGCTACCTGGCTATCTGTCCAGACAGGTTTGATTATAGCATAAAACAACAGGATGTTGTTCCTGGGTTATACATGGCTGTTCCTGATTGCACTTCTTGCGAAAAGATGTACAACATAGACTAGGGGGACACAACTTTGTCATGGCCAGAGAAAATGTGCCCTCCACACATTTAATGAAATTTCTGGCACACAAGATTTTGCCTTCTATTCAAGTATCATCTTCTTTTTAGAAGTGGATCAATCAGGAACAAAGACCCACGAACAAACCCAGATAAAAAATCCCGCGATTTCCGATCACAGGGACATACAGACATGCAAAGATCTGCATATTCAGCTCAAAATAACAATATTCCTGCACCTGGAAATCTCATGTTTTTTGCCTTTTGTAGCGATTGCTTCCATGTTTACAGAGAACAGCATCTGGCCACCTCCTGCTTACTGCGGAACCTCCTAGGATAAAGGTACTGTCTAGATTGGCAAAGAAAAAGAAAAGTTTGTTCTCCTCAATCAGTAGTAAAAGAGTACGGAGCAAACAAAACAATCGAAGTACACAGTAGTAGTGTTGGTCAAAATTCAATCTTTTTATATCAATTCAAAAATTCAGTCTCTGTGAGAAGGAAGAACAATAAACTGCTTATCCCAGTACCATCTGTGTGAGAGCTTTTGTTCAAGAACCTACCAGCTGACACTCGGTGCGGCTTACATGAGGCCGAGCCCAGAGTTTTTGGGAAAAGGGGGGAAGGAAAATTGGTTAAAATTAAGAGCGATTTGGGAAAAAGTAAAAAAAGAAGGTGCTCTGCCCACTGAAGAACTAAAGGTAGATAAATTACTAAATGCAAGAGAAAAAACAAGCAAAGGAACAGTGGCAAAAATATACAATTTAATGGTGGAAGATAAAGAGTTCATGATTAGAGCAATATGTAACAAATGGAATGGAGTTAAATCATTACAGACACATGAAGTAGAGGAAATAATTAGGAATACGAATAAAATAAAAATAGAAAAATATAACGAATTAGAAAAAAGATGATATTAAGATGGTACAGAACTCCTGAGCAACTGGCTTATATGGTAAAAGGAAGGAATTCTAAGTGTTGGCACTGTAATATTGAAAAAGGTACTTATTCACATATGTAGTGGGAGTGTTCTGAAATAAATATAAGATAAATATTCAAATTAATAATGATTTGCTACTATGGGGAGTGTTGGATCATCCAAGTATAAAAACCAAATTTCAGGAGTTATTTAAGATAACAATAAGAGCAGCCCATGCGGTGATTGCTAGAGGATGGAAAGACAAAATGAAATGGACATTAAGTAATTGGAATGATTATATGTATGATCAAGTGTTATTAGATATTACGGGAATTATGACTAATCAAGCAACAAGAACAGACAAACAAAAGGACATCATAGATAGATGGAAGATCTATTTCAACTGGGTGAAAAATGGAGGAGCCAACGTTCACATCATACAAAAAACACAAAGACTTTACCAGTGGCTGGATCTGCAAGATTCATAGAAATATACTGTGGTCGAGGAGGGAGGGAGAGGGAGGGAGGGAGGGAGGGAGAGAAAAATGTAATCTATACCAATGTAATGTACTATAATATTTTTATTATTTGTTAAATAAAAGATTTTAAAAAAACAAACAAAAAAACCCAAAACTTGAGGCCTAGCCCAACAACACATAACAACAACACAACAGCAATTATAAAACAATACCATCAAAGAAACTCAAACATAAACAATAACATACCATTTCAGGCGGGCCAAATGTGAATATTAAAATTTTAAAATAAATAAACACAGGATGCAGACATGAACTGAAACAACTCCCAAGCAAACTATTTATGAAAATTCAATTAAATTGAATGCACTATTTTAAGAAATTCTGTAATGCAGAAACTCAAACTTGCCTCTACAATGTTTGTCAGCGCCGCTTGGCCCGGTTGTGCTTTTGAAGAGAACCTCGCGGGGAAAACTTTAGTCTATCTTTGCCTACTTTGGATTAAGGACCTATTAAACCATTCTTTCCTTCAACTACGTTTGGAGTGAGCTTGCTTTACTAGACCCCCCTTGCTGGAGCTTACATAGTTGCACACAGATCTATAACCCTTTACACATTTTCTAGAAAGAAAACTTCTTGTGCACTTTGGAATCAACATCTGACTGGACATCTACAGGATTGCACTGTGAAATGTCTAGTTATATTTTGCTACATTTTGTTTTTACTGGATATGTCGTACTGAAGGAAATGCCTCTTATTCTAGTTGAGAGAGAAAAATCAGAAAGACTATTTCACACAGCTACAAGGCAGAAATCAGGCATGGGAACATTGCTATCAGTATCTATATGAAAGCTCTCAGAAATCCCTCCTTTTGACAGAGATGCTTTCAATTCATGGTTGCTTAACTGGGATTTGTGTTGAGGCAAATAACCTTGTGATATTGTCTACAGTTGTTTAAAACAGTGACATTCTTGTTGACATCAGCATTGTTCTCACTTATATTGTGATCCTGTGTGTGTTTGCTTAAAATTGTTTTGCTCTGTGTTTCAAACCTCTTCTGCACCTTCTATTCTGAATTACTCTATAAACAAAATGAACAATTTCCGTATCCTTTTCTATTGTGTTTAGTGGGATATAACTGGCATGTCTCTCTACATAAATTAGCACAATAGGAAGAATTGAAAGTGTGACTTTGAAGACTCAAAATCAAAACCTCATGTAGAAAACACCAGGAGAATAATGTTATTCATATAGGGAGTGGGGTATACTCATGTATTTAAAATATAATCAAATGAAAGTCAATGTGCCCTTAGTATCAATATGGTGTCATCACCTTAGATCATTTTATGGGATAAAGGTGGGACACACACACTAAATACAAAAGCAGGGATGTTGATAACAGTGATTTGGAGGGCTCTCAGTAATCAAATTGCCATGAATTGAAGCCAATTTGGTGGCAAGAGGTTTAACTTGTAACACTAAATCCTGTCTGAACAGAAACATTTTAATGGTGCAATGGGATGTTATCAGTGATGACTACATGGAAAATCATTACCCAATAATATATTCAAAGAGAAAAATCAATGTTGGGTTGTTTAATCATAGAGTTCTCATAGTTTACCATGCCTTCCTCTATACTATGTGCCACCACCGTTGTCTCTGGTGTCACCCTCACCTATGCTATTGTCCAGAAGCCGTTTGGCATATTTAATCTGACTCCTCAGCAAAGCTTGTCTGACATGGTAGCCACTGCCAGCAGTACTGCTATCATCTGTATAGCTTGTCTTAGAGGAGTATGCAAACCCACCACCATGGAAAGGTAACACCATTGGTTTTTATGCTATCTAGATCGGTATGATAACTAGTTAATTTTTTTAAAATCTGGTCAAGGTGGATCCCAATGTAATGAAACTCATTACAGAATTCTCTTGTCTTTACTTAACACAGTTATACATCTTTAAATTGGGTCATGTTGTGTTGTGTAGCAAAAACATGGTGGTGGCAGCAAAACTTTCCCCTTTGTACACATTGTGTACCTGGACAATATTAATTAATATTAATTAATTGGCAGGGTTGAATTAGCTCTTTAAAGACTTGTGAATCCTGTCCCTATATCCCAGTGCCTGAAGACATGACAGATGTACAGCCATTTTGGCAGAATCCTCTAACACAGGAGTTGGGAAACTTTTTGACTCAGAGAGCCATGAAAACAAAATATTTGGAATTTTTTTTTCAGTGGGAGCCATATAATATAAATGTTGTAAATAAATAAATAAATACTTGGAGGTGGCAGTTAGCTGTCTCAATGTGAAAGGCGCTGCTCTCTTCAGCTGCTGAAGAGTGTAGGCATGCTCCAGGCCCTTGAGGAGAGTCCTTCCTCCCCTCCACTCTCCTCCTGCGCATGTGCCCCTCGGCCAAAGGAGCACGAGGCCACTGCGCCGGTTAAGCCGAGAAACTCTCACAAGGGGCGACCCGCTGAGGGCCTGGCAGGGTCGCTCCAAGTGGTGCCTCCACCTTTCTCACTCACCTGAGGGACGCCAAGCACTGCCAAGAAACAGACTCCCACCTCTGCCGCTTTCATGCCGCTTTCCCTCTGTCAGGAGAGGTGGAGGAGGGGAATGAGGAGGAGCCTCCTTTCTTCCCTCCCTCACAAACACACACACAAATGCTTTTGAGTTGAGAGGGGGAAGGAGGACGCAGGGCGCATGCGCACTTGGCTCCTTCTCTTCCTCCTTCTGCCACTTTCTCTTGCGAGAGAGCGGGAGTGTTGGGGCCTGTTGACGAGGGAAAGAGGAGGCCTTCCGGAGAGAGAGAGAGGCCACTTTAGGAGCCTGGGAGCTGAGGCACCATGAGTTGGCCTTTTCCTCTGCTCTTCCAGGTGGCGGGCAGTGCTGCCGTGGAACATGGTGGAGGTGATGCTGGCGGCAATGCTGGCCGGGCTGGGCTGGGCTGGGCTCGGGCGGAGATGGAGCTCAGGAATCCCAAGGAGAAGGAGGAAGAGGGTGAAGGGGGTCTGCTTCTTCCTTCTGGCAGAAGGAAGAAGAGAAGGAGCCAAGTGGAGCGTTGGGGCTTGTTGACAAGGGAAAAAGGAAGCCTTCCGGAGAGGGAGAGAGAGAGAGAGAGAGAGGAGAGAGAGCCTCTCTCCTCTGGAAGTGAGCTCACATGGCAGTCACGGGAGACCCATAGAGAGGCAGGGCTTCTTTGCAGCAGTTGAGCAGCCCAGCACCCTCTTCCAAAGGCCCAGCAGTGCCAGCACCTGCCAATAGGACAGGAGGAGCTGAAAATATGGGACAGGAAAAGCAAGCAACTCCGGCAATGCCGGCGCTCTCCAAGCCAGCACCCTTCAAGATGGGTAGCATGGAAACCGTGTCGATGCAGCTCTGCTGCCGGTTCCTTTGCCTCTGTGAGCCAGATGCAATCATCAAAGGAGCCACATCTGGCTCACGAGCCATAGGTTCCCAACCCCTGCTGTAACAGGACAGGTTCTCAAGAAAGTGATGATACTGCATCTCCAGGACCACGGATGAGTTTGATCAACTGAAATGTCCAGTTCCGTGCGAGACTAAGTTGCAAGACCCAAATGATAAAGGTAGTGATTTTAGATAATCGGGGTCTTGGCTGCCAGCATAGAAAGTTAATGAATACACATCTACTAAGCCCCCTCTGCCATGGAAGTGGCAGACTATCAGCCTTAGATTAAATGGACAGACTGTTGCACTCATTATTTTGCAACTCATTATTCTTTCCACCTAGGATTTCAGCCTCTGAACTCATTTCCATAGAGAATTATTCTTCTGCACCATCTCAGCACCTCTTTGAAATGTGACCTTTACTAACTGTTGGAGACACAGACTGATCGCTTTCAGGAATTAAAGTCTCATGTTGGCTCACAGGTCCAGAGTTCCCATGATCCACTTCCCCATTTACATTGATATCAGCCACAACCATGGGTGAATTACAACACAGGCATCCTGGGCTTATTTTGTTGGTAAAGAGGACGATTTATCTACATATATACACAATGATTCTGTAATTACCTGGCTTGGGAAATGGCTAGAGGGATCTTGGCCACAGTTCCCTTTCCCAAAGTATTATGCAAACTAGGACATGAAGACGTTGCTGCCTTCAAGTTACATTTTGATACATATGTTAGAAACGGTTTATACAAATTATACAAAAATTATCAAATTGATACATTTTATTAAAGGGTTAGTTAGATATGATAGAATTTGTAGGGTACAGCTGTTGCTAGGTCCACTCTAGCAGTTTTGAATTTGTGCAATTCTAGAGCTGCAAAAGATGTTAAAGAAAAAAAGAGAAAAAAATCATATTATTTGCCTCAGGTTTCTTGATGAACTATAAATTTTTTGGGTGTGGTATTGAGACTCGATAACAATTGGTGACTTCTAAATAGTTTACTGCTGCTGCAATCAATTCCTGCTACTAAGGCTTAAATTGTTTATTGGCTGTTATTACATGCTCAATTGCTTTATTTGATCCTTTTATACTTGTTTTAACATGGTTGTGACTCACCCTGGGATTACGAAGAAAGGCAGGTTATAAATAGAATATAATATTTAAGTAAGTATGGACTGCAGATACCTCTGCTTATTGTTATTTTTAAAATGAATACATGCTCTGATTATGTGGTCCATGAATTTTGATTGTGATTTTAATATGATAATTTATTAATAGTTTTAATATTATAAATTATTGTGGTTTTGTTTATTTTGTTTTTATTAAATTCCTGCTGTGACTTTTTAAAGGAAGGGGTTTTAAGAGGGTGCTGTGCAGTGTTACTTTTAAACCATTCTTTATTTTTTTAATTGAATGATTTCATTTTTAATGTTGTAAGTAGTTCAATTCCATTGTTATATTGATTGCATGCTTTAACTATTTCAAATTTACTTTAATTTGTAAGCGGATGATTCCTAATTTGGAGTGGAAAAAATGAATATAAATAAAAGTATAGGGAAACCAGTAATGCTTTGAGTTTTGGACTAGAATACTGTGAAATCAAGGTCCATATCCTCAGTCAGTAATGAAAAGCCTTTCAGGAAAGCAATGACAAACCACCTCTGAGAATGGCCCCATCTACACTGCCATATAATGCAGCTTGACTGCATTGAACTACATTGTATGCGTTTCTCAAGTAATATATATGAGAGAGATTTAATCCTTTGCTTCTTAAAGGACCAACTTCCATCTGGAAATTGATGTCTACTGTACTTCTAGAAGACAATCATAGAGCCCATTCAGACAGTTATCTTTATCCCAGGAGCTTCCACAGAAAACAGGAGGGTGATCAGATGCTATTCCCTGTAAACGCGGAAGCAATCGCCACAAAAGGCAAAAATGCAAGATTTCCAGGTGTGGGAATATCGTGGTTTAGAGCCAAATATTTGGATCTTCACATGTCTCTATTAGGCCTGGTTAGGTTCGTCGGAATGGTTCTGAAATCGGAATAAATTCTTATTAAAATCACTTTAGGAAGGTTTTTGAAGAGATGTCATCAACCCAGAAGACAAGTTGCCAATTTGAAGCCACGGGCGCCATATTCGGAAAGAAATCGGCTGGGGAGCAGACCTGGGGGACAGGCAGGACTCTGCCCGGGGGCTCTGGCTGCCTTTCAACTGGCTGTTTTCTGCCCGCGGAGGAAGGGGACGCGCAGGACTCGCCCTCAGCCTCGCTAATGCGCATTGCTTCCCAGGGCCTTCAAGAGGTGCCCCCCAGCCAAGGAAGGCAAGGCCTGCCTTGGCTGCCTGGAGAGCCCTGTTCTGCGGGTTGTCCCCCCTCCTTCCCATCCTCTGGGAAAGCCCAATGGAAGAGGAGGGAGCGATGCCAGTCGGTGGTTGTCTCTGCCAACTCACATGATGAGCATTGAGCCTCAGTCGCCCAGACAGTGCCTCTGGTTCTCTCTCAGCTGCCGCCTCTCCCAGCACTTCTTTCACTCTCCATTGCCTCTCTTGGACTTGAGTCCCTTTGCATCCTTCGTAGGAGTTCCAGTCCCTTCGTCTGGATAGGACCCCCTTAAAGGACCTGGCTCTGGATTGGAGTTATTTCTGTCCCATCCAAAAAGTCAGAGACTCTGGAATGTCTGCAAGTCTTACTTGACATAGAATCAGGGCACCATAAAAGTTGGAAAGGACCCCCAAAGGCCATCTAGTCCAATCCTATTTTGTCTGGCAGAAAGACATCATCCAAATCCTTCCAACATCTAGCCTCTGCTTAGAAATCTCCAGGAAGGAGACATAATCATCATTATCTATCTGTCTGTCTGTCTGTCTGTCATCTTAGAATCATAGTTGAAAAAACCAAAGGCCAGCTAGTCCAACCCTAAGCTATTATTATTATATTATATTATTATATATAGATTATATTATTATTAATAATATTTTTATAATATAATAAAATATTTTATGTTGACCTCTTCTGAAGTCCCTATTTAAAACCCATGATTTAGTGCTGTCTGGAAGTACCCATACTCGGTCATGACGGATCGCTTATTATTATGTTGACAGAGTAACTTCGGATGACACATACAATCTCACTTTCCCTACCTGCCAAGGTTGTGGAAAAGTTAAAATGAGATACTGTCACCAGCTCTGAATTTTTGATGGTAGATAGCGAAAATACTTTAGACATTAACACACACACTTTTCTATTGACTACCTAGGATGAAAGTCAAATTGAAGTCAAAACAAGGGGAAATAACATAATCACTCTTCTTTTGTTTAACACCCATATCTCTTAAATGGTTCTATCTCACATGCAGATATTTCTTTTAACAGATTTGCTCAACCTAATTTGTTTTTAAGGTTTTTTCCCCTTTCCATTGTTTTTCTTCAAGCAGCCATTTCTCTATGTTGAAGATAAGGAGCTTTAATTAATCATATTCCAACAATCTTTTGTTGTGGGTACTTGGTTTCATTCAGGTTTAGCTGGACAAAAAGTGAGCCAGGAATACCAGGTTTATTGTGCAGGGGAACATAACTTTGCCACAATATTCTGCATTCAATTCTTTTCATTTAGTTCACAGAAAGTGTTTATTTTAAAAATTTAATATTATATCTGGCCCGGCCATAAGGTTTTTAATTTTTTGTGTGTTATTGCTTATATATGAGTTATATTAATTGTGCTGCTTTGTTGTTTTATTGATGTGTTGTTGGGCTTGGTCTCATATAAGCCACCCTGAGTCCACTTGGGGAGATGGTAACGGGGTATAAATAAATATAATAATAATTATTATTATTATTAAAAACAGCTGAGAATAGCCAAGTAGAATAGCTTTAAAGAGAATAGCTTTAAAGCACTTTACGGTTCTGGCCCAGCTTACTTGTCCAAATGTATCTCCCCTTATGTCCCACCTCGAAATTACAATCTTCCAGGGAGGCCCTGCTCTCGATCCCACCTTTGTCGCAAATATGTTTGGCAGGGACGAGGGACAGGGCCTTCTCGGTAGTAGCCCCTCGCCTGTGGAACTCGCTCCTCAGCGAAATAAGATCAACTTATTCCCTCCTTTCCATTAGAAAAAAACTAAATACGTGGCTTTGGGACCCGGCGTTTGGTTGATGTGGAGCAGCAGACGGACAATTGAGTAATGGCAATGTTGTGGAGGCGGACTGCGGATTGGCTTGGATAGCCTATGAATGTGGAATGCGGATTATGTAGTTGTTCTGATATTTAACTGATTTTAATCTGTTGTTGTATTTGATGTGTTGTAGTTTTGAACTTATGTATACAGCATCGAATTGTTGCCTTTTGTCAGATTCAAGGGCGGGTTATAAATGAAATAAATAAAATAAATAGAATGTCTTTGTTGGTCATATACTAACTCTAGTACTCAAATGTTAGGTATTTCTGTCTATTATCTTTGGGTCATTCTCATATGCTCTTAGAAGGCTTTCCTGGAGGCCTTTCATAATATACAATCACAGTACTAGGAACCCTATTGTACATGGCTACATTCTATGGAAGTCTGGGGTTTGTTAATGACTGAGCATTAGAACTCTATCTTTAGTCTACAAATAAGCACCCAATATGATACTAATATTACTTATTGCTTGCAAGAAAAACTGCAATGCAAGAAAATCCTCAGGAAAAAATGAGTAAAACAGCACACAAGTCTACGCCAATAACATTTCATATTTATCATCTTGGTATGCTCAGGGTACTGAAATGAAATTAGAAAAGTCTTACTGGAAAAACAATATTTTATAATGAAATATGAGTACAGATTAGGTCCTTTACATACAGCCTTGGTCAAAAACTTGATAATAGTTTTAAATTGACAGGGGTTCTGTGGTCAGCCAAGCTACAATGCAGAATGGTCACTCCCAGTGTCAGGCTGGTAATGTTAAAATAGTACTGGCATTTAATCTGAATATAAAAGTCCTGAATCTGTATTAGGGCAAGGTTCACTGTCTCAATTTTCAGACAAATACCTGAGGTAGATCAATCACCCTACTGACATTAAAACCGTCTGTGTAAAGGTGCCTCTTGCCATTCAGTCTCTCCTGCAACAATGAGATACATACAATCCCCTCTTTTTATTTCTCTTTGGCATCTTATTTTCTCAGACCCATTTCCCCATGAGAAAAGAGATGAATTTTGATAGAGACTCTGTTGTGAATGGGTTACATCCTGGGGAGCAGCTTAGAGAACTCTTTGGATGAATTTCACCTTGCTCAGGTTTAGGCACTGCGGCTAAAGAATATATTGTGAATCCACAAGTTATGTCATTACAGTTACACAGGATCTGTCCGTCCTTTTCTGAAGGTCCTCGGGGCAAAGGTGTTCCCCATTGTCTATATGGAGCTGAAATATGGGGAGACCAAGATCTTTCAATCGTAGAGAGATTTCAACTGCATCACCTGAAAACTGTCTTAGGAGTGGATAAATCTTCCTTGTCAGCAGCAGTGAGAGCAGAGATGGGAGTACCCCCAGTCTCTACTGTAATCCTTTTTTTTAAAGTATACTTTATTGATTTTGCAGTTAAAAGAAACAACAGAAACACCAAAGATGCAGTCTCTGGCAGTTGACACACACATATATGACACCCCCCTCCCACCCCGCCCCCACCCTTTAAAAAAAACAAAACAAAACATAACATATAACAGTGACCTCCGATCCCAGAGGAGTCGACACCGTGCTTCTCATTCTAGGATGAAAAACCCATCCTTTCCTTATTTATGAACACCCAAAGTGACTCTTTCTATATGTCCGGCCGAGGTTCCCCTATCGGGGATAGGTAACACAGGCACTAAGATTTGGTACTATGTTTTTGTCCTGACCATTTATCTCAGTTATTTAGGTAGTCCGAGATCTTAGACCAGTCTGTTGTTTTAATTTTGTTCTCATAGTCCATGGCTTGTGTCAGACGGTCCATCTTCATGATCTCGTGTATTTTTGTTTTCCAGTCCTCTTCATTCTTCCATCGTTTGGCCAGGCAGAGTCTTGCTGCAGTTGAGCAATCTCTACTGTAATCCTGAAGAGGCAGATCAATTGGTGGTACAAAATAAGACAAATGCATCCACATATATTACCAGCCATATGCCTACTAGAACAAGAAAACCATAAAGAGTGGTCAACATGGCTGAGCAGACTTAGCCACACTGTCAGCAGGCTAGCTTTGCACCCCAGGAATTAATAAACTCAGGGGCAAAGTGTGCTCAATTGTATATCAAAGAGCTCTCGACATTGCTGCACAAAAATGATCTAATGATCATAGCACAAGCTAGAGCCACTCCATACCTGGCTAAATTTAAATGTAACCTGGGCATGGAAGCTTCTCTTTCCTTCATGCTACCACGATATAACAGAAAACTCTTCACCAGGGCTAGATTCGAGCAGCTCAATATTATGTCCAAGCCGGGGCAACATCAGAAATGTCCCTATATGAGGATAACCTGTGGGTGTTGTGATGTAGAGGCAGAAGTGGAGGATTCAGAACATTTCTTTCTAAAATGCCCTTATTACAATAGAATTTGACTTTACTATTTAGAGCCCCTTCTGGAGAACTATACTCACCTAGAGAATAAGGAGAAATTGCACATTCTCCTACAGGGTTCAGATAAAAATACTATTTTAAAGCTGACCCTTTTTACGCAAAAAGCTCTGGACATCTGCGAGAAGATGAAAGCAGAGAGCTGTGACATCACTGCCATCAATGGCCACAGTAGTTCATGCCACAGTAACTTCGAGACTTGATTACTGTAATGCCCTTTATGTTGGCCTTCCCTTGTCGGTGACCCGAAGACTTCGACTGGTACAGAATGCGGTGGCCAGACTCCTCGTGGGAACCCCCATGAGGAACGATATAATACCTGTCCTATACTGACTGCATTGGCTTTCGGTCGAATTTCATATTACTCACAAGGTGCTGGTTCTAACCTTTAAGGCCTTGTATGGCCAAGGGTTGGCATACCTACGGGAACACCTCTCTCTGTGTCAACCCTGGAAATCACCTCGCTCAGACCATCAGAATCTACTACAGGTCCCATGCCCTAAGGAAGCCCATCTAACATCAACCCGGCGCAGAGCTTTCTTGGTGATGGCTCCATCACTTTGGAACGCCCTCCCTCCTTATATCAGAGCCATCCGTGATCTATAAGATTTCCGCATGGCTTGCAAAACGTGGCTATTTGAGAGGCCATTTGGCTGAGAACTGTTAGACTGTCAATTGTTTTTAGATGTTTTAGATGCAAATTCTTTTAGGTGTTTTAGATGTTTGATATTTAGATGTTTTTAGATGTTCAGGCATTCAGCTTGTCTTTTACTGTAAATCACCCAGAGCCAACTGGGATGGGCAATTAATAAATCCCAAAATAAATAAATAAATGTATTTAACGTGGATATGTTCATTAATTTTACTCACCCTTGCCTTCTCTCAATTTCTTTCTTAGGCAATTAATCAATTTTTGATTTTTTAAAGAAGAAGTTCTATAGATAGGGGTGGGATAGGCATGTTGGTATGTTGATATGCTTTAGACTCATTTTGGCATTTTCTGCAGGTATCGGCAAGTGTGTATGTTAGGCATGAGAAAAAAGTTATGAAAATGATTTGTTTCGTAAGAAATTCGTAAGAAATGCTACTTTCGAGTATTTCCGCACCTGGAACGCCAACCAGGAAGTGGACTTTCTTTTTCGAACTTTGGGGGCCAGGATTTTCTTAAGTGTCGTTATTAGGTCGTAAGGAGGGGGGCATAAGGGGGGGCACCCTCCTTCTCTCTCACCACCCTCCCGCCTCCCTTGCCAATAAGTATTATGGCAAGGCAAGCCCTAAACTCGCTCCTTCTTTCGGCTGGAAGGAAGCCTGGGAAAAATGTAAACAGAGAGGATTACTCAAGTAAATCTGCAAAAGGGCACTTTGGATGAAGGGCCCTCCCTTGTGGATTTACTTCTGAGTAAACCTCTCTGTTTACATTTTTTCCAGGCTTCCCTGCCTCTCCTGCCTGCCAGGATCTAAAGCATCAAAGAGTATTGGGGTGAGAAACCAACCTAATGTATAATAGAATGAATGCTACTGTAAGTGCCTAATATTATAAGTAATCAACTGGTCATACCTACATTCCATGCACATGCAATAATACAGCAGTAATAACAATAACAAGAGGTAAAATTCAAACCGAAGTATTCTGACTGGTCTCTCCTCATGCGGTGCAAGCGGGTTCTTCTCTTATTAGCCCGGGAAATTAGCCCGGGAAAAGCCAGCGTTTGCTGCTTGGGAGCACACACATATATATTCTTGGGGGGGAGGGGGGGATTTGCTGCAGAATCCCAGGCTCATAAAGAAGTTTCTGCAGCAAATCCCCCAAAGAATATGTGTGTGTGCACCAAGCAGAAAACACTGGCTTTTCCCGAGCTAATTTGGGCTCCGTTACATTTTAGAAATTTTGGAAATTTTTTGTAAGTCTTCCTATTACTAATCAAAAAAAATCCCCCCCCCCCATTAGATTTTCGATTTGCTATTTTTGGGTTCTAAACCATGCCTAGTGTATGTATGTATGTATGTATGTATGTATGTATGCTTTGTATGACTTGATATGGTCAAAATTGACTAATCAATAAAGTCTATACAGTATATAATATATTGTGGTAGGAGTTCACCTATGCTCTTTGGCCCAGACCTCCAGTTGCCTAGCTCTCAATTCTATGCTCTTCTGTTAGTGGTTCGACTCTGGGGAGCAGGGTGAGCTCCTATCTGTCAGTTCCAGCTTCCCATGTGGAGACATGAGAGAAGCCTCCCACAGGATGATAAAACATCCAGGAGTTCCCTGGGCAATGTCATCTCTGAGCCTGGAACCCCAGGTTTTGGCGGTGGCCAGGGGAGCTTTTGCACAGTTAAGACTTGTGCACCAGCTGCACCCGCACCTTGGGAAGTCTGACTTAAACATGGTGGTCCACGCTCTGGTTACATCCCATATAGACTACTGCAATGCTCTCTACATGGGGTTGCCTTTGAAGACTGTTCGGAAGCTTCAATTGGTCCAACGGACAGCAGCCAGATTACTAACAGTAGTGGGGCTCAGGGAGCATACTACTTCTCTGCTGCGCCAGCTCCACTGACTGCCAGTCTGCTACTGAGCACAATTCAAAATGCTGGCTTTAGCCTATAAAGCCCTAAATGGTTCTAGCCCAACTTATTTGTCTGAACACATCTCCCCTTATAAACGATCTAGGATGTTAAGATTGTCTGGGGAGGCCCTGCTCTCGATTTCATCTGCATCGCAAATACGTCTGGCAGGGACGAGAGACAGGGCCTTCTCAGCGGTGGCCCCTCAGCTGTGGAACGCCCTTCCCGGGGACATTAGATCAGCCCCCCTTGCTCTTTTCCTTCTGAAAAAAGGTCAAAACTTGGCTGTTTGAGCAGGCATTTGAAAAGGCAATGTAACTGACATAGGATTGGAACAACTGGATTATGGGATTGGATTATGTTTTATCTTGGAGACTTAATGTTATTATTATTGTCATGTTTTTAATCTATTTGCTAACGTTTTAACTGTTTTAAATGCTGTCTTTATGATGACATTGGTATTCAATCCGCTACTTGTGAACCGCCCCAAGTCGCCTTCGGGCTGAGAGGGAGCGGTATACAAATGTGCTAAATAAATAAATAAATATGAAGTTTTTTGACACTGAAATCACACCATCACACTGGCTAAGTTGTAAAGCAGTTACAGTAAGTTATTCCCCTTGGGTTGGTCAGAATGTAAGATGAACAATAGGTCGAAATATCAGGCCATATTATGCTTATACTTCTACAATAAAGATACCTAAATCTAAGCAGAGCTTGGACTAAAGTTAGCCTATTGAAATTAACGGGAGTTATTAATGTGGGCCTTATAAATGTGATGATATTGTTTTCTAGTTTTATTCTAGTTTGGATTAACATTTATTATATATTTATTTATTATTCGGGCTTCTATGCCGCCGACTCCCTGAGGCTCGCGGCGGCTCACAGGAACCGAAGTTACAGCTACACACAAGCAATGCGATAAACATCTAAAACAATTAAAACAGTTAAAACAGCAAAATACAAAACCCCCAGGTACAGTTCAGAAATTAGACAACGTGACACCCCAGGACAGCGGCTAAAGCAGAACATGGGTAGGACCTACTCACCGAAGGCCTGCTTAAACAAATAAGTTTTGCAGGTGCGTCTAAATGGGAGCAGGTCCTTTATAGCCCGCGTTCCAGCCGGGAGGGCGTTCCACAGCGTAGGAGCTATAACGGAGAACGCCCTCCGGCGAGTAGATGTCAGTTTAGCTGATTTTGCCGAGGATATCTCTAACAAATTAGCATCCTCGGAGTGTAGTGATCTCAGGGGACAGTATGGGGTGAGTTGGTCCCTCAAGTACGCTGGCCCCAGGCCGTGCAAGGCCTTAAAGGTAAGAACCAACACCTTGAAGGAGATCCGGTGCTCAATTGGGAGCCAGTGCAGATCCTGCAAAACAGGTGTGATGTGGCGGCCTGCTGGGGTTCCAGACAGGAGCCGGGCGGCAGTGTTCTGCACCAGCTTGAGCTTCCGGGTCGCCGACAAAGGAAGGCCAACGTAAAGCGTGTTACAGTAATCCAGCATTGGACTTAATAAAGAGTTGTAGCTAAGAAGCAGCAGCCATAAACATTGGAGTTTGTAAGTGTATCACCAGTGAATTCCAACACATCTTAAGCATGGTTGGAATCCAGTAATTAAGCACAAAAATTACCAAGAAAATAGATATGAGATTGCAAATAACTTTTTCCCAGTGATTTCCATTTCAAGAGAGAACTTTTAAGATCCATTTAAGCACTAATATACTGAGTGGTATAAACTGCAGATATTTTGTAGAATCACCACATGTAAATTGGTAAATGCAGACCCTCCGTGTCTGATATATGCAGGAGCGCAGTCTGAGAATAAGAATTCAGTTACTATGGCAACTGGGCTAATGTAATACTGCCTTGCCTCTGAGCAAAACTAAAATAAAAAAATGCTTAAAACTAATGAATTTTCTCACTAATGAAATAACAAGAGAGAGTGGTGAAAAATGAGGTCAGCTGTGGATTCTTGAAGCCCCAAATCTTGAAAAGTGGAGCAAATAAATGAGACAGTAGGATCTTACATCTCTGACTAAATGGGAGGGGAGATGGGGGTGGGATGGAGAGACTAAATAAAACAATTTGAGTTCAATGGACCTGAATTAATTTGGTTGGAACATAACCAGTTGCAAACAAATATCTAAAGTCTCTGTAAATCTAAATTATATTAATGGTTGCCTTGTCTCTCTGAAATTAACTCAGAATTGAATTCCACACATATGAAAAGTCATGCTGGATCATTCTGAAGTCTATTGAGTTGTCTGTCATGGTAGCCAACCAGAAGGCATTGAGAAGCCCACAAGCTAGACATGAGTAAAATAGACAATTTTCAACCATCATTATGTCATAGGCTATCACTAGTGGCTGAATATTATTTTCTTCCAAGGGTAGAGTCTTGATTATGATGGGTGACCATTTTGAACATATTTGTGATGGTTTATTTATTTATTTACTATTTTAATATGCCACCCTTCTCAACCCCGAAGGGGACTCAGAGCGGATTACAGCAAACAACAATACTGCCAGAGTGGCTTACAATGTATATATAACAATATTGCCGGAGTGGCTTACAGCAAAACCATATATAACCATTATTCGTAACGGTTATATATGACCTACTGGATCAAAGTCAGCATTTGTATTAAAACAAATGCTGTTGTAGCTGAGCCCTTAAGTAGCACTGAAAGTATGGAATTGGGAGCTAGGAAGGGAAAGCGGGTTACTCGCAAGCAAGAATCAGACCAAGAGCAACAAAGGAAAAGGATCCGGCAAATACTTGGGGAATCTTCTGATGAAGACTCTTTTGAGGGTTTCTCTGGGGATGATAGGTCTGTCAGTGAGGAGCCAACTGGGAAGTGTGGCTGGGAATCCTGAGGATGGTTCTAGTGCTATGGACTGGACTAGAGTGCAAGAGGTGTGCGATGGTTTTGCAGATGGGAATTGGAGTTCTGAGGATCAGGCTTCATCCTGGGGGAGTTTTAAGGTCTAGAGCCGGTGTGCCTGAGGGTCCGGCTCACCCCCATCCACTCCAGAGATCACTTCGGTCAGAAGACCAAAACCTGCTTGAAGTCCCCTGCTTGAAGTGAACCGGTCGAGGGTGGGCCGGGCGAGTGGCCACAGAGTCTCAAGTTCACTTACTGTATCAAATGTGGCAGGGAGGTCCTGGCGGAGAAGTGAGATCTTGCCTGCGAAATAGCTCTGAAAAGCCTCAGCTGAAGGCACCAAATCATTGCTGTTTGGGATGGTAGGGACAGTTGTCAAGGATCGAATAATCTTAAATAATTGAGCTGGGCCATCTTGGCCATTCCTCCTGAAAACCTCTGTCATCTGTTGAAGTGCCTACTAAACTAGCCCATTGCTCTCATATGCAGTGGGCAGACTGTGAAGAGTGTTGAAGATAGGCTCAGGTTCAACTATTGGTATACAATATTGGGAAGTATTACCATCTTGTCCTTTGTCTCAAGTAGTAAAGTATCTAGGTTGTCAGAAAATGATTGAATATGAGGCTGAATTATTGCTTGGACTATGGAGCCAACTGTATGCCCTCAGCAATCCCTTGTCATGTAATGCAGTGTGGCTACATAGAATGTTTATATATGTAATGCAAAGATCAATGGATGTCTGAGTTTGAAGGTCCCAAACATGATGTCAGTCAAGGCAATCATTTCACTTATGGAACAAAGAACTGCAGCAAGTTTGCTTCTTGTAAAAGTGTAAGGGCAAACCTCATATTTTGGCTTCTACAAACAGACTTGTGATGTTGTACTGCACTACTTAGTGATACCATTTTGACTATCATGGATTTATTGTAAGGGGATCTAAATCTGGTAGTTATTTGAGGTACTTCGATTTTAGGCAAACTAATCCACTCCCTGAACCACAGTTTCCAAAGTAGTCTGATTGCCCATATAGACTTAAAAACAATTCCTGTGTACACAGGCTACCTTGGCACCTCTAAATGCCACATCAAACTACAAAGAACTGCAGTAGTTCGGCCCTAACTTCAAGAAAGCCATTGAGTTCTTTATACTCATATAACTGAAATCTACTGGAAGTTCTGATTCAAATGGATTGCCTTATTTTTTGACACAAACTAAGCCTTAGATGAACTCCTTCTGGTGTTCTTACTATGCATATCAAGTTTTGGATATGTAGCTAATGCAAATATCTGCAGCTGTCCATAAAAACACAATGGAAACTTGATTTGGTAAATCACAATACTTGAGGATTGGGCATTCTAATAACTCTGTATGTATGATAAATGTGATGTGTGGTTTGAATGAAATTTTACGAAAGGTGTATGTTTTCGAACATTGGATACATCTGAAATTTGGATGTAATTTGGATGTTTTTGACTTTCGAAGTGATTCTGAAGAAAGTCAAGAAAACAGGAAGTTGATTCGCCATTTCAAAGTCTCCGTCGCCATATTCAGATAGGGCTCGTATGTCATTTCCGACCTTCTCTTTTTTTGTCCCATTGCGTTTAAAATGTTTTAATTACTTATTAATGTGTTAAATGTGTTCAGTATTTTGTACCAGTGTGGCTAGTTTTGTCAGTAGTAGCGGTCAAAAATGGAGGGAAAGGGAATCCCCCAAGTTTTGACTGTCCCTTCTGCAGGTTTCCACGCATTGCGCAATTGCGGATGCCATTAACGAAGCCATTCCAAATTTTGGAAGTACATCTGAATCAATTTTGAAAAAACTGCTGAAAAATTCGGAAGCATATCAGATATGAGGCGCCAGCACCCCCTACATCTAAAGCGAATTTTCAAGCCATTTTTCCCCGTGATAAAACAAGCCTAATTAATATAGAGGCTGAAGACACTATTGTAAGGAGAATGAAGCCTGGAAAACTGCAAAAGACTGATAAAGAAAAACTGCTAAACTGATGAACTGCTGACATGACCAGAGACAATGATTAACTGTGGTTGAAAAAAATATGTTCAAATAGTCAAAGACTCTTTAAGTTAAGAAAGCAAACACAATGCACCTTACTGAAGAAGGAAAACCAACACTGATGGAGTCAGCATGTTTTATCTGGCAAAACAACCTATCAGACCTTTACAACTTTTTGGAACAACAACAGCAAGAAAAATGCTGTATAATAAAAATGCTATATAATTTCCAAAAGTGTTGCAGACAGAAGAGTCTGGTCACCCACCACCTTCTCCAAGGGATGGAGAGAGATGGTATCTTCTAGGCCTTGCTAGGTTTTTCGTATCTCAATCAAATTCATATTAAATTTGATTCTAAATTAGTTTTGAAGCATTTCTGAAGCGCTTTAAGCAACCTGGAAGTAATTACCAAATTCGAGGCTACCGTTGCCATTTTTGGAACCATTTTCAGAAACGGTTTTCCCTTCCCTTGCCTACCGCTCTGGGTTTGGAAACCCATGCTTTCCCTCCGCTTCTGAACAGGGCCGTTCAGATGGGGATGGAAGGCAAGAGCTTCCAAACCCGGATGCTGTCATGTTTAAACTGGGTAAAACATGCGTGTATGCCATTAGCAAAACCATTTCAAAATTTTGGAATTTTAACGAATTAAGTTTGAATTCCCCCCCAAAATTTTCAGAAATCAATCATATTTGAAGCACCAACATGCCTCCTACGCCCGAAACAAGTTTTTTTAAAGTTTTTATTAGGTTTTTTTAATACAGGAAGAGAATACACTGAGGATTAGCGGGAAAAGGGTTGGGATTAGGTGGGAGGGTGGGTCAGGGGGATTTGAAGGGAGAGGGAGGGGAGAGGGGCGAACAAGGGGAAAGTTAAAAACAGCATGAAAAAACATACACTGTGCACGAAAGAAAAGTTTTGGGAGTTGAGCGACAAATCTGTTCCAGTTCATTTCCAATAATACACCCTGTACATATATATAACTTCAGAACAGCTATTTCTTCCCATTAATTCACTCCTCCTTTGGAGCGAATTGTCTGCATGGTATTCTATCTAAGAAACAGAGGGAGAGAAACACAAAAATAAAGTTTACTTCCACGTAGCCGACCCCACCCTCCCTCCTTTCTAAATCATATTCAAGTCTATCTTCCATATCTTTTTACAATAATCCTGGAGGGGAGTCCAATCCCATTTGGAGTTAGTCCCTTCTTTACTATATGTTTTTTCTTTTAGCCTTTCTGTTAATAACTCCATTTGGTATACATCAATTACTTTGTTTAGCCACTCTTCTTTAGGGGGGGAGTCTTTAGATTTCCAATATTTGGCAAAGGCCAACTTAGCCGCCGTAGTCAACAGTATAAATAGCTTCCTTTCTTTTGGGGAGTATTCTGTGTCTACTATATCTAGGAGAAAACTTTCTGGTTTTAGTATGATCTTTTTCTTAATGATTTTTTCTATTTCTTTCTGTATCATCGTCCAATAGGTCTTGGCTCGCTGGCACAGCCACCATATATGGAAGAACGTACTGTGTACCCCATTGCAGCTCCAACAGCTTTCATCTTTTTATAAATTTTTGCCAGCTTTGCTGGTGTCATCTTTAGCTACAAGCTTTTTTCCCTATACTTATAGGAATATGACACGTTTATATTATATTTCCATATTTTTTCCAGGTCTCCATTTTAATTTTGAAGCCTACATTCCTAGACCATTCCCTCATAAAGTTTTTCGTATGGTATTTTTTGTTTTCTATATTTAGTAAGAGCCTATAGATTTTTGTCACCACTTTTTCGTTCTTTCCCATGAGGGCCTGTTCTATTTCTATTTCTATTTCTCCCTGTTGTGGTTCAAACCCTATTTTCTCGTCTAATCTGGATTTTTCTCTTATTTGAAAGTACGTGAACCATCCCATTTCTCTACCTTCTTCTTTCAGTTGCTGTCTAGTTTTTAATGTATAGCTGGTGTCGGTTCTAGTTAAAAGTTCTTTATAGGTGAACCATTTATTTTCTCCCAGTTGTCGAATTTGAAAGGCCTCATTTGGGGAAATCCACATGGGAGTTTTTCTTTGGCGATTGTTTCTATATTTATTCCAGACTTTTAATAATGGTTTTCTTATGAAATGATCGTTAAAATTTCTGTCTGCTCTAACTTTATCATACCAAATGTATCCATGTAGGCCGAATTTTAAATCATGTCCTTCCAAATTTATAATTTTGTCATTGTCCAATCTACACCAATCTCTAAGCCATACGAAGCAGTTTGCCTCAAAATAAAGTTTGAGGTTAGGGAGGCCTATGCCCCCTCTATCTTTGGGTTCCTGCAGTATTTTCATTTTCACCCTCGGTTTCTTTCCGCTCCATATAAATTTAGAGATGTCTCTGTTCCAGATATCAATGACGGATGATTTGTATATTATCGGGAGGGTTGAAAAGAGAAAATTAAGCTTGGGTAGGACGTTCATCTTTATTGTGGCTATCCTGCCAAGGAAGGAAAGGTTTAGTTTGGACCATCTTTCTAAGTCTCTTTTGGTTTCTTTCCATTTAGGTTGGTAATTATTTTTAAACAGGTGTGAATTTCTAGTTGTTAGGTAGACTCCCAAGTATTTGGCCTTATCCACTATCTTCATTCCCGACTTATTTTGTAGGTCCTTTTCATTCATGTTTTTAGTCATCATTTGAGTTTTTTCCTTATTGATTTTAAAGCCTGCCACTCCCCCGAAGCTTTCAATTTTTTCAATCCATTTTACCAGGGTTTTCTTTGGGTCCTTCACTACTAGGGCTAAATTCTCAGCGTATGCTAATACTTTAATATTTTCATTTTTTATATTTAACCCCTTTAAATATTTATCCCCTCTAATGTCCTCTAACAGTATTTCTAGGATGAAAATAAACAATAATGGGGAAAGCGGGCACCCTTGTCGTACTCCTTTTTGAATTTTAATGGCTTCTGTTTTCTTTTGGTTTATTATCACTTTCTCCTGTTGTTCCTTGTATATTGCATGGATGGCATTTGTTATCTGGTATCCTACGTCCAATTCTCTAAGCAAGACGTCCAGGAAGTCCCAATTAGTCCTGTCGAACGCCTTCTCGGCGTCGACAAATACTAAGGCGATCTCCTTGTCTATGTTCTTATCGTAATATTCAATAGAGTCTATTATCAATCTTATGTTGGTTTTTAGATACCTGTTAGGTAAAAAACCGTTTTGGTCTTCATTGATCCAGTCACCCAAGAATCTTTTGAACCTATTCACCAGAATGCTTGTAAAGATTTTATAATCGCTATTCAGCAAAGATATGGGCCTGTAACTTGATGGGCTACCTGGATCTTTACCTGGTTTTCCTATTACAATGATATTTGATTCTTGCCAAGAGGTTGGTATTATTCCCCTAGTCATTACATTGTTGAACAATTTTACCATTATGTCCACCACCTGTTCTTTATATTCCTTATGTTCTCTTCTCCAGGAGAAAGAAGAAAGTGTGGTAAATGTATGCATGGAGAATGAATGTTTATATGTGGGTGAATACTGAATAAAATGTAATATCCCTTTTATTTGTGTAACTGATGTAGTTATATAGTCTCTGTGTGCCTACTTTATTTCTCTCTAAAGTGCCTATGATATATGCTGTATTACTGGAAATGGAATAAAGGAACCTTTCTAATGTTTAAAAAGTATCCATGACTATGTACACTAGTTTTACTGGATGCCCATTTCACAGAATAATGGAGTTGAAGAGTCCAATTTCCTGACATACAGGAACATTTTTTAAAGTTTTGATTTTTTTTTAAGATCTGAAAGATTTGGGATTCAATTATTTCAAACACTGCCTGTATCCATGTGAAGATATCCAGCCAAGTCTCAGAGGGATTGATATGAAATTATGAGAAACCAGAGGGACCCTTTTCACTGGTGACCCCACATCTCTGAAGTTCCTTTACTGGATAGTTTTACACAAGTAATTGTCAATCACTAGGCCTGTTTTCAAATGGAAAAATGCGTTTCGGAAGTCGAATCAGATATTAGTTTTGCTCTGGCTTTGGATGTGAATCACTTCTGATTTTTTTTTAAGTGATTTTATCAAAATGGATTTGGGTGTATTCCGATATTTGGAAGTATTTGGAAATAGCGTCCACGATTGCGCAATGCGCGAAAATCAGCAGAAGGGAGAGTCAAAACTATGAGAAATCCAATTTCCATCCGTTTTTGACCACTAGTAATGACAAAACTAGCCAATGGTACAAAATATTAAGCACTGTCAACACATTAAGAAAAAATTTAAAAAATGGGACATAAAATTAAAATGACATCCGACTCCTTTCCGAGAATGGCGACAAGAGTTCTCAGAATGGCAAATCCACTTCCTGTTTGGGGCACTGTTCTCGATATCGCTACAATTATCAGAAGTCCAAAAAAATCCAAAAAGTCTGGAAGTATCAAATTATCGGAAACAGGCCTATCAATTACACCTTTAAACCTGTCCTTTTCCTTTCTTTTTTTGGCTTAGTTTTTAAAAACATAATCACCAGATTTCCCTTCCCTCTCACAACATTTTAGCTTTTGTTCTGTTTAGTTTGGTTTGAGGTGGTCTATATTAAATGCTTTTTTGATGTATTGTGTTGTTTGATATATTTGTGTGTGCATGTGCATTTTTGTGAATTGCTGCAATTACAAAACATGTCCATGCCAAAAGACCATGGCACTATGAACACCACTTTTTGATGCCATTCTGGCAATTCAGTGTAGGAAGAAAAAGAGGCCATTTCAAAAAGTTCTGACAAATAGCATTTTTTCACTGGGTATGATTCATATTTTCTCTTTCCTTGAAGGCTTCAACAATAAATCTCATTCTACTTTGGGAAACAGGAGGAAGAATTCTAGAATGGCATCTCTCGGAGTTTTGAAACACTTCAAGGTATTTCTGCAAGCAAATTTAAAACATTTCAATCACTTGAAATATGCGTAGCATATCCTATAAGCTGGAAGGGTGAAATACAATAAAGTCGTTGCTATTTGTGGAACTCCAGAGAGGCAATATTTGAATTTGCCATGCTTTTTATATGGAGTGCTAAAGTTCTCTAGAGGTTGCTCTTTCTTCTGAATATATTGAATAGATTAGTTCCAATTAGAAGTGAAGGGAGGAAAAGTTCTTTCCATTTGAATAACGTTGGGAGAAGATTGCACTTTACTTCTCCTTATATGATAACAGTGAAGGGTAGGGATAATTGCAATCCAATATAAAATAAAGAAATGGCAAAATGAACAATGCCGTATCATTTTCTTTTAAGTTGCATTGAGGATTATGCATTTGCACTTAATGTCAAAGAGTATCCTGAAGACATGAGTAGCCCTGTTCACTGAGAAGTCATTGACCTTCTGCCGCATGAGCCTGGGCTCCCCTACCATTAATGTATAAATCGTAGAATCATAGAGATGGAAGACACCCTATGAGCAATCCAGTCCAACCCCCTGCCATGCAGGAAAAGCACAATTAAAGCACTCCCAACAGATGGCCATTCAGCCTCTGTTTAAAAGCCTCCAAAGAAGGAGCTTCCACCACACTCTAAGACAGAGTTCCACTGTTGAACAGCTCCTGTGGTCATGAAGTTCTTCCTAATGTTCAGGTGGAATCTCTTTTCCTGTAATTTCAACCCATTGTGCCGAGTCCTAATTTCCAGGGCAGCAGAAAACGAGTCTGCTCATCTTCTTAATGCCAAATTTTTAAACACAGCTATCATGTCTCTTTCTAAACTTCTTTTCTGCAGGCTAAACATACCCAGCTCTTTAAGCCACTTCCCATGGGACATGGCCTCCAGACCTTTGATCATTTTAGTCACCCTCCTATAATAATCATCATCATCATCATCAACATCATCACCATCATCTTTATTTATACCCCGCCACCATCTCCCCAATGGGATTCGAGGCGGCTCACATGAGGCCAAGCCCAAACAACAAAGTACAATAAAACGCAAATCAAAACATCAACAATAAACAAAATGAAAAAGAACACTATACAAAAATATATCTAAAATCACAGATAACAAGGTGAGCCACATGTACAAATATAAAATGTCAAAAACTCAGGGTGAGATAAGTGGAGTAGCTTCTTTGCATGGGAGAGCACACATAAACATGTAAACAAGGAGGGGGAGGATGGACTCCAAAAGCGGGGGCATTGAAGAGAGCAATGGTAAGAAATTAAATGACTACTCTCCAAAGGCACAGTCACACTCCTATGGACACAGTTGGTTAATTTCTCTCTTGAATTGTGGTGCTCAGAAATGGACACGGGATTCCAGGTGAGATCTAACCAAAGTAGAAAAGAGAGGCATCATTACTTCACTTGGACTTGACACTAGTTTCCTTTTGATGCAGCCCCAAATTCTACATGCCCCAAAGGATATCAAGAATTTTACCACCCTGGCCCAGATGCATTTACATTGCACTCTTATACTCACCTGTAGGTTATTCTCATGGAATTCTGTGGAATTCTTTTGAGCAGACAATTACAGGGCTGCAGTATTGATAATTCTATCTTATGTGGGCACTATTTGTGCTTTTGTGAGCATATTCTGTTTCTGAAGGATGTTCTAGCATTTAAAATTAAAAAATGCTGTAAGCTACCACAAGTCCATGTAGGAATTTTTTTTTAAAAAACCCTTCAGTATGAAAAATAGTATGTATTGTAAATATCAATCGTTATGCATCACAATCATAATATGCATATTTGCTTTGTGACACGTAATGTTTTCTCTGTAATGCTGATTCTTTGAATAAAACACTGATCTTTTGAAAACACTTTCTTTTTCAGGCTCTTTTAATGGTCAAAAAGAAGAACACTACTCAGGGCTTCTAAAAATAATAGGCCTGTTTGATTTTTAAAATGGTTCAAAACTCATTTCGGATGCTGGTCGTTTGGATCTAAAGTCAATTTCAATTTTCACAGAAAAAAAGTTCAAAAATGTTCAAAACTTTTGAGATTTCCGAATGCTTCGTTAATGGTTTCTAAGTGTTATTTCCTGTTTCATTGGGTGGTCTTTATTTTGAAAGTACTTGTTTTATTTCAAAGGGAAGAAATCCGCATCCAAACTGGGTTAAAAGCAGGACTGATGTGGGGAGGAAATCCACATCAAAGTTAAAACGGCTCTCGCCCAGGACTGATGTGGGAGAGAAGGAAATCCACATCCAAACTGGGTTAAACACGGCTCTCGCCCAGGACTGATTTGGGAGAGAAGGAAATCCACATCCAAACTGGGTTAAACACGGTTCTCGCCCAGGACTGATGTGGGAGAGAAGGAAATCCACATCCAAACTGGGTTAAACATGGCTCTTTACCCAGGCCTGACACGGGAGAGAAGGACATCCGCATCCAGACTGGGTTAAACACGGCTCTTCCGCGTCAGACCTGTGCGAGAGCCATGTTTAACCCAGTTTGGATGTGATTCCCACCCCAGGTCTGACACGGGAGGGAAGGACGTCCACATCAAAACTGGGTTAAACATGGCTCTCCCGCATCAGACCTGGGATGAGAGCCGTGTTTAACCCAGTTTGGATGTGGACATCCTTCCCTCCCACGTCAGACCTGGGGTGAGAGCCATGTTTAACCCAGTTTGGATGTGGCTCTCACCCCAGGTCTGATGCAGAATGAGAGAACGTCCGCATCCAAACTGGGTTAAAACACGGCTCTCACCCCAGGTCTAACGTGAGAGAGATGTGTTTAACCCAGTTTGGATGTGGACACCCTTCCCTCCCACGTCAGATCTGGGGTGAGAGCCATGTTTAACCCAGTTTGGATGTGGCTCTTGCCCCAGGTCTGACGCGGAATGAAAGGACGTCTGCATCCAAACTGGGTTAAAACACGGCTCTCACCCCAGGTCTAACATGAGAGAGCCATGTTTAACCCAGTTTGGATGTGGCTCTCACCCCAGGTCTGACGCGGGAGGGAAGGACGGCCACATCCAAAGTGGGTTAAACACGGGTCTTGCCCAAGGTCTGATGTGGGAGAGCCATGTTTAACCCAGTTTGGATGCGGATGTCCTTCTCTCCCGCATCAGACTTGGGGCATGAGCTGTGTTTAACCCACTTTGGATGTGGCTCTCACCCCAGGTCTGACGTGGGAGGGAAGATTTCCGACTCACTTACTAATTCGTAAGAGAAATGGCAGAAAAAGATTAGAAATGGCAAGGATACTCCCAGGTTCCCAAATCGCTTCAAAAAGGAATTTGATCCCAATTTATTCTGAATTAAGAAGATTCCGAACGAACCTACCCAGGCCTAGAAAATTGACACATGAGATGGAACAGTGATCTGGCTGAAGTGTTGCCCGAAATATTAATAAATAGAGTTTGTGTAAATAGTTCAGAACCAATACTTATACAAAGAGTGGATGAAAAATCCTTTAAATTTATTATTTAAACTACCCCTCCTCACACATATACACACAATTCTTTCGTATAATTAGAAGTGCTGCAAATAAGAGGCTACAGTGCAAAGTTACACAAAACCTATGAAATGGGAAGACAGCAGTTACCCGATCTCATTAACAGCTCTCCTAACTTTATTGAAGACGTGAACAGACATAATATTAAATTTAATTCTGTTCATACCATCTGCCGGACATTTTCTTTACATTCAGGTAATGAAGGGCAAAGTTTCAGAGCATTGCTTTCAGGAATCAAACCATCCACAAGCATTTTGTTAAAGTTCTTGAGAATAGCAACCTTTAGGCATAGGACTGTGAAGTGTAATGAAGGTGCAGTGTGAGGAGCAGCATTGTTTTCTGTACAAACAACTAGTGTGTGTAGAGTTGTCACACCAGATCCAGGCAATGAAATAGTAATGCAAATCATCTAATATTTCATCCTGTCATGCAAGGATGAATAATGATTCCTCTCTGCAAAAGAAATAGACTATTTCTATGCTGTCCTCTTCTCAGTATCAAACATCCAAAATTGTGGATACAGAGAAAAATATATTGTTATACATATCCACAACATTTTCCACACAGAAAGAATGTTTTTGGGGAAAAGGAATGCTGTTGTTTGTAGAATAATGCCTATTTAACACTTTAGGACATTAAATTTAAGGAGAAAACTGACCACCCCCACCTCCCCCCAAAAAACCTCTCTTTGCTCTTCCCAATGTGGTTTCCCAACTATAGAGAAACTTATTTGTCAACATAAAAATGATGAATTGTATTTTTTATTTCCATCTGACTCTATTATAACAAGTAAATGTACTGCACACTTGTGGTTTCCATTAGTACCCTCCTCCCCCCAAATCAATTTCTATTTCAGTGATTTTTCAGAGAGCAATGCAATTAAGATTCAGAGCTCTATATCTTCTGAAACCATACCCCTCCCTCCAGGGCCGTAGCCAGGATTTTGATTCCCGGGGGGGGGGCTGAGACTGGGTGGAAGAGGGTCTATCCTAGCAAACCTTTTGCATTGTTATCCCAATAACCCCATTAATGTGGGATATAATGAGCATGGTGATCAGATCATGATATGAATAAACAGAACAGTTTAAATAATGTACCAGTAAGGCCTTTTTGCGGACCACCCTGAGAATTGGGGGGGGGGCTGAAGCCCCCTTAGCCCCCCCTGGCTACATGCCTGCCTGCCTCCCATCTTCCTTTCCCCCTTTCCAAACATTTTGTGCCATGTCCTAGGTTTTGATAGTGTAGTTTCAGGTAATGATAAGAAAACAGGAATGACACTATATTTCCACAAAAATGGTCCACCTTTCCTGGGGAATGTTATATACCGAGGTGCTATTCTTTTGGGGTCATTATAGGAATGGAAGAGATGGTAACCAACATTTTTAACAATATGTGAAAAAAGGGAAGAAAAAAATAAATCCACAGCAATGATAAGCAGGCCTGAGCAGAATATGACCTAAGTGGGGCAAAATAATAATAATAATAATAGAAAAGTCAACGACAGATCCCAAGTGTAGACTCTGCAAGGAAGCAGATGAAACAATAGATCACAGAAGATTGCACAGACAGACTACAAGCAGAGACATCACACTGTTGCTCAGATGATTCATTGGAACTCCTGTCACAATTACCGTCTGCCTGTGACAAAGAACTGGTGGGATCACAAGCTGGAAAAAGCTACACAAAATGAAAATGTCAAATTATTCTGGGACTTCCAAATTCAGACAGAGTTCTGGAGCACAATACTCCTGATCTCATGATTCTGTAAAAAAACAAAGTATGGATTGTTTCAATCCCAGGTGACAGCAGGATTGAAGAGAAACAACTGGAAAAGCTGACACGATATGAGGATTTAAAGATCGAACTGCAAAGACTCTGGCACAAGCCAGTCAAGATGGTCCCAGTGGTGATCGGCACACTGGGTGCAGTGCCTAAAGACGTGGCCTGCACTTAAACACAATTGGTACTGACAAAATTACCATCTGTCAGCTCCAATAGGCCACCCTACTGGGATCTGCACGTATTATTCGCCGATACATCACATAGTCCTAGACATTTGGGCAGTGTCCAATGTATGATCCAATACAACAACCAGCTTAGTGGCCATGTTTGCTGTGTACTAATCTTGTTGTGTTTCAAATAATAATAATAATAATAACAACAATAAAGCTTTATTTATACTCTATATTCCTGGGGGGACTCAAGGCAGCAAAATGTTTTTATGCAGGAAATTCAAGAGCCATTCTAGCTGCAGTCTCATCTTTTGCAGTTGACGTATGGGCACCTCCTTTTGAAGGAAGGGATAGGACTCTATCAATCATTGTGTCCATTTTCACTTTTGTTGTAACCGAAATCTTCTGAGTGCGCATGTGCATGTATGCGTCCACATGTGCGCCTACCTGACCCCTTAAATTTATGTTTATTTCTTTCCCTTTCCTAAATACTAGAAAGACCTCTGAAAGAAGCTTTCACTGATTTTTCTGGAATTGCTAAAGTATTGGACAGTATTCCTCATGTAGTGCGGGCTTTTGCACAGCTATAGTTGGATTGTGATTAATATCAAGAAGACAGATAAGGGAAAAGCAGATAAATAGTCTCATTTTTTTGCTCACAATTTGTTGAGCTGCATAATGAAAACCTCCCTCACTGCATATGCTAATATTGACATGAACATTGAAATTCATGATAATTGTTTCAAGTCCACAAATACTGATAGAATCTGACTTTTCTTGTGAAATGAAGTTAAATCATCATCTTTATTAGTACCCTGCCACCATCTCCCCAAAGGGACTCACGGAAGCACTCCAAGTGCCACATGCAGATAACAATACATAAGTATAAATACAATGACATAAGTATAATTAACAGCACATAAAATGTCATTAATAAAGTTATAAAAATTTGAAAATTATAAAATTCCTAAAATGCAGTGGAACCTGGCGTGGGGCTACCCTTGAAGACAGCTACAACTTGTCTAATGTTCGGCAGCCAGATTAATTGTCAACCTTCTTGTTCAAGGAGCTCCATTGGCTGCCATTTATTTTCCGGTCCCAATTCAAGGTACAGCTCATCACCTACAAAGCCCTAAATGTTTTGGGACCCACCTACCTTTGTGACCGTATCTCCCTCCATGAACCTGCCCGATCCATTTGATCTTCGGGGGAGAGTCTCCTCTCACCCCAACCACTATCTCAGTCCACCTTGTGGGAACAAGGGAGAGAGCCTTTTCCTCAGTGCCCCCCCCCCCGTCTATGGAATTGCACTGCCTGGTGAGATTAGGCGAGCCCCCACTTTAGAAAGTTTCAAGAAGAATCTTAAGACCTGGCTCTTCCGCTGTGCCTTTGGAGATTAACTATATAATCTCATGCTATCATTCACCCTCAATATTTGCTCTGAGTGTACATCTCCTCCCCCCCCTTTTTACTTGAAGGTCCTTTTGCTCGACCTCAAACTGAAAGAGTTTTCTCCCTTACAATTAATTTGCCCCACTGCCATCTCACCTCCTGTTTTTATCCCTATCTTTTATATTTTAATCTGTACATGTTGCCCGTTCACTGTTTTGTGTCATGAATGGTTTTATTTTATTATAATTTTATATTGGTTGTAGCATTTTATAGCTAATGTCCTATGTAATTGATTATATTGTTTTTATGACTGTTTTTACTTTGTTGTTGTATTATTGGGCTCGGCCTTATGTAAGCCGCCTCAAGTCCCCATCGGGGAGATGGTGGCGGGGTACAAATAAAGATTATTATTATTATCTGTCATAACAATCAATCAAAGTGTGGGCCAGTACTATCAATGATTCATCACATTGTCCATGTATTACTCTGAATCAAAGACCTCTCCGAAGAGCCATGTTTCCAGACTCACCAGGAAGGTCTGAAGAGAGGGGGTTAACCTAATTTTCTTAGGGAGGGTATTTGTGAATGAAATTTGCAGCTGCTTAAACCCTTAAGTTTGGGTTATCATTGTCATAAGTCAGAAATGTCTTGAAGACATACAACAGCAATGATATTTAGAATTGCACTGTAAGTGAAACTATTGTGTGAAAACATAAATCTGTTATATTTAAATAGTAAAGTTTTTTAAAAATAAAAGTTTTTAAAAAATACAATTTTAGATGGCAAAATATTCTGAGATGCTTTTGTTGGGAATGGAAAGAAGATAGTCCATAACAACAACTTTAATATTTCTTCTCACACTGTCCCAGCTCGATTTAGACTTTTGTTCTCAGGATGTTCAATCAGCCCTTCCAGCTTTTCCAAAGATGATGGATATCAGGAGTTTCACTTCAAAATATTTGGAAAGTCCCAGGCTACCCATTCTTGCATTTAGATCAAAAATATTTTCCTTTGTTTGACTTGAGAAAAAGAAAGGGGACTTAAACATAAAGGCGTAAAATAGTTTATGCCATATGCTATTTCCAAATGTCAAAAGTACAAGCTTCTGAGAACAAGACATTTAATTTAGAAAAATGCCAGTAAATATAGCAGCTGTTCTAGTCTCAGAGGGTGAGTCCATGAAATAAGATGCTCTTTAGCTTGTGAGCTTTGATCCATTCAAACTGGAAAAAGTTTAATTATCATTTCATTAATGAGTTTGTTGTTCATCCATTTTTATTAATGATACTTCAGCCTCCTTCCCTATCAATTTTATCTTATTATTTTTCATCCTTGCTTCACTCCCAGATGAATTATATCCATTTCAAGTACATTTCTATTGGGAGCCTGGAAACTTTACTTTTTGGTAGTAAAACTAATCATGCTTAATGGGATATTCAGGAAGTCATAGGGTACTTCCAGACAAGGGTGATACCCACATTTTAAAAACCCTCTTTGGCATGGGTTTAAGTCCCCACAAGACCGCCATAGCCCAGGCTTTCCCAGGACGAGTGGCTACATGTCATCCTGATTGCATGCCAGTACTATCGGGATGGCATACAGCCATCTTGAAGCCCCCCCCCCAAAAGAGCTCCTATAAAGGTCAAAGACCTTACCTGGCTCCCATTATGGTCATCCTTGTACCCTCCTGTAATTTATTTATTTATTTATTATTTATTTATTTCAGGATTTTACCCCACTCTTCTCAACCCCCAAGGGGGGGACTCAGAGTGGCTTACTGTACGGCACAATTCGATGCCCACATAGTAACAATATAAAACCCCAAAACCCTTCAACAATTAAAATACATTAAAATACAACTACATTAGCACCATACACATTCACTCCAGATTAAAACAATGTTCAGTCCATAAAAGCACTGGCCATATCCATCCACTTTTCATTAAAAACCAATCTAAAATGCTACCTTATGCTGGTGTGCAAATGCCTGGTCCCACAGCCAGGATTTTACTTTTTTCCTGAATGCCAGGAGGGATGTGGTGAATCGTACATCGATAGGAAGTGCATTCCACAGGCGGGGAGCCACCACCGAGAAGACCCTATCCCTCGTCCCCACCAGCTGCATCTGAGACGTAGGCGGGAGCGAGAGCAGGGCCTCCCCGGATGAGCAAATGATGTGTCAGGAGACCCGGGGAAGAGGGGGGGAGTGAGGAGGAATATCCCACTTCGTTCCTCATCTCCAGGTGGGTGCTAGGAGGACCGTAATGGCAGCTGTGTATTTTGTTAAAAAACTTTTAAGAGATAAATGGGGGAGGGGGCACCATCCCAGACCTTTCGGATCCAGGAGCCCAAAAGGTTTGGAGTGGCAAATGGATATATCCGATTTTCCGATGGGTTTTTTGGACTTCCGATAATTGAAGTGATATCGAGCACAGCGCCCCAAAAAGGAAGTGGATTCGCCATTCCGAGAGCTCCATCGCCATTCTCGGAAAGGGCTCGGATGTCATTTCTGCCCTTTTTTGCTGCCTCTCTTCATTGGCTGATGGCTATCAGGTGGTTTGTGTGAAATCACCAGATTTGTACCAGTGGCTAGTTTTGTCATTAGTAGTGGTCAAAAATGGATGGAAAAGGGATTCCCCATAGTTTTGACTCTCCCTTCTGCTGATTTTTGCGCATTGCACAATCGTGGACGCTATTTCCGGATACTTCTGAATATCGGAATACATCCGAAATCCATTTCGATAAAATCACTAAAAAAAATGGAAGTGATTCACATCTGAAGCCAGAGCAAAACCAACATCCGAATCTACTTCCGAAACGCATTTTTCCATTTGAAAACAGGCCTAGTAGTCACCTCTGGGTAGTCCCATGACAGGTCCAATACACCATTAGACACAGGCCTTTCGGAAAGGCCCAGATCTAATGGAGTATTTAATTAATTCAAAATAACCAAGGATATTCTGAATTAATTTGTTTTTACTGGGAGCATTGTTTGGATGCTCCCAGTAAAAATCCCAGATACATCCTGTATTTTTGGCCTGTCTTAGTTTGCCCATAGTACAAAAAGTCAGCAGCACTAGCCATATACAATCCCATTTGAACATCAACCTCCAGTGGCTATGAAACATATACTACCAAAGCGCACTGCAGCATGAATCAAGACCAGTGAAGCAATAAAGCAAATGTTAGGGAAAGTTTGTGTTAGGTTTCTTTATGCATTTCAGTTAGCTCCAGATCTAAACCACTTCTCACAATCAAATTGGGTCTGCAGAATGTGAAGCACTTTATAGATCCTCCTTATGCTGGAGTGCTTTCTAAAATTCAGAAAGTGGAGCCTATGAAACCCCCTCCCCAGTGAAATTAGATCTGCCCTATCCCTCCTGACCTTCAGGAAAAAAACCTGAAAACATGGCTCTGGGATCAGGCTTTTGGCCAGTAACAGGAGTAGTGCAATATGTAAAAGTAAAGGTTTCCCCTGACATTGAGTCAAGTTGTGTCTCACTCTGAGGGTGGTGCTCATATCCATTTCTAAGCTGAACAGCCGGTGTTGTCCGTAGACACCCCCAAGGTCATGTGGCCAGCATGACTGCATAGAGTGCCATTACCTTTCTACAGAAGTGGCTCCTATTGATCTACTCACATGTGCATGTTTTCAAACTGCTAGGTTGACAGAAGCTGAGCCTAACAGCGGGAGCTCATCCTGCTCCCCAGATTCGAACCACCAACCTTTTGGTCAGCAAGTTCAGCAGCTCAGTGGTTTAACCCACTGCTCCACCAGGGGACAGTGCAATATGAAACTACAAATTAATATAATGATGACTCGGACTAGCCCTGGAATACAATTTGGATCATGTGATTTTAACTAATGTTTTAATGCTATGTTTTTAATGGGTTTGGTTTTAATGTTTTTGTTTATTTACCAATGTATTAATATATGGTATTGAGTTGTTACCTTTGTAAAGCCGCCCTGAGTCTCCTTCAGGGTTGAGAAGGGTGGGATATAAATGTGGTGAATAAATAAATGTGGAAAGCTGGGCTGCAGGAGCACAATTGATCCCTTAGCACCATCACTGATAAATTTTAAAGTGAGCAGTCCCACTTTCTTGCAGGTTTTTTTGCCTCTTGCAGAACTTTGGGAAATATACTTTGGGAAGGCAAGGACCTCTCTATCTGAGAATTCTAAAGGCCCCACTCTAGAATATATTTCCCAGGGGAGGCAAAAGACACCAAGAAAGCAGGAACACCATTTTTCAAAAGCACTAGTCTGATAAGGCTGCTGATGTTGACTTCTTATGATTCTGGAGCACTGGTGCACAGCTGTACTGGAAATTAAAAACTAAATGATTTTCTGGCAGCTATCGAGCACCAGGTATTGCCAATTCTTTAACCTGTTGGAGGCCAGCTTCTGTGCATAATGTAATTACCTTCAAAGCTTCAAACCTGTTCCAGACATATCAATATAATAATCTGCAAAGTAAAATTGTCAGTGCAGAATCACCCAGTGCAGTTCTGAAATCACTTGCCTAGTGTATCTACTAGGGCTGGTTGATCCATGAAAAAATTGGTTTAAAACTCACTTTGGATGTAGAGGGCACTGGTTCTTCGAATCTGTTAGACTTCCGAAGTTTTAAGCGTTAATTTCGGAATTGATTCAGAAATATTCCGAAATTAGGAATTAATTCGGAATGGCCTCAGCGCTTGCACAATGCGCAAAAACATGGAAAAGCCTGCACCCAAGACAGGCAAACCTTATTTAATCACTCAGCCTTTGTGAGTGGCTGGAGAGTTCGGAAACACACAGAGTTTTTCTTTAAGACCACAAGAAGGTCAGTAACCCAAGCACTTGCATGAGGCACACTCTCTCAGCCTTTGTCAGTGCTGGAGTTTGGAGTTATTTAAAAAGACAGATATTTATTTTTACAAGACCCCACAAACGGTCAACCACAAAAGTAGTTGTATAAGTTACACCCTCTTAGCCTTTTTGGTTGGAAAGTTTGGAGGTTTTTTTATATAAAAAAAGACAGAGGTTTTTTTTAACAATTCCCCACAAAAGGAAAAACCCTAAAGTAGTTGTATGAGTTACACTCTCTCAACCTTTTTGGCTGGAGAGTTTGGAGTTTGAGAATAAAGACAGGTTTTTTTAAAAAGAAAACCACAAGCCCTTTCTATTGAGTTAGGGAGTTTGAAAAAACACAGTCTGATAAGGCCAGAGGATCACACAAAAAGGAGAAAAATGTAGTATTATAGCCTATAGTATTATGAGAACCCCAAAACGACCAAAAGTGCAACCGTTTGCATGCAGTCAGACCCTTCTTCTCTGCCTACCTTTCCTTCCAAATACTTTCCTTTCCTACAAAGGTCAAGCCAAGCCAAGCTCACCTTTACTGTCAAAGGGTATTGTGCCTCACCAAACCAAAAATTCCAGGATTCTGTAACATTGAGCCATATCAGTTAAAGGGGTGGCAAATTGTATTAATTCAGAGTTGATCCACCCTTAAATAACATACTAAATACCTTTTGCTGTTTCACAGAATAATAATAAAAGGGCTTTATTTTTCTCTTCATTGTCTGTGGGGACTCAGGTGGCTGCATAAGTGGGCCACCTGATTGCAACCAGAATGGAGAAGACAGAAATAAGCAAAGGGCAGAGATGTCGCTATTGCAACTTCCAACCCTTTCAATAATGGCCACCTTCCTCTGCTACGATATGGCGACTAGACTTTCCGGGTAACTTTAATTCTTTGATTACGGTTCAAAAGTTACTTTTTTCCGATTCATTCCGAGTTCCAATAATATCAGACAAACCTACCCAGGCCTAGTATCTACATGCCAGAATTAATACAGATTGACACCACATTACCTGTCCTGACTCAATGCTATAGAATAATGAGAATTGTCATTAAACAAGGTCTTTCACCTTTACTGTCAAAGGGTATTGTGCCTCACCAAACCAAAAATTCCAGGATTCTGTAACATTGAGCCATATCAGTTAAAGGGGTGGCAAATTGTATTAATTCAGAGTTGATGCACCCTTAAACTGACTGACTGACTGACTGACTTTATTATTTCTGAGTCGCCCTCCACGTTAGTGCTCCGGGCGACTTACACACAACAAATTCCACTATTAAAAATATTAAAATTCGATTAAAATAGTTAGGGGTTAAATGCAAGGGCCAGGCTCAGGTAGTTGAGTTCCTGGTTCTGCATTAGCCATGGGCTTTCCTAAATAGCCAGGTCTTTAGAGCGGTCAGGAACTGGGGCAGGTCGAGGGAAGGCTCTCTGGTCGGTGGCATCGAGTTCCAGAGAGCGGGGGCCACAATGGAGAACGATCTCCGTCTCGTGGCCTCAGGTGGGCCTCTTTCACGCCCGGGACGCAAAGGAGGTTCTTGTTTGCCGGCCGCGGTGTCCTTGAATAGGCAGGCATCAGCAACCGGTCCTTTAAGTATGTTGGGCCCCGGCCCCGTAGGGCTTTGAAAGCCAAGGTCAAGGTCTTATGTAAGGCTCTATACTCAACGGGCAGCCAGTGCAGGCGCTGCAGGGATGGTGTAATGTGGCATCTCATCGATGTTCCTGTGAGAAGCCTGGCGGCGCGTTCTACACAATCTGGATCCTGCGGGTTAGTGACGAGGGCAGACCCACATATAAGGCGTTACAGTAATCCAGCCGTGATGTAACCGTGGCATGGATTACTGTAGCTGGCGCTTCCGTCGGGAGGTAGGGCGCCAGTTGTCTCGCTTGGCGCAGGTGGAAGAAGGCCCTTTGCTCGTGGAGGCAACCTGGGCCTCCATCGACAATTTGAGTCAGGATAACACCAAGGCTCTTTACTGAGGGGGACGGAATCAATGGTTCCCCTTCAAATGGGGCAGTGGGAAAGGTGGTTCTGGGCGGCCCGGCCATAAGATCTCCGTCTTTGATGGATTTATTTTGAGTTTGTGGGCACGGAGCCATTTGTTACTGCTTCCAGACCTCGAGTGAAGTTTTCGGGCACGAAGTTGCGCCAGGCTCCAGCTTCAGCAGGAGCTGAGTGTCATCGGCATATTGGTAGCACCCTAGGCCGAAGCTCCGGGCTATACCAGCCAAAGGCCGGACATAGATGTTGAACAACGTTGGTGATAATATGGCGCCCTGGGGTACTCCGCACTCGAGGAAAGATTTCCTAGAAGTTTGGCCTAGCCATTCAACTCGCTGGCTACGTCCGCGCAGGAAGGAGCTAATCCAAGCTAAAGCTGCTCCTTGTATCCCTATGGTGGCAAGTTGTCGTGTCAGCAGGTCGTGGTCCACCGTGTCGAATGCAGCGGTAAGGTCAATAGTACCAGAACTACTGAGCCTCCCTTGTCTAATTGGCAGCGGATATCGTCCGAGATGGCCACCAGGACGGTCTCGGTCCCGTGCCCGGGGCGAAACCCTGATTGAAAGGGGTCCAAGCCATCTGAGGTCTCAAGGAAGTTTTGTAGCTGGGTTGCTGCCGCAACCCAGCTACAAAACTAAATAACATACTAAATACCTTTTGCTGTTTCACAGAATAATAATAAAAAACTTTATTTATATCCCACCACCATCTCACCGGTGGGGACTCAGGGTGGCTCATAAGTGGGCCAAATATGCAATGCCAGAATGGAGAAGACAGAAATAGTCACATACATAAAAGTTTTGCATTTTTCTAGGTCTCGCTATTGCTAAAACTCACACCATGCTCAATAGCTCTCCCACCTTCCCTCTGCTACACAATATCTTATCACGTTTACTATCTTAACTGCCTGAAGGCCTATATCAGGCACTCTTCCATATTTCATTTTATTTAATGGTTTCTACATATTACAGAACAATCTAAAAACACAGGGATATAGATTTCCAAGTAATTGGGAGCAATGAATCATACAAGATATTATCTACATGGTCATGGGGAGGCTATGAATTCTATTTCTCTTCCCATACTATCATAGTTTCAAACTCACTGAATATATAAACTAGACAGCTATCTTCTGGTTCAGTATTTTCATTACTCTCTATCATCTCTATCAGGAGAGACCCAAGACATTCCCTATTAAGATATAGCAGCAAATGGCACATCTTCTTACTTGAGTTCATAGTACTTAAAGCTGACCAAGGAAGCAAAACATCCTACAGGGACCATGTGTCATTCTTGGCAATAAAAATGCCACAATAAAGTAAATGACCAATTGCTGCCCTTTCTCTAGGGATTTCATTATTCTCTTATTTTTATTTTGGTGGAAGTAATGACTAACTTTAGCCATTTTCTTCTCATTACAAGGAAGTTTTAGAAAGCTGCAAAGTTTTCAAAGTCTATTTACAATTGGGGACTTATTCTGTGCAAATTTTTGTTGCACATGGTTGTTTTAGGCAGAAAACTTTTCTGCACCAAAACCCACAAGGTATTGCCAATTCTTTAATTGCTTTCTGCACCAAAACCCACAACTGAATTTTCCTCAAGCCAGGCCTCTTCTCATGTAGTTTTCCTCAACATGCAATAGATATGTTTTTCATTACTTCTCAATTTGTTTAAAGGTATATTCTTTCCATCTCTACAATACACAAAATTCAGAATTCACAATAAATAAAATTTGCTGCTCAAGGGAATTACTGTACTCCACCTAATGAAAAGATTCTCTCTCTCTCTCTCTCTCCATATTATCTATGATGGAATAATACTTCCATAGTATTTCTGAAGCCAGCCATATTATTCACATTTAAACTTGGTTTTGCAAGCATGCTTATCTTCATCATCAACATCATCACTTTATTATTTGTTAATCGCCCTCCATCCAGGATGCTCTGGATGATTTGCATAAAAACAGAAAATAGAATAAACATCAAACTACAAATATTAAAATTAGATTACAAATCAAACGCTCTAATAAAAAGCCAGGTCTTGAGTGCTTGGGCAAAAGGTCGTAAGTCGCGCATGGCTCTCAAATAGGGAGGCAAAGAATTCCACAGAGTAGGGACAGAGATAGAAAAGGGCCTACGCCTCGTGCTTTCAAGCAGATCTTAAACTTTATAGGTTTTAATGATTGTCTGATATCTTTCTTGCTGATCTATTGATGGTTTGGATTTATTTTAAAATATAGGTAATATACCTTCTTCTAGAACTCTCCCCTCCTCCACACATACAGCAGAAACATATAGAGCACTTTTTCCCTTTTAATCAATATTCTATAAGCAACACATTGGGTGATGCTGGGGAAATCACATTTCTCAGTCAACCATCTGAGTAAATCTTGCGAAGAAAATTGTATGATCCCATCATCATAAGTTGAGGGTGACTCGATGGCATGTATCAACAAGAATCCTCATCACAATTTTACATTGTTCTTCTCCATTACTTAGCTTCTTTGAAAATTATAATTTAGAAAGATCCCGTATAAATCACTAAAAGAACAGGCATTTGTGTGTGTGATATCTCAAATAACTGGAGCACTTTAGCATTCAAGAGGGCTTGCTTCTTATCACTATACTGCATAAGGCAGATAATCTGCTTTGTCACATTTCCTGGCTTCTTCCTAGATAGTGTCAGTAACTCTCAGCATCATGATCACAATTCTCTTATCAGAAAGGAAGATCTAACATCAGCAAGCTGCACTTAAGCCCTGTTTCTATAATCAGGGAGAGAAAGAAAATAAAGGGAAGGAAGAACTAGGGAATGACAGACTTTAAAACAAGATGCTGGGCTCATATTGTAGATAGAAGAATTGACCACTCTGCTGGTGTATCCATAGGTGATGCCAACATTCCTTCTCTTGTTCTTTCCCAGAAATAGAAAAACTATGTTCCCATAGATATTGTTAAATGGCATCTCCCAGAATACCTGATCTTTGGCTTTGCTGGTTAGGTTGGTTAGGAGCTGATATTTAGTAATCGGGATCCTCAACTTCACTCTATTACATGACCTTCCCCATAAATGTGGAAAGTATCACTCTGATATTATGCAATAGTGAACTACAGTACAATCATATGAACATTTCCTACCAACATTTCTGTGTTCCTCTCAAAGAATTCACAAGGAGAAAAGGCACAGGAATGAGAGACCAAGTTGCCAATATCCACTGGATTATGGAGAAAGGCGGGGAGTTTCAGAAAAAACATCTATTTCTGTTTTATTGACTATTCTAAAGCCTTTGACTGTGTGGATCATAATCAATTGTCGCAAGTTCTTAGTGGTATGGGATACCAAATCACCTTGTCTGTCTCCTGTGGAATCTGTATAATAACCAAGTAGCAACAGTAAGAACAGACCATGGAACAATCAACTGGTTCCCCAGCCTTTATTGTTAGTGAAGCCACTAGATACCTCACTGCCCCCATGGCATACCTAACAGATCTGGAGGTGCCCAAACACTGAAGGGCTTTTACCCTGGCAAGATGCCATGCCCTCCCATCGGCTGTATTGGAGGGGAGGTATCAGAAGACCCCCTTCAAGCAGAGACTATGCCCCTGTGGGTCTGGTGATGTGGAAACAACTGAGCACGTGCTTCTTCAATGCATGTTCTACAGAGATCTTAGATCCAATCTCATTGGACCATGGCTTTTAAAGTACCCAGGCCACAGTGAAAGATGTTATTCCACCCTGCTGCTTTCGGACTCTAACACTGCAATGACTTACAGTGTTGCTAAGTTCTGTGCTGCTGCCCTTAATATCAGATGGAGGATGATTGACACCGTAAGGCAACAATATCCTGTCTCTTAAAATATATTTTTATACTGATTTCTAGTCTGATTTTAAATAACTGTTTACTGGGGAGTTGTCCTTCTCTTAGGGCGCTTGTGCCCGCTTTGTGCTGGTCTGTGACCGCAATAAAGTTTTTTTTTAAAAAAAACTGGTTCAAGATTGGGAAAGAAGTATGGCAAAACTGTATACTACACACAAGAACAAAAATTATTTGTGTTCTATATACAAAAAGAACAGTTGCAATTTATAGTCATAACATATTTCATTGATAAGTTTATAAAGCATGTAACATATTGTAGTACATACAAAGAACTGTGCAAATAAAGTGCGAAAATACTTGGCCTATAGGAGTCTGGCATATCTGGAAGTCCGCAAAGGGAAAACAGAGTTTGTTGTCTATATAGTCCAGATTAAAAGTCTTTGAGGGTTAAATCAATTGAATGTTTGATGTAAATGTATATAAGCGGATTTCCAATAGGGGATTCTAAAGTTCTTTTTGTATATAGAGCACAAATAATTCTTGTCCTTGTATGTAGTTTGCAATAAGGAGACACAGCTTTTGTCTTTTGTGTATACTCTCACCCAACCTACCCAACTTGTATTCAGAGCATATCATGTGATGTGCAGGGCTTGATCAAGCACGGGCTAAAGCCGCTATTAAGGCCTACTCCGTGGCTTTGCAGGCAGCCAAGAGAGCGTTCTCGACTGCCCGCATAGCATCTGCTGCCAATAGGCCCTCGGAGCTGTTTCGAGTTGTGGGGGATGACGTGGAGGGGATCATTGGGACTGTGAGGGCGACCACTTGTGCTCTGGACCCTTGCCCCTCCTGGCTGGTGAAGCTGGCTAGAGAGGGGTTGTTGGAGTGGTTTGTTGTGATAATAAATGCTTCACTGAGCCAGGGGATCTTCCTCTCCTGCCTTAAGCAGGCGGTGTTAAGGCCTTTGTTAAAGAAGACCTCTCTTGATCCAACAAACTGTAACAACTATAGACCTATCTCCAACCTCCCCTTTCTGGGCAAGGTTCTGGAGTGGGTGGTTGCCTCACAGCTCCAGGGTTTCCTCGATGACACCGATTATCTGGACCGTTCACAGTCTGGTTTCAGGCCTGGGCACAGTACCGAGACGGCTTTGGTCACCTTGGTGGATGACCTCCGCAGAGAGCTGGACAGGGGGAGTGTGACTCTGCTCGTTCTCTTGGACATCTCAGCATCTTTCAATACCGTCGACCATGGTATCCTTCTGGGATACTTGGGGGCACGGTTCTTCTGTGGCTCCGTTCCTTCCTGGAGGGTCGTTCCCAGTCAGTGAAGCTGGGGGATTCCTGCTCAGACCCCTGGCCTTTGACCTGTGGGGTCCCGCAAGGTTCTATTTTATCCCCCATGCTATTCAACATCTACATGAAACCGCTGGGCGAGGTCATCCGGAGTTTTGGAGTACGTTGCCATCTCTATGCAGATGACACCCAACTCCACTACTCTTTTCCACCGGATTCCAAGGAAGCCCCTCGGATACTGGACCAGTGCCTGGCCGCTGTGACGGTTTGGATGAGGAGGAACAAGCTGAGGATTGTTTTAGATGCATTTGTTATTGTGTTTTTGTTAGATGTATTCATTTTACTGTGTTTACTGTTTTATTGTGTTTATTGTTTTTTGATGTCTGATATTTTGTGATTTGTGGTTTGGGCACGGCCCCATGTAAGCTGCTCCGAGTCCCCTTTGAGTAGAGGGAAGCGACTTATAAATAAAGTTTATTATTATTATTATTATTATTGATAAATCCAAGGGTGGAGTTAAAATTTCTGGAAGTAACATTAACAACCTTAGATATCCAGATGATACCACTTTGATGGCCGAAAGTGAAGAGGAGCTGAGGACCCTACTAACCAAGGTGAAAGAAGAAAGTGCAAAAACTAGGTTGCACTTAAACAGAAAAAAGCCAAGATTATTGCAATTAGACTGGTTGATAACTGGCAAATAGAGAGAGAAAACCTGGAGGCAGTGACAGACTTTGTATTTCTAGGTGCAAAGATTACTGCAGATGCAGATTGCAGCAAGGAAATCATAAGACATTTACTTCTTGGGAGGAGAGCAATGACTAATCTCAATAAGATAGTGAAGAGTAGAGACATCACACTGGCAACAAAGATCCGCATGGTTAAAGTGATGATATTTCCTGTAGTAACCTATGAATGTGAGAGCTGGACCATAAAGAAGGCTGAGTGAAGGATCTGTGGTTCCTTCACTCAGCTTTTTGAACTGTGGTGCTGGAGGAAAATTCTAAGAGTCCCTTGGACCACAAGAAGATCAAACTAGTCTATACACCAGGAGATAAAGCCAAACTGCTCACTGAAGGGAAGGATATTAGAGGCAAAAGTGAAGTACTTTGGCCACATAATGAGAAGACAGGATAGCTTGGAGAAGACAATTATACTGGGAAAATTAGAAGGAAAAAGGAAGAGGGGCTGACCAAGGACAAGATGGATGTGTGGTATCCTTGAAGTGACTGGCTTGACTTTGAAGGAACTGGGGGTGGTCACAGCCGACAGGGAGGTCTGGCGTGGGCTGGTCCATGAGGTCATGAAGAGTGAGAAGTGACTGAATGAATAAACAACAACAACAAATAAGTATATGCCATAGTCTGATAATTGTCTTTGCTTAAGGAGTGGAAAAGTCAGTTGTGTCATCAGGGTTTTTTTTTTCTTTTTTAATGTTTAAATTCTTTTTTTTTTTTAAAGGTTGTCTTCTGTGTTTCAGTGCTGGGTAATCTTTCATCCTCTTGACATTTTTATTTTTTAAATGGTTTTTATTGCAAGATAGTGATGGGATTAGGGTGGGAATGGTGGGAATAGGGGTGTGGGTGGATTGGAAAAAAGAGGAAAAATATAGAGATAAAAACATATTAGACATTTTATAGCAGCTACATCCTTTATCAATGACCATGATAATTGAAGGTCTAAAACATATGTTGGGTCAATATTTTTCTATATCAATGCTTACATCTTACTTTATTTTCCCATTTTATTTTCTGAAGTGTTCTTGAGCTGATGTGATTGAAAATGTTCTGCTAAGGTGTCCCAATATAGCTGACTGTAATGAAGAGCTGGAAGAAGCCTATAACACTCCAATGTTTTCTCCTAAAGCTGTCAAGGGGTGATAGTTGTGATGAGGTGGGTAAATGGTAGGCATGGTTTAGAACCCAAAAATAGGGAATTGAAAAATCTAATGGGGGGGGGGGGGATTTTTTTTGATTAGAAAAAGAAAGACATAAAAAAACATTTCCAAAAATTTCTAAAATGTAACGTAATTACTAACGAAATTCGTTAGTAGTTCGTATGCCAGCGCATGCGCATTCCAGATGGTTTTGGCCTACAACTCCCAGAAATCCTAACAGCTGGTAAATTGGCTGGGATTTCTGGGAGTTGTAGGCCAAAACTTGAATAAATCACACTGAATTCTAGATGGGACTCTCCAACTAGGAAGGAGGGAGGGAAGGAGGGAGGGGGGAGGGGGTTTTCTAGTCTTGGAAGCAGCAAAAAAAGAGGAGGAGGAGCCCCCCCCCTCGCTCCTCGCTGCCTCTCTCTCACCCCAATCCTGAGGGAGCGAGGGCCCAAGTTTGCCCAGGCTGAGAGGAAAAGGAAGAGGCCTGAGGCTGTGAGGAATGGTGGGAGTTGAAGTCCAAAACACCTGGAGGGCTGAAGTTGGCCCGTCATGAAGCCTCTTCAAGGCTTTAGATCCTGGCAGGCAGAAGGGCAGGGAGGGCCCGTCCTCCTCCTCCCCTGCCAGGATCTAAAGCGCATCAAGGCTTGGCACGCTTTAGATCCTGTGAGAAACCAACCTAATGTATAATAGAATGAATGCTAACTTATAGAGTAAGTGCCTAAATATTATAAGTAATCCAACTGGTCATATACCTACATTCCATGCACATGCAATAATACAGCAGTAATAACAATGGGTATAAGACAGTGTTTCTCAACCTTCCCAATGCCGTGACCCCTTAATACATATTCTCATGTTGTGGCGACCCCCAGCAACACGTTGCTGCTTCATAACTGTAATTTTGGTACTGTTATGAATTGTAATGGAAATATCCAATATGCAGGATGTATTTTCATTCACAGGATCCAATTTGGCACAAATACCCAATATACCCAAATTTGAATACTAGTGGGGTTGGGCGGGGGATTGATTTTGTCATTTGGGAGTTGTAGTTTTGGAGTTGTAGTTCACTTGCATCCAGAGAGCACCATGGACTCAAACAATGATGGATCTGGAAAAAATTGAAGAGCATTCTGAACCCCACCAATGATAGAATTGGGTCAAATGTCCCACACAGAACTCCCACGTCCAACAGAAAACACTAGAAAGGGTTTGGTGGGCATTGAGTTTTGGAGTTGTAGTTCACTTGCATCCAGAGAGCACTATGGACTCAAAACTATGATGGATCTGGACCAAACATGGCATGAATACTCAATATGCTCAAATGTGGACACTGGTGGCATTTGGGGAAAATAGATCTTGACATTTGGGTGTTGTGATCGCTGGGATGTAAAGTTCACCTACAATCGAAGAGCATTCTGAACCCCACCAATGATAGAATTGGGCCAAACTTCCCACAAGGGAAACCCCATGACCAACAGAAAATACTGTGTTTTCTAATGGTCTTTGGTGACCCCTCTGACACCCCCTAGTGACCCCCCCCAGGGGTCCCGACCCCCAGGTTGAGAACCACTGGTATAAGAAGAGGTAAAATTCAAACCGAAGTATTCTGACTCTGGTCCCTCCTCAAGCGGTGCAAACTGCAAATGGCTCTTCTCTATGAGCCCGGGATTCTGCAGCAAATCCCCCCCTCCCCAAAGAATATGTATGTGCACGCAGGCAGCAAACGCTGTGCCCGGGCTTTTGGCTTTTCCCGGGAGAGGCTGCCTCCCGGGCTCATAGAGAAGAGCCATTTGTAGTTTGCACCGCTTGAGGAGGGAGCACAGTCAGAATACTTCGGTTTGAATTTTACCTCTTCTTATACCCATTGTTATTACTGCTGTATTATTGCATGTGCATGGAATGTAGGTATATGACCAGTTGGATTACTTATAATATTAGGCACTTACTCTATCAGTTAGCATTCATTCTATTATACATTAGGTTGGTTTCTCACGTGTTGTGTGCAACTACCCCAATATTCTTTGATGCTTTAGATCCTGGCAGGCAGGAGGGGCAGGGAAGCCTGGAAAAATGTAAACAGAGAGGTTTACTCAAGTAAATCCACAAGGAGGGCACTTCATCCAAAGTGCCCTCCTTTTTGGATTTACTCATGAGTAAACCTCTCTGTTACTTCCTTTGCAGATTTACTTCTGAGTAAACCTCTCTGTTTACATTTTTCCAGGCTTCCAGCCAAAAGAAGGAGCGAGTTTAGGGCTTGCCTTGCCATAATACTTATTGGCAAGGGAGGCGGGAGGGTGGTGAAAGAGAAGGAGGGTGCCCCCCCCCCTACGACCTAATAACGATACTTAAGAAAATCCTGGGCCCCGAAGTTCTATAAAGAAAGTCCACTTCCTGGTTGGCGTTCCAGATGCGGAAATACTCAAAAGTAGCATTTCTTACGAATTTCTTACGAATCATTTAATTTTCATAACTTTTTTCTCGTGCCTAGTAAATGGCATGGAGTTGTTTCTATATGTTGTCAGAGCTGTTGTTTTTTCAGCAATTATACTTCTGGACTTACAGGGTGATATGGATCACAAGGGTCACTTAGTACACCTATCATACCAGTAGTTACCTGTCTACAGTGGATGGAGTGATGCCAATCAAGAATGATTTTGTTTGTTTGTTGTGGCCCTCCATATATTGTTGCTCTGTTAGCATAGCCAATATTTATGGATTGCAGACAGGCCCGGATTACCCATAAGCCCACCCTAGGCCATGGCCTAGGGCAGCAGCCTTGGCGGGGCAGCAGGTCCGCTCCCCCAAATTAATTTTTTTTAAAATTTCGATCTTCTTCTGGTGCTGCTGCGCTTGTGCGCGGAGCGCCATATGCCCTAGAGCAGGGCTGTCCAACTTCTACCGGCCCAAGGGCCAAAATTCTGGTGACTGATCACCTGGGGGGCCGCAATGGGGGGTGGGGTCGCTTGCGGGGGGTGGGGTCGCTTGCATGGCACCGCCGGCGAGCAGGAAGAGGTGGAGGCAGAGGCTGCGGCTTCCCTCCACCTCTTCCTGCTCACCGCTGGTGCCACGCTTGACGTCACCCAGCCCCGCCGAAAAGGGGCGGGCTGCGCAGGACGCTGGGCCCTCCACCTTGTCGCTCCCGCCCTGCCGTGCATGCCCGCAAGTGGCCCCGCCCCCCACGAGCGGTCCCGCCCCCCGAATTTTTTCAGTTTTTTCCATTTTTTTAAAAAAAAAGATTTCTTCCAGGAGGGTAGGCGGGCCACGTCCAAGGGACTGGCGGGCCGTGTGCGGCCTGCGCGTGGGCCATGGCCCACCCGTTGGACAGGTCCGCCCTAGAGGGCCTCTGACGTGACTTCCCGCCACCCCCTCCTCCCTCCCGTCGTTGGCGCCACCCCTCTTTCCTTCACTGAAGGACGGAGGGGTGGGGCCTCTGACGTGTGGAGGAGGCAGAGAAGCCCTCGCCGCCCCTCCCTCCCTCCCGTCATCGGCGCTGCCCCTCTTTCCTTCACTGAAGGACGGAGGGGTGGGGACGGCGTGGCGTGAGGGTGGAGGAGGCGGAGAGAAGCCCTCGTCGCCCCCTCCTCCCTCCCGTCGTCGGCACCGCCCCTCCTTCAGTGAGGAGGAAGAGGGGCCCCCCGCAAGTGGCCACACCCCCCGCAAGTGACCACGCCCCACAAACGGCCACACCCCCGCAAGCGGCCACGCCCCCGCAAGCTGCCACGCCCTTCAGGCAGGGGCGGCACTCCAGAGTGTGTCCTAGGGCGCCACAATCATTTAATCTGGGACTAATTGCAGATTAATACCAGTAACACCTAGAGGGCTACATAACTATTCCCCATCCCGATACGTGCATTGTGTCACATTGAGTTTCACAGTGGTATTAGGAATATACATTGCCATGATATTAAATAACACAAGTCTGGGAAGCACTGAGACGTTCTGAAAAACCACTCTGAGCTCTCTAACTGAAGATCAGGACAGAAATGAAGCAATTAAATAAATTTGAAAAATAAACATGCATTTTTCTTTCTGTCCCTAAAGACAAAGCAATCATGAGAAGCAGGAAAGAAGTCAGTAGATTTATTGTCCTGAAGCTAGCAAATCCCAAGACGTTATTTGTGCCAAGTGAGACGCAGAGAATGATCCTCAAAAGGAAACCTAGTTAACTGTTCCAGTAGCTTTGAGGAAGCTGCAGACACAAATCCTATTATATGCTAATATGTGGCTTTTGCAGAGTTTCCAAACATTGCAAAATGGTAGAATTTAAACCAGACTTAAATTTTAATGAAGTGGTTGAAGGCATTACACACTTGCCCTGACTATGTTTACCAATTCTTGGAGTTGCTCAGCATCACTGTTGTCAAAATATTTTTCCCAGCATATTGATCCAGACAACTGCAATGCTACACAAAATCCAGACCTATTTCCCCCCCAAGTTTTTTCAGGAAAACATTACCTCCTTTGTCGGTGAAATCACTTATGTTCTGATATTCCTTTGTCCAAAATTTCTGACGACCCAAACCCAATGTTTTTTTTTTGTTTATTTATATGTATTTATATTTTGCATTCCTCCAATGCAGCATGCATTACTTTGTTTCTCCCTATAGGTGCTATTGGATCTCTCTATGTCTTTCACACCTTCATTCCACTTTACTATTGGATTCCTTTCTGTGTATTTGTTTATGCTAAAAACAAATAACATGGCTATCTCTTTGAATACAACTAAGTAGATTAAAGTGAAAGTGTGTGAGTGGTCAAAGCTCATCTAGTTAGTTTTATGACTCAATCCAGTATTCACACTACTATACCACTTACACTCTTTCCTTACATTCAAGACTCTTTGGATAAATACACACTTTCCAACCTCTCATGTTTTTTTTAAAAATGTCTCTCCTTCACCTCTGTATGATGTTTTTCCTTGGTTGTCCCAAAACACCAACTTATCCTTTTAGAAACTTGAACTTACCTGCAATGAGCTCTTCTAGACTCTAAAACAGTGGTCCTTAAACTAAGGCCCAGGAGCCGGATAGGGCCCTCCAAGTTTATTTACCCGGCCCTCACTCAGCAAAATGGAACAAAATAGGGAGGGGATCTGTATGATGAGGTCCTTATTCTCAGATGGTATTGTTATTCCCTCCTGAACTTGTGCATGCACATTTGTATTGCAGTAACAGAAAGAAAGTTAACCTCCTCCGTGGAATTTTTCAAAATTTTAGAATTTTGTTTGTGCAGAGAATTTGATGTATGGATTTTTATCCCAAACATTTTGTGTGTGCATAAACACATTGTTTTCTTTTTTTCATTTTAAATTACAAAAATTGTTGAAAATTGTGGAAAATTTTTCACAATCTCACATAAAAGGGAGGAAAGTTTTGAAATAATTTACTTTCAACCATCACTGCTTTTAAAAACTAACTAGGCAGTTTGTCTGGTCTATCTTGCATTGTTTTTATGGGCCTTAAAGGAAAAATGCATGGGAAAGAACTTTAAAAATTCTCTAAGAAAAACACTGCATACATATAATAATAATAATCATCATCATCATCATCTTTATTTATACCCCGCCACCATCTCCCCACTGGGGACTCAGGGCGGCTCACATGAGGCCAAGCCCAAACAACAAATTACAATAAAACAAAAATCAAACATCAACAATAAACACAATAAACACAATGTAAATGCATACATATCAATAAAAAACAGTAAAATCAGTAAAAATACAAATAGATACTGTATCTAAAATCACAAATGACAAGGCAGGCCACATGCACGAGTATAAAATATTAAAAACTCAGGGTGAGATAATTGGAGTAGCTACTTTGCGAGGGAGAGCACACATAAACATGTAAACATGTAAATAAGGAGAGGGGGCATGGACTCAAAAAACGGGGGCATTGAGGAGATAATGGTAAGAAATTAAGTTATTACTCTCCAAAGGCACAGCAGAAAACCCAGGTTTTCAGTTGTTTTTTGAAGGTCTCCAGAGTGGGGGCTTTCCTTTTTTTAAAAAAAAGGTTTTATTGAGTTTCAAACAAGAATAAAACAAAAAAACAAAAAAAAATACAAAAAAGATACAAGCAGACAGACACATATATCCCATCCATCCTCCCCCCACCCTCCCCCCCTACCAGGAGCCGCCTAAAAGCAATCGACTTCCACTACCTCCCTCCCTTCCCGTTAACTAGTAGCTCTTATTTAGGTCTTATCATTCTCTCCAATCTCTTGGTTGTTAGCTCCAACCGCGACCGGTCAATACTTATCATGTGTCATCATTTATATAGCTTCTCATATCTTTGAGTCCTTTCATATAGTTGGTCACAGCCGACCAATCTGTGGAGTTTGTCTGGTACGTCATTGCCTTAGTTAAGGAGTCCATATTCTTCACCTCTAGCAGCTTGAGAAACCAGTCATCTACTTTCGGGGGAGATTCGTCCTTCCAGCGTCTGGCTATTACCAGCCTCGCTGCAGTAATACAGTAAACAAAAATTCGTTCTTCGTTCTTCCCTATTTCGAAATCAATCAATCCCGATAATGAATATCTGGGTTTAAATGAAAATTCCACCCCCAACATTTTCTTGATTTCTCCATAGATCTTTACCCAAAATTTTTTGATCTTCTTACATCCCCACCACATGTGGAGGAAATACCCAGTCTCCCTGTGGCATCTCCAACATTTATTGCTACTTTTGTTATTGAATTTGGCTATGCTATAAGGAGTAAGATACCACCTGTATAATATTTTAAGGGCATTCTCTTTCAAATCATAAGCATATAAAAATTTTAAATGAACTTTCCAATATCTCTCCCAGTATTTCAAATGAATATTCTGACCCAGGTCTCTGGCCCATTTTATCATACAAATTTTTATGGATTCCTCTTCTGTTTTCCATTGTAAAAGGTATTTATAGGTAATAGCAATTCTTCCCTTTTCTTTCAATACTATTTTATCCCATATGTTTTCCTTTTTCTCAAAGCCTAACTCTCTGTCTTTCTTAAAGATCTCCTGGATCTGTTTATATTGGAACCAATCCAGTGAACCGTCTAGATTTTTTAGATCGTTCAGGTCATTCAAGGTCGGGTCGGTCTCTAAATTTTTAAGGATTGCCTCGTATCTTAACCATTGGCTTTTGTCGTATTGTCTCCTAAAGTGCGCCTCCTGAGGGGACAACCATCTAGGAACTTTTCTGAATATCAAATCCTTGACCTTCAGCCATATTCTCAATAGCGGCTTCCTAAAGCAATGATTATTAAAATTTCTTTCAATTTTTGCTTTGTGGTACCATAAATACCCATGCCACCCGGTTCTTAGGTCGAAACCTTCCAGAGCCAGGAGCTGGGTATCCTCCAACGCTGTCCATTTAGTAATCCAATCCAGCGTACTTGCCACATAATAAGTGGCGAGGTCCAGAACCCCGAATCCGCCCCTATCCTTTGTATCGATTAAATTTTTCCAACTTATCCTAGGGCGTTTCCTAGAGTGGGGGCTTTCCTAATCTCTCCGGACAAGGAGTTCCAGAGTTGGGGGCCACAGAGGAGAAGGCTCTCTCCTTTGTGCCCACGAGACGAGTCTGTGAGACTGGCAGTGGTGAAAGGAGGGTCGGAGGGTTTGAGCTGGTTCATGGAGGAAGATCCGGTCACAAGGTAGGCAGGCCCTGAACCGTTTAGGGCTTTATAGGTGATCACTTGCACCTTGAATTGGGACAAGAAAATAAACGGCAGCCAGTGAAGCTCTTTAAATTGGGGGGTTGACCGCTCCCTGTAACTTGCCCCAGTTATTAATATAGAGATTAATATTAACATAAATATTAATCAATTTAAATTTCAAAAGAAGAGGCTTCTCGATTATTGGCCTTCATATTATTGCTTTCAAACTATTCTGCAACATCTCACAACATGAAAAGTTGAGATCTCACTTTCCAAAGTCATTTGGTAGAGAGCTCATTTTGCTTCCAGAAGAAAAGAGCATGTTTTCTTAAATGATTGCTGTGAAATCCAGCTTTCTCTTCCATTTAATGCTCTCACTGGACCGTAGCACCTGATAAGTCTAAAGCCCACAGATGGTAGCCAGATTTATCTGCAAATTTTGTCTGTGGCTGCCAAATCTGCAACTGATCTGGTGGGCTGAAATTCAATCTGCATCTTTATTGTTGGAAATACAAAATTGTTCTGATTCCTTATAGCCAGCTGGGCATCTCATTTTCTCATACAATTCATCTTTATAGCCATATGCTTTCCTAGCTATCTCCAGCACAAACAATGAGAACATCAAAGAAGAAGAAGAAGAAATCTAAAAATAAAATCTTATACCATGAAAGATTTTCCATACACCATTATCAAGAACTATTCTTATGCCATATGATGAAAATGTCTATTGTCTTCATAACAAACTTACAAAATTCATAATACAATCATAGGAATAGAGGTTTGCTATGTTTATTATTGCAGATTTTTTTCTTTTTGCTATCTTATATTTATAAGTAAAGAGAGTATAAAATACACATACACGCAGGAAACAAAAAAGGAGGTGAGCTCTATACTTAATCATCCAATCTTTTGAAAAGCATTGACCAGAACTGCAAAATTTGAGAGATTTGTTGAATGTGCCTGAATAAAACGCTTCCTCATTCAAGCAAAGCATGTTGGGATTTTTAAAAGAATACATAGTTGACCCTGAAATTAGTATTTGGATTCCATCACCTTTTTGTTTCCTCTCTCACAATTATTTATATTATTTATTTATTTAAGGTATTTGTACCAATCAGTCAAAGCATTGTGTCACCCTCTTCTAGGGGACTCAGCATGGCTTACATTTGCAGTACTACAGGCCGCAACAACACAATAGAATATAAAAATACACCATACGTTCCCCCGAGATCACTGCGCTCGGAAGAGCAAAATTTGTTGGTGGTTCCATCGTCCCGCTCCTGCCACCTGTCCAGCACTAGACAGAGAGCTTTCTCTGCTGCGGCTCCAGTACTCTGGAACTCGCTCCCTGAGCATGTTTGAGCAATCCCTGAACTCCTCCCCACAGAAGGGAATGTAAAACGGCTTTTTTTCAGGCTAGCGTTTAGCCAAACCCAAATGTGATTGGCTCGTCCTGCTTCAGTTAAAGAATTGTTGACCCGTTCCATCTCGGTTATGTATCGTGTTTTTACTATGTGTTTTTATTGTATGTTTTATTATATGTTTGCAATTGTGATCCGCCCCGAGCCTGCAGGGAGGAGCGGAATATAAAACCGAAGAAATAAATAAATAAATAAATAATCAACATCATTAAAAAGCATTTAAAACATTATAAACATTACATTAAAAACCACTACATACAACAATAATTAATTAAAGCCATCAAGCAGAACACATTGTCAGTCCAGTCAAGTCCAAAGTGTCAATCCAGTCAAATCCAAAGGTACAATTTACATCTGCTGCCCAAAGGCCTGGTCCCAGAACCACAACTTTAGCTTTTTTTCTAAAAGCAAGGAGAGATGGAGTCGATCTTATTTTGTTTGGGAGTGCGTTCCATAGGCAAGGGGCCACTGCCGAGAAGGCCCGGTGACTCGTCCCCACCAGCTGCATTTGCGATGCTGATGGGAGTGAGAGAAGGGCCTCCCCAGATGATCTCAGACTGTGAGATGGGACATAGAGGCAGATGCATTCGGACATGATGAAGTGATGAAATGGCAATGCGTTTTTTTCTTTCAGTAAATGTGTTCATGGGTTTTGATGTGTGTGAGTATGGAAAACAGAAGTGTATAAGTATTTGAATGTTTATATATAGTGTGTTAATGTAAACTTGCTTTAAAATTGTTTTATTAAAAGATGGACGTATGTAATGTAATACTCAGTTAAAGTATAAGTTTTAGGTAGGTTTATTCGCATTAGCTGAGAATTGGACAGAGGCCCCAAGCGTTCCCATAGCAACCTAGCTCCAAGCTGAGGAAAAAGAGGTGGAGCCAACTGTCACTGGGGAAAAAAGGAATGTTGTTTTTAAAAAAGAGTCAGTTGGTGATTGAAGGGACCAGAGAGAGGTTGATGGTGTTTTGTGTAGAACTAGTTGCTGGAGAGTTTTAGGATAGTTAGTCCTAAAGGTAGTCAGGAAGTGAAAATTGGCACTAAATAGTGAGTTAAGGTCCAGAGAAAGAAAAGGCTGAGGAACAGCTGGGGTGTGATTAAAGCAATCTGTTCTTATGTATCTACATGACAGTCTTAGATGAAGGAAACCCATTTTGAAAAGTTGTACTTATGTAACCAATAAGCATACTAATAAGAATTACAAAAATAAAAGGAGATACTGTTTCATCTACCAGCAAGTTTTTCTCTCAATCCTTCTCTGGGCTATTCTATTCATAAACGGTGGCAGCAATGACACAGGAAAACCCTCCTGAGAGAAATTAAAGAATCCATGAGAAGTGAAGTCACTACAATGACCAATAATAACTATTGATTTTGGTGTGGAAAACTTGTCACAGTTCCATTGTCATGGACTGATCACTATCTGGTCAGGTTTTGATTCGCTGGGACTCCAAACCTCTGCAGGAGTGGGGGACCAATTGAGATGGTCTGCCCCAGGAAGCTTATGGATCCGGATGGATTCCTGACAACTCTTGGGGATTTTCCTGTCACCTTGGCAGGTGATACAGTTGAAGCACTGACTGATCTCTAGAATGGAGAAATAGCCAGGGTGGTGGGTACACGTACTTCTGAATGTCCCCTCTCACAGAGCAGAATATAACCAGCCCCTTCGTTTTCCAAGGCGTTGGTGACTAAGAAGCAAGTGAGATGGAGACTAGAGCAATGTTGACAGAGAACTCAAAATGAATCTGACTGAGCACAGACTGGAGCATATTTGAAAGCCTATTCCTTGACAATGGAGGCAGCAGAGAAATCGTTCCTTGCTATCACCATTGCATCAGTAAGAAACCATCCAGGTATCAGGAGCCCCTTGAGAAACTGCAAGTCGCTTCTGGTGTGAGAGAATTGGCCATCTGCAAGGACATTGCTCAGGGAACGCTCAGGTGTTTTGTTGTTTTAGCATCTTTATGGGAGCCTTCTCTTTTTGTCCCCGCATGGAGAGCCAGAGCTGACAGAAGGAGCTCATCCGCACTCTCCTGGATTCGAATCTTGGACCTGTCAGTTTCAAGTCCTACCACAGGGACTCCTGCTTGAGGCCGAATCAGGAAGCCCCAAATCCAAAAGGTCAAGCCGCAGAGAGTCCCCAGTATTCCTCTTGGCCCATGGCCCAAGTTGCACCAGTGCCAAACCTTCTTTTTTCCTTTTGCCCCACCTCTGTGCCATATCCCACTACATCAACCTCGTCCCTCCCAACAAGCCCAGCCACCATTGCCTCCCATTACCCCATCTGTACAACCTTTACACAGCAAATAGCACATAAAAAAACATTTCAGCAATACATCACAAAGCAATAGAAAAGGGCACCTTTCCCCAGCCCTCCTCAGCACATGCAATAACATTTCTAACCCCATAAGCAGATCACATTAGAACTATGAGCATGCACATTTCCCCCTCCTCCGTGCCTCCAAGCAACAACAGCCAGGCCACATCCCACCCAGGCCTATGCTAGGCCGCTGCAGTATCACCACCCACCACTAGGTCCCGAAACGCCTTCCCCACTCCCCACCGCAAGGAAGACTTTTCAAAAGTTAACCAAAACAAATCAAAACACCTTACAAAACAAACACTCTGCCATTTCTCCCATCGTTTCCTCTTCCTCCTTTCTCTCTCTCTATCCTTTCTCCGGCCTGGGGGAAGCATATCCTAGCTCAAAAGCGGCAGCTTTTGGGGCAGTTTTGGCCCAAAGAGATCTCTTCAGGGGGGTGGGTGAGGGCCTCGGAACTGATGCTATGGAAGACCTAGGTCTCTCAAGTACTGTGACCCCATTTGCCCCTTTCTGATCGTTTTTTTCCTCCTGGACTATTCCTGGACTGCTCTTTATCAGCTGATTCCAGCATGTGCCCTTGCTACATCTTACAGATTATGGACCCGAAGGGACTCTCTTTCTGGACAAACCGTGTCCGATGCTTTTCCGGAGGGGTTTTGCCCAATCTGGGACTGAAAGGGATCCCAGGTATTTTGGGCTTTGGGAGAAGCAGTTCACCAAGGACACTTCCCAGTTGAATATTCCCAGCCTTTTCCCCTCTTGCCACATGGACTTTGTGACTCTCTGCCACTCTATTGCACTCCAGAAGCAATTCTGCCCCTCAGGACTCTATAGTTTCCTCAAGGACGCTTCTCCAGTTGGACATTTCCTGTTTCTCCCCTTTTGCACCATGGACCCTCAATGACTTTGCTACTCCTTTGCACCCCAAGCCCCAAAGGCTCTGCAGTTCCCAAGGACAGTGGTTACATCAAGGAGGACTACAACTCCCAGGAGGAAAGCAGCATTGTGCTGCCTGTTTTAAAGATCATTCCTCTGGGAGCAAGAGCTGCATGGGAATGTAATTGGGATGATTGCAGGGGGACATCTGGGTTGTCTTGTCTACATTGTGCCCCTATGTGTTCCCCTTTTGTGTCCCTGTAACGTTAAGATAATGCCCTCAGCAGAGAGTTCCAGAGTTTAACAGAGCACAATAACCCACTTTTCCATCCATTTTGCCTTGCACAAATAATAACTCTGGGAGGGACGTTGGGTTTCTTAATAACTCTGGGATGGGACGTTGGGTTTCTTGCAGGCTCGGGGGTGAGGCATGCCCAATAAAACACTCGAGATTAAAATTTATGCCATGGCATTCCCTGAACCAGGGTGCCAAGACTCTGAACCCACATATGTCTCTGTCATTTTCAGAGAAAGCTTGGCCAATGATAGGGAATATGTTAGAGCCTTAAAGGGTCATATAATCATAACCCAAAACATGGTTGTTTCATTGTGGAATTCGGAACTCCACAGCCAGCCCAAATAGACATTTTTGACCATTTTAAACTGAGAAACCATGCTTCCCGCTCAGCCAGAAACTCCCAGACAAAGGAGTTTCGGCCAGGACAAAAGATTGCCATTAAGTTACTCAAACCAAACAATAGACAGGAAGGCTTGAGTCTCCCATCGGAAGCTCGCCAGCCGCAAGTTACTTCCTTCACCCAGCCGTTTCCCTTTGTGTCCTTTCCCGCCTTGCATAGCCGGCCAGGATTGGCTCGTTCGAATCTTGGCGCGTCTTTTCCTATTGGTTAAAGCGTGCCGGCCGCCTCCTGACCCAGCTGACTTTGACAGCTCGGCGAATCAGCTGGAGCTACACGTGGGAGGGGAGGGCGCCCGATTCAAATGTAAATGACTGCTTTTCTATATATTTGCCTGCATTCCCATTAAAGACTATGTTTTGCCTTTGAAACCTTGGCGTGGCATTTCATCCTATTCAGCTGAATTAGACTCTTCTCTCGGTATTGGCGTTCTTCCAAATCTGGGTGAGCATTGATCTGGGTTACCTTGGGATTTGTAGTTCTGGGAAGATCATCCAGATTTGGGCCTTGATCCTCGCATTTTAGGGGTGGCCTGGGCCAGTCCCCCTATGGGAAGGGTCCCTTAAATTCAGCCGTTCGACAACATGCTGAGCTGTTTTGATTGGTCAGAGGCCTATTATGAACTGATTCTCAAGGGGAAATCACTGGCCATTCAGCAGCTTGTTGTGAAACATTTGCAAGGCACTTTGCAGATAAAATCACTCAGATCCATTCCAACTTGGATTCTGTTATTGATACAGTTCCAGTGAATGCAACTTTGGCTCCTGCTTGTCCAGTGTTGATGGATACCTTTCAACTTGTGCAAATTGAGGATATGGACAGGATCCTTGGAGAGGTGAGAGCTACCGCATGTATTCTAGATCATTGTCCTTCCTAGCTGATCAAAGAGGCCAGAAGGAGACTGGCAGATGAAGGTGATGGCTCCTTGGAAAAAGGCAAAATTCCAACTTGCCTAAAGGAGGCAGTGGTGAGACCTATATTTAAAAAACCATGCCTGAACACCTTTTTATTGGACAACTATTGACCAGTGTCCAACCTTCCCTTTCTGTGCAAGGTTTTGGAGGTTGTGATGGCATTCTAACTCCAGAGATTTCTGGATTCTGGTTTCCGGCCTGGCTGTGGAAAAGAGATAGCTTTGGTTGCCTTGGTGGAAGACCTATGAAGACTAGGGGCCCTTTCACACAGCCCCATATCCCAGAATATCAAGGCAGAAAATTCCACATTATGTGTTTGAACTGGAAGATATAGCAGTGTGGACTCAGATAACCCAGTTCAAAGTAGATATTGTGGAATTTTCTGCCTTGATATTCTGGGATATAGGGCTGTGTGGAAGGGCCCTAAGAGAGCTAGACAAGGAGAGTGTGTCCTTACTGGTTCTTGTGGATCTCTCAGAGGCTTTCAGTACCATTGAACATGGTATCCTTCTGCGTCATTTCACTGGGATGAGACTGGGAGGCACAACTTTACAGTGGCCCCGGTCCTTCCTGGAGAGCTGTAACTAGAAGTTGGTGCTGGGAGACTCCTGTTTAAACCCCTGGCAATTGTGGGGTTCCTCAGGGTTCTACTTTGTCTCCCATGCTCCCATATACATGAAACTGCTGGGAGAGGTCATCAGAAGTTTTGGAGTACAGTGTCATCTATGTGCAGATGACACCAAAGTCTGCTACTCCTTTCCACCTAATGCCAAGGAAGATTTTAAAGACCATGTCAAGGGCTGCTGTGGCTTTATATGTAATTTATATGACATTTTGTTGTCAAATAGCACAATGATAAATAAAGCTATTCTGGTATGTTTTATGGATATAGTCTGAATGGTTTTTAATACTAATGATTAGGCTTGGTCTCCGCGGTTTAAAAATTATTTGAAATCGGATTCAATTCCTTAAAAAAGCTAATTTTGATGTTTACCGCACCTCGAGCGCCAACCTGGAAGTGGACTTTGTTTACTGAACCTTGGGGCCGGCATTTTTCTTAATTATTGTAATTAGGTCGTATCTTCCCCTCTCAGTACAGATTCTTCTAACAGAAATATCTATGTCCAGAGAGTCCTGTCCGTGCCTTCTGTCTTGTCGGGTAAGCAGGGAGAAGCATGTAAAAGCATTGCCAAAGCCGCAGACATGAGGAATGGATGGCAGAGGGAATGGATCGATCCATTCTCTCTGCCATCCATTCCTCATGTCTGCGGCTGCCTCTCTCTCGCCCCAATCCATGGATCCATGGATCGGGGCGAAAGAGAGGCGAGGGGGGTGAGCGGGGGCCTCCTCCTTCTCTCTCGCCTATGGCAGGGTGGCGAGAGAGGAGGAGGATGCCCCCATGCTCCTCGCTGCCTTTCTCTCACCCCAATCCATGTATCCATGGATCGGGGTGAAAGAGAGGCGAGGGGGGGCGAGCGGTGGCCTCCTCCTCTCTCGCCTATGGCAGGGCGGCGAGAGAGGAGGAGGATGCCCCCCATGCTCCTCGCTGCCTCTCTCTCGCCCCGATCCATGGATCCATGGATCCGGGTGAAAGAGAGGCGAGGGGGGCGAGTGGGGGCCTCCTCCTCTCTCGCCTATGGCAGGGATGCTTCCAAGAATAGAATACCCCCCTCCCTCCTTCCCTCCCTCCTTCCTATTTGGAGAGTCCCATCTAGAATTCAGTGTGGTTTATTCCAGTTTTGGCCTACAACTCCCAGAAATCCCAACCAGTTTACCAGCTGTTAGGATTTCTGGGAGTTGTAGGCCAAAACCATCTGGAATAAGCATGCGCTGGAATAAGAACTAATAACGAATTTTGTTATTAATTACGTTACATTTCAGAACTTTTTTGAATTTTTTTTGTAAGTCTTTCTATTACTAATAAAAAAAATCCCCCCCCCCCATTTGATTTTAGAACCATGATTTTTTTTGGATCAACCAAGCCTACTAATGATGTTTCATGCTATTTTAATATTTGTATATTTTAAATTGTATGCTGATGTTTTTATGTTAAACTACTTTGAGTCTCCTGTGGGAGAGATAAAGCAGGGTATAAACAAATATAATAATAATAATAATAATTAATGCAGGCACAAGAATTCCCTCCTCCTGAGGAAGCAAGTGATGTCATGCTCCCAGGTTGCTGCTAACAGCCACATCACATATCAGTAAAATAGATGGGAGGAGTAGCTATGCAGGAAATACTTGAAGGAATGTGATTGAGAAACCATCTCCAATGCTTACTATCATGACCCTAAATGCATTGAGTTTGATATAAGACTTTTTGAAGTAAATATAGTTGTGATTGTGCTTGCTTTTTAGGGTGTTATAATGGAAAGAACTTCAAAAGATTATTGGCAACAAAAGATCAGCTCAACTCTCAGTGTTCTTGAACTACAGCATCAACCCAATTGTTAGTCCTAGCTTGAGTAGTACTACATAAATTCTGATGATTCATTGGGTATGGTTTGATTAGGTCAAATAACTAGATTTAGGACCAAAGAGTGAAAATCCCAAACTGATCTTGATTTTAATTTTATTTTATTGGGTTTATTAAATCCCATAGATTCCTTGGGCCATTGTTTAGAATAAGCAGGGCTTTATTTTTCAATGAATGCATGAATGATACCATCTCATATATTTTACTATTACCCTTGCCAGAGAAATTTTTATCACCTATTTTGTAGATAAATATCTGAATATTTTGTGTTGTTATTAGGACCAGCCTACTAAAAACAATTGAGCCAATATTGCCAATTTTGTGTTGTACTATGACTCTGGAGATTGGGGTTCAAATGCATCCTCAGCCATGATGAATTCAATCACCTATTTTGTAGATAAATATCTGAAAGTTTTGTGTTCTTATGAGGATCAGCCAACTGAAAACAGTGTTGAGCCAATATTGCCAATATTGTGTTGTACTATGACTCTGGAGTTTGGAGTTCAAACCCACGCTCAGCCATGAAAACCAACCAAGAGCCTTTGGGTAAGTAACATTTTCTATGTCTCAGAAGAAGGCAAAGGCAAGCCCCCTCTGAAAAAAACTTGCCAAGAAAATCCCATGATTGGGTTGTTTTAGGGTTGCTATAATTCAGAAATGACTTGAAAGCAGGCAACAACAACAACATATCAATCATGTCACATTGCAAAGAACTAATATGGCCAGGTCTCCTTAGAGTGTGGGCTACTGAAAATATGTTTGGCATATTGCCAACCTAAATTACTTAGCTAAATGTGCTTGTTTGCAGAGGTTTTTAAGCAGATAGGTGTGTGTTTCTCAGATGTATGCACAGTGGCTACTTCTACTACTGAAGGAGAAGGATCAAGGTATCAGAAGTCTGTTGAGCAAACAATATTTTTAGAACAGTACTTCCTAACCTTTTTTTGACCAGGAACCACTTGATCATGGGACCATGGCCTGCATCATATGATGCCACTGGACAGGCCCCATCCCTTAACATTAATAAGGGTCCCTTGTTTGATGAGGTCATAGGAAACAGAATGTTCCATTGAAATCAATGTGACAGACTTCTAAGTATTTATTTTGGGAATTTCTATGCTGCCTTTCTCCTCACAACATATTTTAAATATATAGTGCAACATAAAACCATTAGCTAAAACAAACCATAAGAGTTACATGAATTTTCCATAACCTCATCCATCTAAACTGTTTAAATTAAATTAAAAACCATCTTAAATTCTGTACTGAATAAAGCTTTTAAAGACTAAGAATTATTGTAAAATGAGCATCGCTCTGCCTCTTCTTCTCTCCTCCTGCCAGCCTCCTGGGAATCCTCATCATGGTTCTCCTTCCTTGGGGCACTCCACCTGCTGAAGCTGGGGTGAAGGGAACATAGAAGGTGTTTGAAGACCATGTTCACAATGGCACTCTTTGGGCATCTGGAAAGGAAGCCACAGAGCATACAGTCTGCATGGGACAGATTCATATACCCATCCAAGAGGCATCATACCTCTTGTGAAAGTAGAGGGTATGTTCCACTGAACACATTGGGCTTACTTCTGAGCAGATATCTTCTATATTGTACTACAAAACACATCAAAAGTCTAGGATTATAGAAGGGAAATGGTGGATTGTGTCAGAGATACTGGCAGAACCACATGACTATCAAAACCCTATATTTGAGGGGAAAAATTAAATACTGTATATGTATAGAGGCAAACAAAGAGATTTTATTTTAAAAGTAATGTGTATAGCTACACTAATTTAACACGAAAAAAACATCTCTCCCCACTTCCCCATTCAAACTACAGGAAATATATACTGCACTACTGTTTGAATATAGCTAGGGGGTGGAAATAGCAACTCTGACAACAGCAACAACAACAAGAAGAGCGTGAATATTTTGCATGGCAAGGCTCGTCTTTTAAACTCATGGCCTTGCACTGAAAAATCTTGGTGTAGGGTTGGGAAGTTTTCTGACACATGGGTTTTACTGTTATTAGAAAGTGTAAAATTGCTACTGTTGATTAGTGGCTTTGTATATCAATGTAATAATGAGTACACTTTGGAAATAATAATAATAATAACAATATTAATAATAATAACAGTGACAACAACACAATCAGCACTGACAAAATTACCATCTGCCAGTTGCAATAGGCCACCTCAACGTGTAATCCAATACAACAGCCAGCAGAGTGATTTTTTTTTAGCTCTGGACTCATCTTGTTGTGTTTCTAATAATAATAATAATAATTTATTGTTGAAAGATTTTCATAAGAAAAATCAAATAATTCCTTTATTGGGTAACATGAAAATCCAGCACGTTTGACAGCAATGGCGTAAGTAGTGTTAGTTTATACTTCTTTTGAGACAAAAAGTTACAATCAGTGGCACAAGAGAAATGCATTGGGCTTTAACCTACACCTTTGACCAGAACTGTAAGGAGATGGATTTGTTTTGATGATCAAGTTCAAGTCATTGGACAGGTGTTTTAAAGTCTGGACTGAAACCCAGAGCAGATTGTCACTAGTCACAACTTAGTATGAAAGGCAGCAGAGGTGAATAGGGACAGGGTTAGCCAGAGAATTTGGAGAAAGCTATGCCAAATGTCCTTGTAAAACTGAGTTTTATTCACAAATGGATATTTGCAGTGGGCATTTAACCCATGACTAATAACCTACATTGCTGTTTGCATTCCAGATTATGACAATGTCCTTCTTCATCTACTAAATGAAAGTCACTGCAGGGGATTATTTTAGACTCAACACCTTGTCAGAAAAGAAATCCATGGCAGAAAAACAACCCAGGAAGGACAAGCTGTGAATGACAACAGACAAAACGTTAGGAAATACACACAAAAAGTTGAAACCAGGTTGCCAAGGAGATGTCATCAGATTCCTCTACTTATATCGCAAAGCCAACACAAAGAATATACTTCTTAAGAAAGAAAACAGAGAAGAACAGAAACTTAACCGATAAGGCTGTTTATCATATTCACAATCAATCCTTGCCCTAATCTCTCTATTGATATTTTTCCCCATGACAAAATTGGAGTTCAGGAAGTGAAAGACTGAATGATATGTTCAGTTACTGAGGTGGTACAGCATAATAGCTATAAATGCAGACAGACACATGAGGAGAATGTTTATTGTTCAAGTTCACTTTATTACAGTCAGTGACCAGTTTGAGAGAAAAGGGACATAGTCCTGTAAAAGCATATCAGAGTTAAGGATTAAGAGATTTAAAAATTTAAAATAAGTGTATAATTGTTAGAACATTCAGATAATCAACTTAAGAATCTAAGCTAAAAGCCATATATGGGATTTTATTTATTTATTTATTCAAATTTATCAGTCGCCACTCACATCCGGCTCGGGGCGACTCACATACAACAAACGGCAATTACAACAACATTTACAGCAACATTAAAAATCTTAGAAATTAAACCCAATGTTTATTGGTAGAAATGAAGGAATAAATTACAAAGAAAGTGGCTGCATCTAACTCTTCAAGCCTATTCAGGAAATTATCCAGCATAAGCTATGTCACATGTTATTTATAGTGGCACAAAAACACAACACAACCTTCACTTTATTCTTTGCACTGAGCTTTTTAAAAACCGAAAATCTATATATATAAAGGAACAGTCGTCATGTGAAGACTACCTCAAACAGAGAAACCTTACAAAGCAGAAACACAAAACTTGCCAACAGAAATAGGCCTCAAGCAAGGTACGTTTGTAGCAAAGAAACTTTCCCCCCCAAAACCTAAAAGGCCCCCAAAACAACGAGTAAAAATAAAACTACATTTCCCAGCATCCTCCAGGGCTGCCAAAGACTCCCCCAGCCTCTACATTCTGACAACATGATTGGCTGCCAATAAGGGCGGATTTGCATAACTGTTGTACTGGCCAGCCAACATGAACATTCCGACCTATAACAAACTGTCAGATGAGTGCCACAGCCTCCTCCAACACTTTCAAATCAGAAGACCATGATGGAGATCAACACCATTCAAGGGGACAAAAGACACAGAGCAGGACATCTTGAAAAAGAGAGGAGCAGAAAGTAAGCTAGACATGAGGATCTTGAGAAAGGTGGCTAAAAAGGATATGGAAAGGATTTTTAACAGTCCCCCAGCAGACACTGGACGCACCTGTGAAGATAGAGATCCCCTGACAGGACAAGCCCTCCCCAAGCTGATCCGTCCTGGCCATGGTACAAGTCAAACCCGAAGGGCTGCAGGCAAAGAGCTGAGTCACAAACATAAAACCCCCAATTCACTAACAACAATTCCAACCCTTACATACTCAGACTTTCTCGCATCTCCTAAATAGGGCACAGCAACGCGTGCCGGGTACAGCTAGTAATATATAATGTAGCTTTGTTCTGAAATACACATGTTAGCAGCTTCTTCCTTTGGCAAGAGTTGCATGGAGATCGGCAGGAACTAGACTATGGAAATCAACTTTGGTGTAAATGAACAAACATCCAGTGGCTTCATATAAAAGGGGAAATCCTTCATACCAGCAATTCTATATAAGTTTTGATATGAATAAAATAAATACAATTATCTTGGTAGCTTTCCTGAATGTATTCTAATTTTAGTTCCTCTGTATTGTGTTTTGGATTCATGGGCAAGATCCAAAGCACTGCACAATTGCCTGCCAACCCCCGAAATAATAAGACCACACACCAGTATTTGGCTTTACTGTAAATATGGACAACATTTATTATTAATATTGCGCTGAGTGTAGTCTCTGAACTCCAGGAACAGAGAGTTAACAAACTCTGAGTCTAGCCACTTACTGTCCCCTCCATTTCTCAGTTTTCCGCCACTGTCAAGGTTGGTTTTATTTTCCTCCATGGTGCAAAGGGTCCTCTGTCCTAAAAAAAGTTCTTCTGAGGACTCTGAACCGGCCCAGGACCGTAAGGGACTTAATGAAATCCCCCATTCTACCAGGCTTGGTATATATAGTCCTGCCCTCACCTCAAAGGCCGTTGAAAACTCAGAGGAAAGAGTGTCTTCCATCCTGAAAACCTGTCTAAATCTAGTTGGTAATGTCTTCATCTGCTTGCAGGTTAGAGGAGTTTGATGAGGAACGCCTCGGTGGCAGAATGGCTCCTGCAGGCAGAGCACTCTCAAAGATCTGCTAGCTGTGCCACCATCTTGCTCATCTCTTGGCATTTTTGTCAGAAAACAAACCTCTATAATAACGAAACTTTCTGAATGGCTTTCCTGTTCTTCTCTGGATTAAAACAGAAGAATGTTAAGTGTGGAGAATAGTCTTAAAAGCAACCCATCAACACTTAAGAACTGGACAGCATTGAGAAGTCAGTCACTCAGTGTGATGAAGTATTGACTTTTAATTGCAGGTTAAGGATAATTCTGTGTATGTGTTTAAATGTTTAAGTGTTTAGGGATAACATAACTGGGTGATGTTGGCAGACCCAGCTCCCTGGAGTTGCATTGCCATGGTGAAAGGGTAGGGGCTAACTACCTTAGCAGCAAGGCAAGAATTTGAATTTGGGCAGTTGGAAAACCAGTTGAGCTCAGCTCAGTGAGTTGAGAAGGTGGTAGGGACAGTTTGCTGAGGAAGACAGCTAATAATGCTAGGAGAAAGTGCTGCTCAGCAAAGGCTTTAGAATAGCAGGGTAGCTTGCCAAGTAAAATGACGAGAATAAGCTACTCTGATTGGTACACAAGCACAGGCTGTGATTAGTCAAAAGGACATCATGTGCTTTTGTTTACAATGTTTCTGAATGGTTAGGGAACTGCGCATGGCAAATGAAGGCTTCTCTCTCTTGGCAGGCACTGGAGAAAAGAATGCCGGAAAATGTAACAATTTGGGAACACGCTGCATTAGAGCAGATAATATAGTGTGAGAATCAGAATTAATACCTACGCCATGCCTGTTAACAAATAGGAGTGAGATGCTAGAAAATGCTTTGTTTAATTGGATAATAAAATGTGGTTTCATGAATGCCAGCCAATACCAAGACATGAAGAAGGGTGGGACTGGAAATTGCCACCATTGCTTGTATAAAACCTGTGTGCTGGAAATGATCTGGGCTCTGTCTCAAAGCAGCTCGTTCTGTAAACAAGGGGACAGAACCCCGTCAGCTGATGTGTATCAAATAAAGCTGGTTTCATTGTACCGCAGTAAGGATTGTTGCTTTGTCCGTTCCTGTGCTCGCACGAAAGACGCTGCCTGAAGAAAAGGTATTGTCTGGGGAGTTTTGGGACTCCAAATTACTGCTACAATGTTGGCAGACCCAGCTCCTTGGAGTTGCATTGCCATGGTGAAAGGGTAGGGGCTAACTACCTTAGCAGCAAGGCAAGAATTTGAATTTGGGCAGTTGGAAAACCAGTTGAGCTCAGCTCAGTGAGTTGAGAAGGTGGTAGGGACAGTTTGCTGAGGAAGACAGCTGAAAGAAGGAATTAAGAGTTAAATTTTAAAAGAAGGCGGTCAAAGTAGCAGTTGGCGAGAAGAGACAATAAAGTCAGTCAGAGATAGTCAAAGAATTAGGACTGAAAAGGGGAACAGTCCTGAGACTGTGCTAGGGAAGCCAATCTATAGTTTATGCTGAGGCATAAAGGTGGCAGAAAGAGCCAAAGCAGCATTCTCGTGGAACAGACTATAAGATGAACTGATAGAAACCGGTTAGGAAAGTAGACTAACTGCATAATCTTATGATATTCTAAGAAAGAAATGAACTGCATAACTTTGTAACATTTTAAAGAAGGAACCTCTATGAAAGAATAACAGCCAAGCATTGTACCTCTAAGATCTGAGAAGTATTGTAACATTGAAACCATCACGCTAACACTTTCATCCTTAAAATAAACCAGTTACAGTTTCTTTGTTCATAAGTCTCTTGGTGTCAGTATTTCCAAAGTCAAGCCTCACTTTGAAAACCCAGCAGTGGTCGGCTAAAGGCAGCATTATTAGGTTGTTATTAGTCCCTCGCCACTATACCAATTGATGGCCAAATACTTACCTCAGAATATTTGGTGGCAGCATCATTAGAACTAGGTGTCAGTAAAATATATACATTATTGACATTCTAAACAATTAAAGACAGTTAATAATCACCTCGTTACACTCAGTCATTCCCAATCTGTGGGATATCTCTTCTGTATCTTGTGATATTGGTTTATATAGGTAAATTTAGAATTTTAAAGGTGGATTAAAAATGACATAAGGTCTAACTCTTGGAAAACCCATGCCAAATAGACTGGTGGTTAAACCTTTACATTGTCTTTCTAGAGGGGAAAAAACCGTCCTCCATAACAAACTAAATTCAAGACAATACAGATAATATCCAATCCATATATGTATCTCAACAGAATACATTTATAAAAAGTTAGCGCAATTGAATTGTATAGCATTCAAAAACCCGGTTAAAAGATTTTGAAAAGAATACAGTTAATCAAAATGTTCCTTTCTTTCTATCCTATTCTGCCTTTCTCCCAGTGTAAGATTCAAGTCGCTTTGTATCCAGTTAAATTAAAATTACAGATAAAAAAACACAAGGAAGCAATAAATGATTCTTGTGAAGAGCAAATAGTGGAAAAATGCTAAACATTTGGGAAAATCAGTTCTGAGGTATAAGTGACACAGCTATTGATTCACTCTTCTTTATAGGATGGAAAAATATGTTTCAAATATTATTCCATTTCCCTGCTTAATAAAACCATCAGCCCAGCCACCCTGTAGTACTGCATGTAATATTCTTTTTGAATGTAACCAAAGGGCATGGCAACATTGAAGGCAAATTATAATATTTACTGGGTCTGATTCCCATGTACTTTTAGATGCCCTCAAGTTCTGTGTCATGCATAAAGGTTTGCTAAGTGTTGTGAATGTTAAATATGCATCAGGGTGAGTGTGACCAAACCTGTCATCAAAAGGACCTGAGCCATCATTTTATGCTTTCTTTCCTGTAGGCATTTAAATCCCTGTAGAGGCTAATTCAAGGCTTGCTGCCCTGGTCAAGTGGTTCATTGGTTCACTGTAATAAAATATTGCCTGAGATCCAGAGCATCTATAAGTAAGGAGCAGTCTGCTTTTTAAAAAATAGGCACTACCAGCTCTGTTTGATTAGCGGATGACAGCATAGGGATAATAAAGACGCATACAAAGGAAGATAAAAATGTTTCAATTCGTTATTAATATATTTGCTCATGGCATTACATTGGGGAAAAGAATTCACAGATGGAGAACTAGTGGCTTCCCAGATGTTGCTTGTAATTTGGGATAAAGGAAGCTGAATTCTGACCATATCTGAAGGGACTCATGTTTCTCATGCCTGTCTTCACTTGGATCCCATAATCAATTGAATCTCATGTATCTGCAATAATGATAAACACTCAGTGGATGGCATCCTGTTGCTTAGTTCCAGAAAAAGTAGATATAATCGCAGGCGCGATTGGTGGGGACGAGAGACAGGGCCTTTTCAGTGGTGGCTCCTCGGCTTTGGAACGCCCTTCCTAATGACATCAAATCAGCCCCCTCCCTCCTGACATTTCGCAGGAAGGTCAAGACCTGGCTATTTGACCGGGCATTTGCAGATGTAGTATGATTATCAAATAGAGACCTAAGGAACGACAACGATGCAATTGGATACCGATTTAATAATGAGACGCAGATATTGTGTTTTTAACGTTAAATGCTAAATTGTATATGTTGGAATTGTATTGATAATTGTTAATTTGTTTGTCTTGAGCAGTTCCTGCTATTTGTACACCGTCTCGAGTCGCCTTCGGGCTGAGGGAGGCGGTCTAGAAGCAAAGTAAATAAGTAAATAAATAAATATATTCACTCAGTTCCTGGATGGTGAAAACATAGATAATCTAATCTGCATCAATGGGAGCCTGCTATTTAGAACAAGGGAAGGAACAGTACAATTCTATTCTGCTTTGACCAGACCTCACCTGGAATATGGTGCCCAGTTCTGGGCACCACAGTTCAGGAAAAATATTGATAATATTGAATATATCCAAAGGTGGAAGACCGTAATCATCAAAGATCTGGAAGCCAAGCCTTAAGGCAGTAGTTCTCAAACTTTCTAATGCCGTGACCCCTAAATAAAGTTCCTCCTGTTGTGAGGACCCCCAACCATATTTTCATTGCTACTTCATAACTGCTACTGTTATGAATCATAATGTAAATATCGGATATGCAGGATGTATTTTCATTGTTACTAATTAAACATAATTAAAGCATAGTGATTAATCACAAAAACAATATGTTTGTGGGAGTATGGACAACGGATGGTGGGATTGCCAGTACCTTCAACCAATTCAGCTCTGACTTCTACAGACCACTGAGACCCCCCATGAATTACAGACCTGGACCAAACTTGGCATACGGAACCCCCATGACCAACATAAAATACTGGAGGGGGTTGGAAAAACTGACAGTAATCTACAGAAGATGTAGTTCACCTACATCCGGAGAGCACTGTGAATCCAAATGACTATGGATCTGGACCAAACTGGACCAAACAAATACTCAGTATGCCCAAATTTGAACACTGGTGGAGTTTGGGAAAATCTGACATTTGGGAGTTGTGGTTGTGTGGATTTATAGTTCACTTGCACCATGTTAATGGCAGTCTCTGAGGATGTAACACAAGCACCTGCTCATCTGATTTTAATTGACTTATTTGAATTGGTGCAGCTCGAGGATGTGGACAAGATACTTGGAGAGACAAGAGCAACCACATGCATCCTAGACCCCTGCCCATCCTGGTTGATAAGGGAAGCCAGAGGGGGTTTGGCAGAATGAGTGAAGGTGGTTGTAAATGCCTCTTTACAGGAAAGCAACATTCCAGCCAGCTTAAAACAAGCTGTAATAAAAGCACTGTTGAAGAAACCATCACTGGACCTCACTTAATTTGTCAACTTTTGGGCAACTTCCAATCTCCTTTTCTTGGTCAAAGTCCTGGAACATCTGGTGGCCTTGCAACTCCAGGTGTTCTTGGAAGACATGGATTATCTAGATCCAGCACAGTCTGGCTTTAAGTCGGAACATGGTACTGAGACAACCTTTGTTGCCTTTGTGGATGATCTACGCCAGGAACTAGACAGGGGACTCTATCCCTGTTGGTTCTGCTGGACTTCTCAGCAGCCTTCAATACTGTAGACCACAGTATCTTTCTGAATTGCCTTGCAGGAATGGGACTTGGGTGTACTGTTATACAGAGGCTCCAGTCCTTCCTACAGGGCTGTTCCCAGAAGGTGTTATTGCGCCACAGCCATTGTCTTGTGGGGTTCCTCAAGGGCCAATACAGTCTCCCATGTTGTTTAACATCTACATGAAGCCACTGGGAAAGATCATCTGGAGTTTTGGAGTTTGATGTCACCTATACGCAGATCACATTCAACTCTATCATTCCTTTCCACCTTCTACTAAGGAGGCTGTTCAGGTCCTGAACCAGTGCTTGGCAGCTGTGACAGTCTGGATGAACAAATTGAAATTGAATCCAGACAAGACAGAGGTACTCCTGGTCAGTCATAAGATGGAACAGGGCATAGGGTTACAGCCTGTGTTGGATGGGGTTACACTCCCCCTGAAGACGCAGGAGGTCTCCTGGACTCATTGTTGAGCCTGGAACCCCAGTTCTCGGCGATGGCGAGGGGAGCATTCACACAATTAAAACTTGTGCACCAGCTGTGCCTGTGCATTGGGAAGTCTGACTTTGCCATGGTACTCTCTGGTTACATGCCGTATAAAGTACCACAATGAGCTCTATGTGGGGTTGCCTTTGAAGACAGTTCAGAAGCCAGGGATCCTGTGTAATAATGCAGCACTCCTGCCAATCCACTCTCGAAAAGAGCTTTAAAAATGCCAGAGGAGAGCAGCCAGGGCTTATAAAACCTCTGCCCTGTCTCCCTATCTCCCTGTGACCCTACTCAACAGGCATTCACACCAACCAATTTAATTTTGGTCTCTTTCCAGGGAGGCCATCAAAGGCATTCCCTCACCCACATCAGCCACAGTTGCATGGTCTTGGGTGCAAAATATTGCTGCTTTCATCACTGTTCTAATTCTGTATCTTGGATTCAGAAAATTTCTAACATTCACATCACCAACTCTTGAGGACTTTTCTGTGTACTATAATTTTCTTAATTTCATCTGAGATTCATTTTTGAGGGGAAGGTTAAAGGCACCAGATCCAAATCTGGGAGACAAAGGGCTAGACCAAATGGTCTTGGGGACTGTATGTGACCCCTGGGCTGGATGTTCCCCACCTGTACCCTAGACATTACTGCACAAACCAATGGATTCAAAATGCAGGAAAAGAGATTACAGCTGAATATTAAGAGCAGTCAAACAGTGTAATACAATGCCTCAAAGTATGGTGGAATCTCCATATTTGAAACTAAATCCAGACAAGACAGAGGTCCTCCTGGTCAGTCGCAAGGCCGAACAGGGCATAGGGTTACAGCCTGTGTTGGATGGGGTTACACTCCCCCTGAAGACGCAGGTTCGCAGCTTGGGAGTGATCCTGGATTCATCGCTGAGCCTGGAACCCCAGGTCTCAGCGGTGGCCGGGGGAGCTTTTGCACAGTTAAGACTCATGCGCCAGCTGCGCCCGTACCTTGGGAAGTCTGATCTGGCTACGGTCGTCCATGCTCTGGTCACATCGGGGAGGCCCTGCTCTCACTCCCGCCTACGTCTCAGATGAGGCTGGTGGGGACGAGGGATAGGGTCTTCTCGGTGGTGGCTCCCCGCCTGTGGAATGTGCTTCCTATTGATGTACGATCTACCACATCCCTCCTGGCCTTCAGGAAAAAGTAAAATCCTGGCTGTGGGACCAGGCATTCGTACACCAGCACAAGGCAGCATTTTAGATTGGTTTTTAATGAAAGTGGGTGATTATGGCCAATGTTTTATGGACTGAACATTGTTTTAATCCAGAGTGAATGTGTATGGTGCTAATGTAGTTGTATTTTAATGTATTTTTAATGTATTTTAATTGTTGAAGTGTTTTGGGGTTTATATTGTTATTATGTGGGCATCGAATTGTGCCGTATTGTAAGCCGCTCTGAGTCCCCCCTCGGGGGTTGAGAAGAGCGGGGTAAAATCCCGAAATAAAAATAAATAAATAAAATAAATTATTTGCTATCTGTTGGGAATGTTTTGATTGTGTGTTTGTGCATGGCAGGGGGTTGGACTTGATGGCCTTTTCTATGATTTTAATTGATTCAGAGTGTCTGCTGTAGTCAGGATTAAACTAGGAATTAGACCTCAAGTGTATGCCTTTCATTTCTAGGAGAGTGTATATCTCTGTTAGGGGGATTCAATTCCCCAGTGCATCTTTTAGTTTATAAATCATGCAACACTGATAATGTGGAATTATTTTCTCATATCCTTATTGTTCCAGTTATAAAATAAGACTAGAAGAAGGTTCTAGTATCTACACCAGTCCCTTCAGACATTTTACCTCTTCTGCACACTGTTATGTAGGAAGAATGCATCTATAATTGTTATACCCATGAGATCTACAGCCCATCTAGTCTTTCAGGGGCTTGGCTTTGATCTCATCAGCTTGAGGATACTTTAACAATTCATCTCCCCAAAAGCTTTCCCCCTAGAGATGAAATGCAGTTGTGATTGAACTGTCTTCCCTCTAGGCGCTTACTACACATTTTCACTTACAAGATTCAACTACGGATGGAATTTGTCTTTAACTAGAACAAGAATGGACTTGCTGCATTTCACAAATTGTCATCCTGGTTTAAGAGTTTCATTTGGTGCGGAATGCAGGAGCATAGATGATGATGGGGGCAAAATGTATATTAATTCTGACTTATCTGTGTATGCCTGTCTCTTTGCTCCACCATCAGTTCAAGACTCTGATATTGATCTTTAAAACTCTTAGAGGTATGGGACAACATCCTGTCTATAACAACACATAAGTTGAAGCGAATGATCGACTTGCCATTATCACTTAAAATGTCAAGTTTTTGTCACTGAAATGCCATAGCAGAATGTCAGCTTACACAGGGGTGGCTATTCCCCACAGTGAACATTAGTTTTAGTCAATTATGTCTGCTCTGTAACTTGCAGCCTCTCAAAAGCCAAACCAACCATTGAAAATGGTACATATTTCTGGAGAAACAGGTAGAGAAAGGTGCCACCAATACAAGACACTGGGGTGAATAAACTGTGTACTCACTAATCCATTCTGGGAGATAAAGTCATATATGTTCCTTTCAAACTATGATGAACCAAGCTCTCTTTCTTTTTCCTTTTATGCTTTTTCTTTGAATGTCTTTAGGTAATCCCAGACATTTCGTCTTCCATTTCCTCTTCTAGTTCCACTGCAGAATTCCTACTCCTGTTCACAAATTTTCACATAAATATCAGGTATGGATGGGCTGAACTGTCACTAATGTATTGGTGCTGAGTTGGAGGCAGTTCACAAATAAATAGCAAAATTTAGAATGGAGACTTTAACCCAACATGGGGAGTACTGGTTTAATGCACATGGCAGGATAGTGGAAATCAGGTAAGGAGTAAATGTATACCATCTGTGTTGCTTCAGGGACAATTCAAACTATTAATTGTTGCCAATACAGGCCTAAATGGGTGCCATAATGACACCAGCTACAACTGCATTACATATTACATGACACACACAATTCAAGGTACAGGAAAGGAAGACATGTTTTGGACACTGATTCCAACCCACATTATGTGCCGTGAAGGACTGTGCTGAGTTCTAAGTTCTTCTGATTTGCTTTTCTACCAGTGAAATCATGAGACAACACAATTACATGGGTTAAATATAGGCAACTTTTATTATAGGTTACCAATCAATCTCTGTGTGATCTACCTGCTAATTCATGGCATAAACTTGTACTTGAACATGAACTTGAATTTGAACTTACAATTGAATTTGGTGTGTAATGAAGTGAGGCAGTGTCAATCAGAGACCACCTCAGCCTCAAACAATGGTGAGACACCATGGTCCCTGTACGCAACTCAATGTTGTTCCCAAGGGGACCCTTCAGGGAAATGAGTGGATAATTCAGTTCATGACTCTCTCCACTCAAGGCCACTCCTGTTCACCATCACCTCTATTCCTTTAACAATGGATGAGGGTTAGTTTTTTTCCTGCCACAGATTAAAAACAATTGTTTTCTTAGTCCCTATCTCCCACCAAACTCCTCAAAACAGCCCAAATCCTTGCTTGGAGATCACCCAGAAACCAGTATGTTTGTATAAATCAAGTCTGGTATGAGTGATTTTTGTGTGCCTAATGAAAAAAGCGAGACCATTGCTGAAAGCTTTAAGCAACGAGCAATTGACATGTCTTCAGGCTCCTGCCCCCTGGTCATGTGTGACGGGGACCAAATTAGAGTTGTATGAGACCATGCCTCTCTTAATTTCTGAAAAACAGCCAGCATGTGCCAGCCAAGCACTCTCAGAATTGTATGAGGCCATCCCTCTCTTAAGTTTTGGAATATTAGTCAGCTTTTGCCATCAGCACTTTCCTTTTCCCCAGTCCAAGATTGGTGCCTCTCAGGTGGATTATCAGCAGGCCAGGATGACACAGGAGAGGAATTAGCCTTTCCCAGCAAAAGCCTCTCCATCCCATTCATTCCACTGTCACAGCTGCAGCTAGCCCAAGTTGCTGGCCAAAGGAGGTTTTGCGGGCATGTCAGTTGGCCCAGTAGATGTAACTGTCCACATGTGAACACATGACATCTGAGCATCAGCCTGAAAACATCTGAAATGACAATAACAATATTAATACAATGGAATAGTTTGAGCACACACACAATATGCCCTGGATCTCCATCTTCCCACAGCCTTGATTTGTGTGACATCATATCCAATTGTTGCTGCTGAAGATGTCTCATTAACAAGCCAACAGTAACACCATGTTGTATTATAAATACAGCTTTGTGGGTGCTGCATAATTTCTTTCATATATTTGCTGGCTTCCCTAGAGTTTAAATTAGCTGATAATTCACTGCACCTGGATTTATTCTAGAATGTACTCATGAGAAAATAATCCAACAACTAACTTCGGTTAATAGAATGTGCAGCACTAGTTTAACCTTGTTACTACCCTGTTAAATGGTTTTTGGTAATTCCAGTTTTGCTAACTAGTCAGGAGGGTTGGATCCACTCTCCGATAAACAGCAATAGCAGCAGTGTGGGAAGACAGGATAACAAAGGTAGGCAGAAGTATGGTTGTGGGACTATGAATTCCAATTAGTATGCTTGCACAATCGAAGAAAGGCACAATATTGAAGGTGTTCAACTTAATATGTATGCAATAACTGTGTAAGCATTGCTGAAATTGAATTGCAGGTCAGTGTGATAAAGTTAAAGCTCAGAGGATGTTCATTGCCCTGCTAGCATGAAAGTTGCCTGTGCCACTTTGGCAAGATGTTTAGAAACCAGTTGTCCAAGGGACAAAACCAACAAATTTCATTGTATTGATAAAGCTAAAGAGAGCCACTATATAACTTAATGCTTCCTTCCTTGTCACCAGTTAGCAAGTTCTCTTGAACAGTTTTCTCTAAAGATAATTTTTGTTCATTTCCAATAAATAAGGCCTTCGGTTTCATGTCAGGTGTCACCATAAAATGATTTATGCACATGGCACTGTGTGGTGAAACCTTTTATTCCAGGCCTCCTCTGCTAATGGCATATAGTCCCGGCATGCTGTCTTGCTGGATTGATACGGGCAGCTTTTTATTTTTTAGCTGATCTTTTCAGTAATTAGTTTTTGAAGGTTAATCCCATCAGGCATTTCCAACATTTAGCATTGTGCTTAATGAATTGTCAAACAGTTCCAGAACACTGCACAGTGGAAGGATACAATGATTTGGAGATAGAGCATAAAATGCTCCCATCTCATCATGCAAAATAATGAGACTCTTTTGGGGATTTGTGGATCACCCTTTCTTATCAGCATCATCATTTGCACTGTAGTGTAATTTCAAGGCCTTAGAAACAGTTTGGGGGACACCCCGGTGGTGAACTGTACACACATAATAATGAGAAATAACATGAAACATGCCCATACATTTAAATGACCTACACTGATGAGGTTAAGTGTTTTTTGTATCCCACCTCCATCTCTCCGAAGGGACTCGGATGGCTTACATGGGGACAAGCCCAATCAACATAGTAAAATATAATGCACTAGAAGTACATAAAACATCATCATAAAACAATATAAATTAAACAACATGTTCCCTTACTGTTATATGCAGATGATGCTGTGCTATTATCCTTATCTAGTATTGGTCTTAAATGTTTAATTCATTGCTTTGCCAATTATGGGAAATAAATAGACTTGAAATTAGCTATGTTAAATCCAAAATTCTCATTTCTGCTGAAAAGTAGAAGCCCATGTCTTGGCAGATCAGGGACCACAAAATTGAACAGGTCAACATTTATACCATTGTGAGAGTGGGATAGGATGTAACGGGATCCAGAAATATGCAAATCATGATCTTTGAGCTTTTCAAAGGACTTCATAAGTTCTTACATATTTGTACAGTGGTTGGTTAGTGTTAATGTATGAAAGCAATAGACCTACTACTTACCCAAAGTCAGTTTACCTGGAATAAAAATTCTTTCTAAAAGACTCCTTTTGTTATATGTGCAGTATTAAAGACTCTTGGGATATTACTGCATGCATCTGGAAGCCACAGTGGAAGTTCCTTAGACACAAAAGGAAAACTTGCCATCACATGACGTCATTCTAAACCCCCCGTAAACCAAACTTCAAGGAGTGTTAAAGCTGTAGCGTATGAAATTGTATTTCCCTATCTTAAGGCTTCTGAACACACATTCAAAGAGTTATTCAAAAAGGTTTTGCCATGTGGTACCAGTTACAGGGGTGGTGAATACTGTCTAACATTTGGACAAAGCTGAATATATTTCACCTTACTCATACCTTAGTATATAAAGAAATATGCTATGTTTGATGCTCTTTTCTCTGTGTCATGTATGCCATTACAATATGTTACAATTACAATATGCCATTACAATTATTTGGCCAAGAGTTCACTTTGTGGAGTGAAATATTACCATTATGACACACTCTACCTAAGCTTATTTATTGCTTTTAAACACCAATTAACTGCCTTTCCCACATGTGTAGGGTGCTTAAATAATGGAACCAAAACATGTGTACCTAAATATGTGTGCGAGAGAGGAGAGAAACTCTGTTGAAATCAGTGGGATTTGCTTCTGATTAAATATGGTTAAACATTTCAGTTACTCATGGGCTTTAATCTGTACCATCTAATATTGGATGGGAATAGAACATAAAATATATAGAGCATAGTGCAATGCTGGCCCATGTGTGGATCTGCAGATATTGGAATTCTTATTTATGCATTTCTTGAATCTAACAGGAAATCAAAAAATACAAATTATTCATACACAGCAGTTCCTCCAGACCTCTGAATCAGACTTTATTTGCCTTTGGCTGGATCAATTTATCTTTATGAAGTGACATATCTCTGCTTTAATATATCTGTCAGGATGTTGATAGCTTTCTTGGAAACCTAGAAGAAGGACATAAAAGAATGCTCTTATTTGCACAGAACGCAACTAATATCTCTTGCAATAATATTTCACAATACAACCATTCTATATTTTATTCATATCTGTAGGAATCATATTCTAGAATAGACTTACCCTCCCTCTTTTTCAGATCTGATACATGGTAAAATTCAACAGATTCAGTTCTATCCATTCCTTTATTATGATAGTAGTTGTGTCATCCTTAGAGCTTTGAGAAATTTGAAACTCCTCACTTTACCTCTCTTATTGCACAGAGAAGGCAAGCTGGCATTGAATACTGAATCTATCACACTGAACTTATAGCAAAATGCCATGCACATCCCATTGTCTGTCTGCCTCCTCCCCATGATTAACCTATTCCTTACTATTAATAAAAAAGTAGTCAATACACACCTATTGCTCCATGTTCCCATCACTAACGTGGTTCAATGAGATTATTTTGCTTCTCTGCCAAGTCAAGTTCACTTTATTATGGTCAATGACCAGCTCATGAGAAGAGGGACACAGTTTCGCACAAACACATCAGGTCTAATGCTTCTCTGCCAGCATTCTGGCACTGAAATAACATCAGGATGTAGTCGAACAATTTAGGATAGCCTGGCCCATAGGGGGCAGAGGCCCAGAAGCACCCCTAAAATGAGGATTTCAGCAGAACCTCTGGCGAGTTTTTAAAAGCAATCTAAAAATCCCTTTCCCAAATGATCTCACCAAAGAAGTCCAGAAGAAGATGCCACTGAAGTTTTTATTCTCATCAGCTGAGGAGGATGGCAATTGCAATATCCTTGCCGCAAAGCAGTCATAAAGTTACATTCAAAATACATGCCGTTTTATAAGGTTACAGATTCAAATCCCCCCCTCCCAGACCAGCTTTGTGTTGATTGGATGGAATGGCTGGCTGGCTGGCTGCATCTTTTTTCAGTTTCCAGACAATGGGAGTGAAGAGGTGAGTGATGAGTAGAACAATGAAGGCAGAAAAAGCTTTTGATGGGATTAAATATGTAGATCAAGTGGCCAAGTGTTCAGCAAGAACCCTCTTGTTCTCAGACTGAGCATTTCTATTGTCTTTTGGTTGGTGACCAAATGACCTCATCTGTGTTTTTCTCTGTTTGATAGACACGGATTAATATATTGTTGCAGGGTCTAAGTTCTTTGGATGGTAAACAAATGAAGAAGCAGTAGCCATGTACCAGTTTCTGAGACTGATAGAGGTGGCCATTTATGAAATATAGAAATAGTTTTGCCTATTAATCAATAGCCCAAAGTAGGCGAAACTCAGAGGCTTTGGTCTATTGATTAGCAAAAACCAGTTTTGGCCCAAAGGGGAAAGACCTTTTGAGAGAGCTGGCTCCTGCTATTTTCATGCAAATGAGGCTAGTGGAGAGGTGATTAAATCACAAGCTTGCAGCTGGCAAGCCTCAAAGTAGCTGGCTAAAGGTAAACAGTGGCACTTTCATATGTTTAAAATTACATACATGGGGAAAACATGAGGAGAGATACATTGGGGTTTATGGGGGTAAATATACCATCCTGATCACCCCTGCCTACCCACCAGAAAGATACACAGTTTATTAGATTCATAAAAGATAGCCCAAGAGAAAGGGGTTCTAGATAGAAAGGAAAAGGTCTTTAGGAATGAGCAAAAGTCCATAAGAGTAATGCAAAAGGAAAATAACTGGGTGTATTCATAAAGTGTGGGTTACAGAGGCATTGTCATGTAGGATCATGGGGCCATGGGAAGAGCCTTAGGTTCCCCCATGGGGGACAGATAGGGGATTATGGGATCACTTCCAGCCTGGTGTTCTTGGAAAATACTATGAATTCCTTGGTTTTAAACTATCTTCTACAGAGCCCAAGAGAAGGGGGGGTCACCTTCAATATCAAGGGGAGAGAGGGCTTCTCCTCCGATTCCACTCTCACTCATCTCCCCCATTACTGAAGCTGTAAAGGGATTTTTTTTAAAAAAAGTATCATTAGATTTAATTGTGAAATTGCTTCTATAAAAAAATGAAGCAGTGGAACTGTGGGAGGGCAGAATTATGAAGTTAAGTGGAAGCATATATCAATAAATGGGGTTTTTTTCTTGTCAGGCACGACTTGAGAAACTGCAAGTCACTTCTGGTGTTAGAGAATTGGCCGTCTGCAAGGACATTGCCCAGGGACACCCGGATATTTGATGTTTCACCATTCTGTGGGAGGCTTCTCTCATATCCCCATATGGGAAGTTAGAGCTGAGACAGGAGCTCATCCCGCTCCTTGGTTTTGAACTGCCAACCTGTCAGTCAGTTGTTTTGCCGGCACAATGGTTTAACCCATTGTGCCACCAGGGGCTCCAATAAATTGGTGTGGTTGTGTGAATGCAGAAAGATGTGATTTGAAAGTTGTTCTGCAGAGTTACTCAAGTCGCTCCTGACACACAACACGAAAAATAAAATTCATGTACACAGCATGGAGGTAATTTATACACAATTATCTCAGTCACTCATGCTGACAATTCTGGTTTTTGGAGTGTTTTGGATTTTTGGATAAGGGTCACTGAATCTCTTCCTTTACTAATGGCAATGGCAGTTAGTAGTGAAATAAAGTAATTACAAGTAACTGATTACTTCCAAACCCTAACCTTACTTAGAATAATGTGGGAGCAACCAAGGAGAGAAATAGCTACAGTACATCACTGAATGTGATGTTTAAACTTAATTCAATAATTGTGGAAATGTGGCTTACCCAGGTTCAATTCTTTTGATATTCCTCTCCGACTGAAAAACTTTCTAGTGAGAAGAAAATATCATGCTAATATTTTAAAACTGGATATTTTGTATTGATTTTCCTCCTGACCATAGATTCCCCAGCCAATCCCAGCATGGATCCTAACTAGTAAAGTCTCTTTTTTGGGCCAATGAGGGGAGGGGCTGGATGTCCGAATAGCTGTGAGAACTGTATTATAATTATAATTATTTCAATTTTCACCCACCTCTCCTCACGGCCTGAGGTGAGTTACAAAACAATTAAAATACATAAGCACAGCAAAAACATTACAAATACACATACTAAAACGTACCTCCATAAAAGTTACACATCAAAACACATCTCTACAAAATACATATTAAAACACACAAAACAATGATCAAACAAAGGTCATTTAAAATTCATGTTTAAAGACTGTCTGGGTAAACCTGATGGAAGAGATAACTCTTTACATGGTTTTAAAATTCTGACAGTTCATTTTGATGTTGGAGATCTTCTGGCAGGTAATTCCACAGTCAAGGGGTGGGTGATGAAAAGTTCATCTGGGAGGTAGTTGCATTTCTCTGTATGTTTATGTTTTTACATTTGAATGCAAATTGCTGTACTTGCATCCTTTTTTGGCCAAATTGTAATAAACCTCTGTGGCTTGTTTTCAACCTGGTGAGTTGGTTTCTCTGTCCTGACCCATTAAGTTTAGAACAGGGCTGTCCAACTGGCGGCCCGGGGCGTATACAGCCCCCAGTCCCTTCCCTGTGGCCCCCTAAGCTTTTCAATAATAATAATAATAAAATAATAATATTTTAAAAAATTACCCACTTCCGGGTTCCGGAGCAAGTATCGCGAGACTATGGAAGCCACACGGGTTTCGCTCTCAACGCGAGATCACGCCTGCGTTGAGAGTGAAATCCTGTGTGGCTTCCGTAGTCTCGTGATACTCCTGTTGCCGAAATCTCAGCTACGTAATCCCTGCGGCTCACGCAGACACGATTTGGACCTTCTCGGCTGCTGCCTCGGTCGGTCGTCGCCTCTGCTCGTGGTCCGGCTACTCCTGGATCCTGCACGTTTGGGAAGGTAGGCTAACCTTTATGTTATTATGTAATTGTGTATGGATGCCCCTTATGTATTCTCTCCCTGCATTTCCCCTTAGTAAAAGATTATATTTGATTGTATGGATGCCTCTTATGAATTGTAAGTAAATTGGAGCCGGGGGCGGGGGCAGACCCGTTGCCCCCCCCCAGGTCATCAGTGACCGGAATTCAGGCCCCTGGGCCGGTAGAAGTTGGACAGCCCTGGTTTAGAATATGCTTGCCAGGCACAGATTCTCTTATTCATGGTTCTAGTTATCCACTACAATGTTTTGTTATTTTATCATGTAATATAATCACACACAACTTGCCCTGTCAAAATATTCAAAACCCTTTAAAGACATAAATTTGTGCTTATTTTCTTCTTGCAAATAAGAATACGTATTTCAAATGTTTTCTTCTCAGTGGATCCTAAGGGCTTTTGCAGAATTTTATATGATATTTTGCATATCTGGACTTTTGCTATTTTGGAATTGCTGCTGCTTGCAAGAAACTATCTGGTCTTTGCTTCCATGCGTGGGTGAAATAATCTCTTGACAGTTGACAATGTTTTGAAGAGTGTTTTGATGTGTTGCGACACTCTTTCTTGTTAAGGACAAGAAAAAAATGTGATGCTTCTATTTCTTATATTCAGAAGTTGAACTTTCTTTACCTACACAGATCGAAATACAATTTAATTACTTTTTTTGTTTACTGTTACACCCTTTTCATTGCGAGTTTCCAACTCTGTTCTTGCTGAGAATAAGGCACCTGATAGAGTTAGCTTGGGGATAGGACAGAACAGGAAGACTCTCGTTACCTTGATGCATTTGTAGCTGTTCAAATGTTAGCTCACATCCCTGTGAGCCCTGATTAGCAGTTATTGACAAGTCTACAAAAGGGAAAAACCTCATCTCAAATTTGCTTCTGGCTCTTCCCATTGCGTTTGGCACTTCTGGTGACTATAATGGGTGTCTTGGGGCTAAACTGGTTTTGCCCCATTTGGGCAAGATAGAGGACTCTCCAGAGTTTTCTGGAAACCCTGAAGTATATTGTCGCTTTGGAAAAGCCTGGACAATGGAATTGGGTCTGAATATGACTAATCTGCTGTTCAGAAATGACAATGATACCATTGCATTTCCCCTATGCTCAACAGCACAAGAAAAGGGATGGACCATACCTGTGTTGTCTCTTCTGGCTTGTTCTTCTGATGTCATACCAGAAGACTAAGACTCTTCCTTGCCTCTACTTGAACTGCTTGGGCTATCACAGAAAGCAAATGAGTGAATTGATATCCTAAGTTTAGGAATTCTTGAACTGAAATCCCTCAGCATAATGTGTGAATCACCTTGCCAGTGGCAGGTAGCCATTTTTAAAGCCGAGTTGCAAAAATAAAGGGATTTGTTGGTTCTTTTCAGAATTCGGTAATTGGCCATTTTGGGAATTAAGTTATGAATTAACAAAAGCAGAAGATTCATATCTGAGCTGCTCTAAGTTGCTCTAAGATATCATGGCAAACATTATTCATAAACAAAAAGAATTGTGCTACATTAACACTGTCTATAGGGGAAGGAGGGCTTCTCTTCCGATTCCACTCTTACTCCTCTCCCACATTCCTGAAGCTGTAATGGTTTATTTTTTAAAAAGGATATCATTACATTTAATTGTGAAATTGCTTTTATTAAAGAAATGGAGCAGTGGAACTGTGGGAGGGCAGAGTTATGAAGTTAAGTGGAAGCATCTATCTTCATCCTGGAAAGAAGTGATGAGTGGAGTGCTGCAGGATTCCGTCCTGGTCCTGGTCCTGTTCAATATCTGTTAGTAAAAGATTATATTTGACTGTATGCATGCCCCTTGTAAAGCAGGCTGATCGGCCTCAGTGTTCCCATTAAAATTCTGTTATAATCATTCAGTTCCATTATTTTATTTATTTATTTTATAATTAATAATGCAACTAGGAATTGTAAGTAAATTAGAGCCGGGGGAGGGGTGGGGGCGGAGCCAGGGCGGGGCAGAGCTGGGAAGGGGGCAGAGCCAGGGCAGGGCAGGGCCAGAGTTGGGGCGGGGGCAGAGCCGGGGGCGGGGGCAGACCCTTCGGCCCCCCAGGTCATCAGTGACCGGAATTCAGGCCCCTGGTCCGGTAGAAGTTGGATAGCCCTGACTTAGATGAAGGGTTAGAAAGCATGATCATCAAGTTTTCAGATGACACCAATTTGCAAGGGACAGCCAATACCCCAGAAGACAGGTGCAGAATTCAAAACCATCTTGACAGATTGGAGAGATTGTTAGCCAAAGCTAACAAAATGAAGTTCCACCAGGACAAATGCAAGACATTCCACTTAGGCAGGAAAAAAAATGAAATGCAAAGATACAGAATGGTGAAACCTGGCTCAACAGCAGGATGTGTGAAAAAGATCTTGGATTCCTCATAGACAGCAAGTTAAACATGAGCCAACAATGTCATGTAGCAGGTTAAAAAAGCCAATGGGATTTTGGCCTCCATCAATAGGAGTATAGTGCCTAGATCCAGGGAAGTCATGCTACCCCTCTATTCGGCAGACCACACCTGGAATACTGTGTCCAATTCTGGGTACCACAGTTGAAGGGAGATGTTGACTCTAAGCTGGAATGTGTCCAGAGGAGGGCAACTCAAATGATGAAGGATTTGGAGAACAAGCCCTATGAAGAGCAGTTTAAAGAGCTGGGCATGTTTAGCCTGCATAAGAGAAGACTGATAGGAGACATGATGGCCATGTATAAATATGTGAGTGGAAGTTATAGGGAGGAGGGAGCAAGCCTTGGAGACCAGGACGTGGAACAATGGCTTCAAACTACAGGAAATAATATTCCATTGGAACATTAGAAAGGACTTCCTGACTGTGAGAGGTGTTCAGCAGGAGTGTGGTGGAGTCTCCTTCTTTGGAGGCTTTTAAGCAGAGGCTGAATGGCCATCTATCGGGGGTGCTTTGAATGTGATTTTCTTGCTTCTTGGCAGGGGGTTGGACTGGATGACCCATGAGGTCTCTTCCAACTCAATGATTTTTGATTCTATGACATTATGGGATGGGGATGTCACCAAAAGTGGTGGACCAGCTGTAATGCTGGTTTGCCTGTTCCATGCAATATAGTCCTAACTGACTTGAAGATTTCTTCTGGGAACTGTGCTGCAGCCTGTGCAGCAATATGATTGAGAAGAAATATGTATTTTAATTAAAGAACCATTATAAAATTATTGTGAACGTGTGGAGGGAGAAACAACATCACAGATTCCCAAGTATTTGCATCAAAGGCTTCTAGCCGTGCTCCCCTGCAGATGAGAATTCTGGAAACTAGCATCCCCCCCCCCCCCCATTTTCAAGTAAATACGTTTTTAGAGCTACTTTTCCCAGAGATGTCAAAGCAGAATCTGAGCATGCTTCTTGGGTGTGTGGTTGGGATTGTTGTTTAGATTCCTTCTAGTCAATGAGTCAGGAAGGAAAAGAACAATCTGTGCTTCCTTGAGGTCAGGTCACCAGTACAGGAACTTCTCAATAGACCCCTTTGGCAGCTGTTTTCTCTCCTCTTCTCACCACTACCCTACAATTGTGTAAGGCTGCAAAAGTGTGGGAAAAGGGAGAGAAAATGGCAGAGCCAACGGTTGTCAAAGGATGGGACAAATATAGTCATTCTCTGTGATTTTCTGGTAAGGAATCTGATCTATTCTGCCCTTACCTGGGTTCTTAAAATGCCCCAAATGTACAGTAAATATATGGATAAAGGTGTAAATTACAGGCTAACGTATGAAAGTATGTGTGGCCACATATTGGTTCATATGCATATGTTCATCAAATTATTTATTGATTCATTTCAGATATTTGCGTCCCACCCTTCTCAACCCCGGGGGGGGGGGGGGAGAGATTCAGGGCGGCTTCCAGCCAGCAACAATTTGATGCCTCCGTGCACACATAATAAAATACATAATAAAAAAAACAATAATTACATACAGTTTAAACATTAAGTGAATTTAATTAAATATGCTTAAATATAACAGCCCTGTGGTCACACATACTTTCATACGTTAGCCCAATTCTGTGGTTGGATATTCTATCAAGCTTATCCATAGCCCATTACCATAGCAATTGCCATCATTGTCATTCTCATTGTCAGCATAATTGAGGTAAATTGGGAAACTGTCATTGAATGGTACTGGCCCTTGGATTTGTGAAGTAATCTATTTTTCATATTTTCTCATTTCTGGAGGAAAGGAAAACCAATGTATGTGCATGATAAGAGAAAGAGAGGAGGAGAGAAGATAACATGCATGATCCAAAACCTGGGAATGTATTTGTATATCATATATATCATATATATCATATATATATATATATATATATATATATATATATATATATATATACTCTAAAAACAGCACGCGATGCTGTGCCATATTTTGGAGAGGTGTGGAAGTGTGGGTATGTTAGGGTGGGAAATGTTTTGACAATGTGTTTTGTGTTTGTATATATGTGTATGTGTGTTTTTATGTGTGTGTGTATGTATGTATGTGTGTGTGTGTATGTATGTGTGTATGTATGGGTGTGTATGTGTGTGTCTGTGTATATATATGTGTGTATGTATGTATGTGTATGTAGTTGTGTGTGTGTATGGATGTGTGTGTATGTATGTTTGTGTATGTATGTGTGTGAGTATGTATGTGTCTTTGTGTCTGTATGTATGTGTATGTATGTGTTTCTGTATGTATGTGTGTATGTTCATTCCCCCTCTCTGTCTGTTTCCCCCTTTGTATGTGTCCCCTCCCCCTCTCTCTGTTTCACTTTCCCATCTGTCTGTCTCTCCCTCTCCTCTGTCTCGCTGCCTGATCCCCCCTTGTTTCCCCCCCTCTTTCTTTCGGTGTTACTTCCCCCCCTCTCTCTGTCCTGCCCCGTCTCGCTCTGTGTCACGCCCCCTTTCTTTCTTTCCCCACCCCCTTCTCTCTCAGGCCTCCCTCTCTGTCTCATTACCTCCTTCGTGTTCTCCGCCATGATTACGGCGGCCGCTCCTGAAGCAAGGAAAGGCCGGCAGCTTACCTTGTTTCAGGCGCGGACGCCGCAATCGCTGGGCACGCGGAGGGCGGAAGGCAGGAGCGGAGATCGCCCGATCCGCCCTCGCCCGTTTTCCCGGGCGGTTGCGGCGCGCGGCTGAAAGAAGGTAAGCTCCCAGCTTACCTTCTTGCAGGCGCCGACGCGCAACCGCTGGGAAAACGGGCTGAGGGTGGATCGGGCGATCTCCGGCCCTGCCTTGCGCCCTGGCGCGCATGGGCAGCGTCATCTGTGACCCGCCTTTTTTGTGTACTGGGTGCGTTATGTACTACACTTCCCAGAAATCCCGGCATGGCCACTTCCTGTGTATGCGAGTTTTCTGGGAAGTGGAGGCGGAGTGACGATGGCGCGGGGAGCTTGCGAGGGAGGCCTGGGGGCAAAAGGTAAGCAAAGTTTTTGGTTGTTTGTTGTTGTGTTGGGGTGGTGGGAAGTGGAGGGAAGTTGTGTGTTGTGTATTTTGAGTAGGGGCGTTTGTTGTGGGGTCCTGGGGAGGGGGTTAGCCTGAATTGGGTTTTTTTTTTTTGCGGCCATGTGCGTTGGAAGGGGTTTGTTTATGTTGTTTATGTGTTGTTTTAGTGTGTTAGGAAGCGGTGAGGGCATTGTGTGTATGTTGTTTAGGGAAATTTGGAAGGGAGGGTTATTGTTTTGTGGGCAGATGTAGTTTTCGGCGTGTTCTGAAGTGGCGAAGTTTGTCGGATGGGGCCGCAGCGTTTTTCCGGCCATGTGCGCGGGAAGGGGGGCAGGGTATGTTGTGTATGTGTTGGTTATGTGTTGTTTTGGGGTGTAGTGTGTATGTGTGTAGTGGTTAGTGATTGTGGGTAGGGAGGTGTGCTGTTGGCAGGCTTAGAGTAGGGCTTGTAGTTCTGTGGCGAAGTGTTAGGGATCGGTTTGCAGTGCTTTGTCTGCGATGTGCGAACGTTCCAAACGTTCGTGCTGGCAGCGGAGAGGCACGGGTGGGATTTCCGTTGTTATTTTTAGGGGTGGTGTTTTAGGGTGTTGCGAGGTAGTTTGGTCCGGTTTTTTGACTGTTGTCTGTACCTCGTGGTCAGGGCTAGTCAGTTGTTTAGTTTGGTGTTTCTGCGACTTATAGTTTCGTTGTCTATATATATACACACACACACACACACACACACACACAGAATATATATTTATAATTTCTATGTATAGGGTATCTTTGCTATTCCATGTAGAAAGATCACCAAAGAAGAGATTATTTTGAACAGGAAAATACTGGTGGAGTGAAGTGAAATAAAATATAGATTGCACCATATGATTGTTTTTAAGATATATATTTTACCCTTTCGCTTAAACCCTTCACTTGTTCTGAGGGAAGTCTCATGTGCTGGTTTTAGAACACTTCCTACATAGGGCTCTGGTTTGGCAAGTAAACCTACTCCTGATTCTATGCTAGATGTAACACCATGCAAGCTTGGCAATGCCAATATCCAGCCCTTGGGTGAATGGTCCAAGGTTACAGTTCTTATTGTGTTGTCTTTGGAGAGCTTGCCATCTTTATGGCTTGCAAGTAATATCCTCAAATACATGTTCACCTCTTAGGAAATCAACACTAGCTTCTGACAAGGACATAGCTCATTCTCATTAGGAATGTACCAGGAAGGGATTTTGAAGACAAATCTTGGGTTTTAAAAAAGAGTGAAAGGAAAAAAGAACATTTTTCCTTAACAAGACCCAGAATGAATTTGGCAAGGAAAACAAGACATTCACAGCAGTTCAATGTGTTATGGAACGGCACCTTTAAAAAGCCTTTCATTATAATCTCTTCCTTTCTCCACCAAAACCAAATTTAAATTACATTAAGGTAATGTTGGTGGTCTTTGATCTCTCCTAGTCTTTTTACAGGCACAATTGCACCCATGCAAATAGAGATGCCGAGTTTCTTTCCAAGTAAAGCAGTTTCTTGCCAAAAGCAATTAGCAGGGGACACATGATGGACAGCATTTGCTTGCCAGTATATATTTATGTATTTATTTATTTGATTATTGTTTGTATAGTCATGTCCTCACATGTGTCAGGCAAAGTTAGCACTCACTAATCTTGCTTAGTTGTGTTCCAGTTGAAATAAAAGCTAATGGACTTTGCACCTAAAAAAGTTGAACCATCCTAAGCAAACTCAGGCATCATTACAAATCCATTGAAAACTTGTGGGTCTGTTGGGGGGGGGGAGGGGGGACGTTCTTCAGGTTTTTCTCTGAGAACTCTAAATACATTTGTACTTGACCACCCACTACTAAATAGAACATAGAGTTCATCCTTCGCTGCATCTAATTTTCCACCAGAGCAACCATTGGAGTCTTAAATTTGATTGGAGGAATAACAGTGATAAGATGTGCTCCTTTATGGACTGGCTAGTTTTCATTCAAAATTCCCTACCCTCTCTGCTTTCCTGTCTTCCAGGGAAATGGTAAAGGAATCAATTTAAATTCCCATGGACAAAAGATAATGTGGGAAAGGACTGGGACAATAAAAAATTATGCATTTTCCTCCAGCTGCTGACTCTCATCTTTTGAGTACAGCTTCCCCCCAAAATAATTTCATTTTAAAGAATTCAGCTATTCATTATACTTGCCTCAGAAGGAGAGAATTATAGAATATAAAATATTTCTTTTACACTTTCTATTTAACCCCTCTTCTTATTCCAAAGCAGATTTTGTCCACCTACTACCCACGGGCTGTAAGAAAAGAAAGATTTCTCTCTCTTTCCCAGTTCTGGCTCATCAGATATACGTACAATGCTAGCCACTACGACTGTGTAACCAATGTTACTTTTTTGTTAAGTAATTTTGCAAGGGGAGGGCGCGATTCTAGAGCTAAATTCTCCCTCAGTTTTTGAGTTATCAGGATGAAACTTGCTACAATGGTAAAACCCATTTACCATTGTAACCCACCCCCTATCCCCCGTTTCAGAAAGTTTCACCCATCCACTGGTTTTTGGAAAATATAAAAAGTTTTTATGAACATGTTTTTTAAAACCTACAAGAGCTATCTCACTGAATTTCTGCTATCTATGATACAACATAACCATGGCATCAACCCCCCCCCCCCAAAGTTTCAGAAAGATTTGTACATCCATTGATTTTTAGGGAATCTTAACCGACATATACTTAACAGTAATATTTAACTGGAAGACTCAGGGTGCATCCAGTCCAACTCCCTTATGCCAGGCAGGAAAAACACAGTCAAAACATCCCCAACAGATGGCCATCCAGGCTTTGAAATAATAATAGCAATAATAGTAATAATAGGAAACCTACTAGGTAAACTTTGGAGTTACTGCCTCTTAACATTACCTACCTCACAGGGTTGATTCAACTCCCAGCAATCCCTTTTTATCTCAAAATCTCTTTAGAGAATGAACACAGGTTTCCTTCCACCAAAACTTTCAGGGAAGGGGGAGTCGATAAACAGAATTCTGGAAAATGTAGTTTGGGAAGGCAATGAGCTCTGTGGCAGAGAATTCAAAGCTACATTTCCCAGAATTCTTCTCTCTTCCCGCATTAAAGCCTGAATGTGAGTGTGGTCTCTACCTCTCTTTTTCTGGGCTAGCCATGTGCCAGAGGGGCTTCTTCCTTTCCTGGCTATCCATTCAGGCATCCCTCCTACCCATCTGCTCCCTTGCCATCCACTTTGAGGAAAGAGCAGGGTTTCTTCCTCCACTCCGCTACACCATTCTCCTCAGGGCCCTTTGGGGGAGCCAAACCCAGCCCTTTTGAGGGAGAAGTGGCACCCACAACGGAGACCTAGAGCCATTTACGAGATTTACATAACTCTTCCAAAAGGCATAGATCAGTGTTTTGAATCTTAAGCTTTTTGTGTAGGCATCTCTCCCATTTTCTAGTATCTCTTCATATGTCCGAGTCTTATGAAATTGATATGACAAATGCATTACAAATGAAGTTTTGCACATCCCTACTAGCCCCACATCAACCACATGGTATCTATTGCAGGCATCCTCAAACTACAGTCTCCAAATCCCAGAGGCTGTAACAAGCTTGTTTAATTATCAGGAATTCTGAGAGTTGAAGGCCCAAACAGGTGGGGGGCTGCAGTTTGAGGATGCCTGATCTATTGGCTCACATTTGCCCTCTGGCATACATCCACAACTTGATATTTGCTTAAGAGGTGAAAATAATAGCATCCAGGGTGAAATAATCTTATTTCAAGTAATATCTTGCCTATATTTTTTGTCAAATAATTAAGCTTGCCATAGTTGTCTTAATGTTAGAAACTTTTCCCATCCCCTTGTTCTTGAACCCAAGGCAAATGGATCACTATGCTTAAAGAAAGTCTTAATGCAATCCCTCCTCACCATGCTTTCTGGTTATAGTCAACAATTTACAATGGACTTATAAACTCCTAAGACAATTTGTGCACCTAGGTTTATCAATAGAAAATTGATCTGGATCACATTTGAACGAGTATGAATATTCTAGTTTGGAAGACTGATATAACACTTCCACATATGAAAATCATGAGTTTTAAAGCCACACTAGAAGTGGTGCATTGTTAGTAAATAGGTAGTTGGAAATAGTTGAAGGGTGTTTTTGACATTTGATGTACCTTGCATTCATTGTTTACTTGTATTTTGCTACCTTGGACTATTGATCATTTTATTTTGGACTACTGCTATATCGTAGCACCATTGGGGGGGGGGGTTATCATTTCCCTTTCTGCAAATACTAGGCCTGTTTCGAACATTGGATACATCCGAAATTCGGATGTCATTTCCGACCTTCTCTATTTTTGTCCCATTGCATTTAAAATATTTAAAATGTTTATTAATGTGTTAAATGTGTTCAATATTTTGTACCAGTGTGGCTAGTTTTGTCAGTAGTAGCAGTCAAAAATGGAGGGAAAGGGAGTTTTGACTGTCCGTCTGCAGGTTTCCGTGCATTGCGCAATCGCGAATGCCATTAACAAAGCCATTCCGAATTTCGGAAGTACATCAGAAATCAATTTCGAAAAAACTGCTGAAAACTTCGGAAGTCTATCAGATACGAGGCGCCAGTGCCCCCTGCATCTGAAGGAAGTTTTGAAGCCGTTTTTCCAGTGATAAAACAGGCCGTGTGTGTGCCTGTGCGTGTTTGCGTGTGTAAGTAACTGAATTCCTGAGAGGACTTTCCTAAGTAGGTATGAATTTCAGAAAAGACCCTTGATGCCATCAAAAAATTACATTGTTACAGTATACTCATGTGGGATACTTGGGATTCCTCATTAAGTATATTTATAATATACTCCTACAGACGTTCATTTTTATTTTTATTGGCAATTTGTCCAGGGTGAAGTAGTTTAATCAAACAAGATTTGTAATCTTGATGAGAACATGTTTTAATCAGGGTGAACTGTGTGTTTTAATTAACTTTGGCAGAAAAAGATTTCAGAAGCATTACACTTTACTTCACTCTTCCTGAAAATAAATCTTTGCAAGCTTTGACCTCTACCAAGTGTATAATATCCAATATTCTCTCAAGGCACTGTTTCATAAAGATGAGAAGATATACCAAAGTGCCATAAATGTTGTCTAGCATCCAGCAAACAACTTCATTGATCGTGGCAAGGAATAGTATGAATGGAGGTAGAATGATCTTATATCTACCTTCGGCAAACTAGTGTTTATCCCTACAATCCCTATCAGGCAGGGTGACCAATTGTCCAGCATATTCTTAGTTTTTAATTTATTAAAACATTGAAAAACACTAGAAAGTAGTGGAATTTTACCACAATCTAGTACTAAGGTTCTTTATGAAAATTAAGAATTAAAGATTCAACTGAGTGTAAGTCTGTTTTAGTGGGCCTGATAAACTCCATCTTGAAAATGGCTATCATCTCCCCTTGATCTACATTGTTTGCTGACTTCTGTCATTTATGTTCTGCTAGAAATGCTGTAACTGCAACATTATGTGCTCAGGGTAAATAATCAATATTTAAGGCACCCCATACTGGACCCTGAGAACATCCTTTTGAATAAACAAATAAGGTCTTGCTACAGGCTGTACTGTTCACATAGTCCTCACATAAGGATTACAACATATGCATTCAGTATACAAAGTTATTGCTCATATGTGCTTTGTCATAGTTGGCATAACTCTGAAATTCTAAAAAAAAAGTTATGCTTGAAATAAAGTTTGTTTTCACAACCAATGCAGGTGGAAAGTAGTGCTGGATCCTGGATCTTTTGGCCAAAGTTATTGTTTTTGTATTGACTGTTTGCGTTTCAATTCAGTTGCAGGGCTGATTATACCTCTGTGTCCCATCTGGAAATACAGTAGAGCTGATATTTCAGTCCCACCTAACAAGATGATTCCATATGGTCCAATCCTTCTAAGCCAAAGCTGTGCCATAGCAAAATTTGTGCTGTGGTATAATTATTTGGAAGCAATTCTGTATTAACATACTTCCAAGTCACACTAATGGCTGACGGGATGGCTGCACGCAAGCAGATTGAAGGTGAAGCCAGCGAAAACTGAGATCTTATGGCTTGGTCGACCATCAGAATTGGCCTGTTCACTGCCCACCTTTGATGGAGAACCCCTAGCCCCATCTAATAATGTGAAGAGCCTTGGTGTTGTACTAGACTCTCAGCTAACGATGGAGGCTCAGGTTACCTCTATTAGTAAACAAGCCTTCTTCCATCTCCGCCAGGCGAGGCAGCTGGTGCCCTATTTCCCAACAGAAGCTCTGGCAAAGGTGATCCATGCCACGGTTAGCTCAAGGCTGGATTATTGTAATGCACTGTATGTTGGCCTCCCATCGTCAGTGACCCGGAAGATCCAAGTTGTCCAAAATGCAGCTGCCAGACTACTCTGGAAAACACCCACGAGATGTCATTTAACACTGACCTTACAGCGTCTACACTGGCTTCCTATCAAATACCGGGCTTCTTATAAGACATTGGTCCTGACTTTCAAGGCCTTCCATGGATAGGGTCCACTATACCTCAGGGAGCACCTTTCGTCCTTTCATTACCAGAGATCACCACGACCAGCCCAAGAGAACCTCCTCCACATCCCGGATTCCAGAGAGGTACGCCTTGAATCCACAAGGCATAGGGCCTTCTCAATCTCTGCCCCAACCCTGTGGAACTCCCTACCACCAGATGTTAAAGCCATGCCTGACCTTCGGTCATTCATGCAAACACTCAAAATGTGGCTCTTTGGTAGAGCATTTAATGTGTAATCATTTTAACTGTATTGATATATAAGTTCATCAATCTGTCTATGTAAGTCGCCCAGAGCACTCCGGTGGAGGGTGATTCATCAAATTATAAACTGAATGAATGAATGAATGATGTACTGAAATGAGCAGTCCCAGATCTGCCCTAGACATGGCCTAAGTAAATTTCTAGTGTATAGAGCAATCAGCATGTTTGTGAATCAGGGATGGAAATTCTCATATTTAAATTCATCATAAACTTGAAGTGAATGTCCAGGCAAAGACTAAGAAAATATCCTCCGTTCCTTTTTTCAGACTCCTTCTGTATCATTTTTCTGCTCATAGTCGTAATTGCCCAGCACTTGACCTTCTTATGTCAACAAGAAGGAGAGAGACTTCAATCAACCCTGATACTTCTGATCTTTTTATAATGTTAAAGTCTTGGATAGTTTATCTTCACAGGGGCTTAAGGATGTTCAGAACAGAAGTCACACAATTCAAGTCTATAAAATGCCTAAAATCTGCTGGGATCAAGAGCACAGGATCCCTGTAAAAGTAAAAACGACCCAGAAATAAAACAAATCTATTTTTAACATGAGACAACACCTTTCTAGGAAGTTCTAGCTCATCCAGTGTGACCTAATGCTCATGTTTCACCAGATGCTTTAGAATCGCCCTTGAGGGTCTAGATATTCTTAGAGAGGGGCTTTCTTTAAGAATCTGTAGATAACAGAGAATCATTTTCAGTGGACATTGACCACAAAGTCCACATTGAAGAACCTAGAAAAAACATTTAAATAAAATCCCTGAATAAACTAATCCACAAAAGTCCAATCCACAAATGTGGAGGATCGACTATATCAGACACATTGTTGACCATTTTCATGACCTAGGCGACTACCTCTCCATAAAAGTTGATATCAATGCTGAAATACAACACTGGCTGACCACTGTGAGTGCAGCATGTTTTCATTTGTAGGGATACCAAGATGCTAGTTTATAAAGCTATTGTCCTTCCAACTTTGTTGTATGTCTGTGAAACATGGACCTTCTACAACTGTAACTCAACTTCTGGAAAGATTCCATCAGCAGTACCTCGAAAAATACCGCAAATTTCTTGGGAAGACAGGCCAACAAACATCAGCATGGAAGAAGGAAAGGCCACCAGCACTGAAGCAATGATTCTCTGTCATGAATTTTGCTAGATTGCTCACATTGTCTGAATACCCAATCACCATCTCCCAAAGCAATTATTGTACTCTCAGCACAAGAATGAAAAATAAAATGTTGATGGAGAGCAAAAAGGATTTAAAGAGGGGCTTAAAGCTAACCTTAAAAATGTGGAATAAAGTATGGTTGCTTATCTGTAGCCATGTTTTCTTGAGTGGTCATCTGTGAAATCCACACATATGGTATCTTGATGCACCTGTGCAGCATTTCGGAACCTGTGTGGACTTGGGCTATAGCCCCGCCCACCTTCCCCTGAAGGTATATACTTCAGGTGGAGCTATAGACCTTGTTCCTCGCTGCCGCAGCGGCCAACGCAAAGGCATGACAATCAGCAGGAAGGATGGGTGGGGGTATGTGGATTTCACAGATGACCACTCGAAGAAACATGGTTACAGGTAAGCAACCATACTTTATCCCTTCATGGTCTCTGTGAAATGCACACATATGGTAGACTCACAAATTACTTACCATGGATGGTGGCCGTCGTGACACTGCCAAGAAGAGGACCACTCTCCCAAAGGCCACCTGGCGCTTTGATAGCAGGTTTTAACGTTAACTATTCTTTCAGCATCATACTTCTTTGAGTACAATATTTCTGAGCCTGTCACAAGACCACCACATACGATAAAACGTCCCAATATTTTGCTCACATTTCCTTTGTAAATCTTAGAAAGTCTCTCTGCTGTCAACCAGCTTATAAAAATCATTTAAATCATTGCTCAAACTAAACTTCAAAATTTTTGTCCAAAATAAACCCATTTTTACCAGCACCTTTCCAATGAAACATTTCTTCTCATGTCCACAAAGTGAAAATGGAAAGGGGACAAATTCTTCCCCCCCCCCCTTGTTGGAATTCAACCCCTGTACATCACAGCGACATATTTTTCTTTCTCTGCACTGCTATAGTGATATTGTCCTTTTATCTTCAGCAGAATCCATAGTGGCAATTGCTACTCAGGTCATCAGTGCTTTTCATCTTTAACTGTGAAATCGATGCACAAGAACAACTCACTGAAGTGTGAAATTTATTTTTCACCCTTCTTTGTTTCTCATATATTTTATAAGGTCCATGAAATGTTCTGTTTGCTCTTTCAAGTTTGTTGGTATGCTAATATTAGCAATATAGTTGTGCTTGAGAGATTCCAGCTAAGAAGAAAGTCTTATGAGCCAAAGTGGTATATGAGCTTACATAGCAAAACAGCCTTTGCTTTAAGCTAGACTGCAAGCTAAGCCAAAGATTGCTGATGAGAAGGAAATGGGAGTCTGACTCTTACGAAAGCTTCTACAGTGACAAACACTTGCATGTATATATTATTCACCTAGGAATTGCTGAGCCTTACCTCAGAACATGAAGTATCCATGTGAAGAAAGTTCATAGTGCTCTCAAAATGTGTTGAGTTACATATTATTTGCCTTTTTGTCCTTTTCTTGAAGAACCAGCTCCATATCCATTTAAGCATTACTTCTAGGTCTGTTTTATCATGGAAAAAACTGCTTCAAAAGTCAATTCGGATGTACGGGGTGCTGGCGGCTCATATCTGATAGACTTTCAAATTATTCAGAGGTTTTTTCAAAATTGATTCAGATGTATTTCCGAAATTTGGAAGTCTTTGTTAATCTTCGATTGCGCAATGCGCGGAAGCTTGCAGAAGGGACAGTCAAAACTTGGGGGATTCCCTTTCCCTCCACTTTTGACCACTACTACTGACAAAACTAGCCACACTGGTACGAAATATTGAACACATTTAACACATTAATAAACATTTTAAATGCAACGGGACAAAAATAGAGAAGGTCGGAAATGACATACGAGCCCTATCCGAATATGGCAAGGGGGACTTCGAAATGACGAATCCACTTCCTGTTTCCTTAACTCTCTTTGGAATCACTTCAAAAGTCAAAAACATCCGAATTACATCCGAATTTCGGATGTATCCAACGTTTGAAAACAGGCCTAATTACTTCAGGAAAAATCTAGTGACTACCTAAAGTTTTTGCAATAAACCATTAAGCAATCAGTATATAACCATTTAGAATAAAATATAATGACCACAAAGAACTCCTTTTAAGGAGAGATAAACTACAAGAATCATCAAAACTGGAAGTAGTGAATAAAATACGGTACCTGGGTATACATGTCACGGCAAAAAACAATCAGCTTCTTAAAAATAACTATGAAGCGACCTGGAAAAGAATCAGGAAAAAGCTAGAAGAATGGCAACATCTTAATTTGAGCTTACTTGGAAGAATCGCCGTGATAAAGATGAATATCCTACCAAAAATGATATTCCTTTTTCAGTCAATCCCCATCCTTAAGACAAACCATAACTACAATATATGGAAAAAAGACATTTTGAAATTTGTTTGGGCTGGGAAAAGGGCTAGAATAAAATATAGAGTCCTCACAGATTTGAGAGAGGGGGGGGGTTTAGCCCTCCCCAACCTACAACTCTACTCAGAGGCTGCGACATTGGGAGCACTAAAAGAGTGGGCAACCTTAACAAGGAGAAAAATGCTCTTGTTGGAAGGATTTGACACAAGAAGGGGATGGCACTCATACCTCTGGCATGGGAAAGCCAAAATCGAAAAGAACTTCTCGAACCACTACATCAGGGCGGCCCTACTAAAGGTCTGGGAGAAATACAAACCTAAATTCTATTTAAAAACGCCATTGTGGATCTCCCCGGTCGAGGCTCAACACAAAAAAGAAACCCCTAACACCAAGTGGCATACATACAAACATTTAGTAAGAAGAAAAGAGACTGGATGGTCCTTGAAATCCCTAGAGGAACTCAGAGAAACCGATAGGGACCTGTCATGGTTCCACTACACCCAAATAAAAGACTATTTCAACAGTGACTCCAAAAAAGACTTTAACACCCAAGATACAGTATGGGACAAGATAATGAAATCAGACAGGAAATTAATAAGAACAATTTATAGACAACTCTTGAGTGGGATACGAGGAAACCGAGCAGGTCAAACATAACATGGTAAAATGGGCACAGGATCTGGGGCACCCAATCATGCTAAATGACTGGGAAGAAAACTGGAAAAAGAAGATTAAATATGCAGGTGACACTGTAATCACGGAGAACTGGCTCAAACTTTACTTTCGTTGGTACCTCACTCCTAGCAAACTCGCGAAGTTCAGCAAAGGCCTAGACAACAACTGCTGGAGATGCAAGGGCCAGATTGGCTCCTTCATCCACTGCTGGTGGAAATGTAGAAAAATAAAAAAATTCTGGAAATCTATCCACCAACATATAAGGAAAATGCTAGATTTCGATTTAGAAATGAAACCGGAATATTATTAAACTTAACAGGCCAGAAATTAGACAGGAATAAAGACAAGTTATTTTTTTATTTGACAGCAGCCGCGAGGCTGGTAATAGCAAAGAACTGGAAAGCAAAGGAATCTCTACTAGAGACAGATTGGATACTGAAAATAAGGGACTTTATGGATATCGACTATTTAAAGTCAAGACTGAATGATAACAGGCAGAAAAACCCAATAGATTGGAATCCTGTAAAAGACTACATAAAAAACTTCAAAGGCTAAGTAGCCCAAAAGAAAACTAGAAGCAAGACGGGATGACCCTACATTACCTGGGAAGGATGTATCAAGATCTTAGGAATCCCCCGTAGACTGGATCGGAAGACGATGGACGACCTTCTTCTTCTACGTCGTCCCCCCTCAACTTACCTCTAATCTTATTCTCTTCACCTCTATCTATCACTCCCCTCCTTCTTTCTTTCCCCTACTCTACCCCCGCTCTCTGTTCCCTTACCTTCTCCCCCTTTTTTTTTCTCTGACCAACTTCATTTCTAACTCTATGTTTTACTGTATTATTTTAGAAAACCCAATAAATAAATAAATAAAAAAGAACTCCTTTTTAAAAAGGATAATAAAGAGCAATGGTACTTACTACTTTTGGGATACTTTCATATTTTCTGTGACTTTGAATATTGGCAAGCAAGAAAAAAAACTATCTTTATTTCAAGCCAATTGACTTCATTATAAGTAAATGGAATCTGAGCTGAGCATTTTCACCCAGAGTTTACTGAAGCCTCTGATATATTTGTCATAAGTCATAAAGGCAATATTTGAGGGAATGGAGCATTACTCCCAGAGGGATTATTATTGCAGCAAAGCCTCTTTTCCCAAACCTTCATTTCTCTATCAGTCTGAAAACCGTGAATACCACTTTGTGTATCTAATGAAGTGGACTATACTTCCCAAACAAATTTGGCATGATACATTTGTTAGTCTTTAAGAGGTCGGAAGGTTCTCTGAAAGCTTGCACACTTGCTTTTTTCAGGCCACTGAATGTGGCAGGATTTTCTTCTCAGTAAATGCTTAGGATGGCAAATTTAATACAATCATCATGCTTTGATACTAGATTAAACAAGCGACAAAGGAGAAGTGCAATAACAAGTTTTACTTGATGAAAGTATTTGGGTCTCTGGACAAAAGAATGCCTGTATCTAATGACTCATATATTTTTCATAGTTCTTTCTTTCTTTCTTTCTTTCTTTCATCTATCATTCTTTCTAGCCATCAGCAGAGTTTAAAATTGGGAGCATTAATCCAAATGATAACATCTCCAGCAGTTATTGTTTCTCTGCAGATATCTTTGTCTAGGGATGCTGTGCATTGAATTCTGGCAGCTCTTCCCAGTGTGAAATTAAGAGGTATAAAAGAGCTGATTTGGGACTCTCGAAAATTTCTTTCTTGCTGTTCTATTGATTCATCTCTAAGTGCCGCCTAAATTTTGTCTCTTAAAAATGAGGCGCATTTTCAGCCCTCCATCTGAATTATTTTATGCATTTATTTACACTTTAGAGCTGGGTATATGCCACATCCCCCCAAAAACAAATAATAAAAAGTAAATTAGACAGTGATTCGCTCAAGGTCACCCAATGAGCCTTTTGCTTTGTACATCATTGTAAGTTATTTTATTAAATATGGTTTGATACTCTATGTATGGTTGTGAAAGAGTTCAGTGAAGAAAACTAATAGGAAGAAAATGGGTCCTACAGCAAATTAAGTTAGAACTGTCTCTAGAAACCAAGATGACTAAACTTAGATTATTGTACTTTGACCATATTATTGAAGAAAATTATTTGTTAGAAAATAATGGATGAGGGCTAGCAAATTGAAGCTTAATCCAGACAAGACAGAGGTCCTCCTGTTCAGTCGTAAGGCCGAACAGGGCATAGGGTTACAGCCTGTGTTGGATGGGGTTACACTCCCCCTGAAGAAGCAGGTTCACAGATTGGGAGTGATCCTGGATTCATCACTGAGCAGGAACCCCAGGTTTTGGCAGTGGCTGGGAGAGCTTTTGCACAATTAAAGGGCAGCATCATCAGCAAAAAGCAGCTCATGGACTAGATAGTTTAGAGTCTTAGTGCAAGCCCTCAGACGGCTTAAGTTGAACAAGCTACCATCAGTACAATAGCATATATATATATATGCCGTCTTCTTCTTTGAGATCTGCCATAGCCCTTTGGAGCATCATGCTAAAAAAGCTTGTAAATAGGGTTGGTGCAAGAACACAACCTTGCTTCACTCCATTAGTTATTAGAAAGGGCTGAGAGAGAGCATTGCTGTATCTGACTTGACTGTGCAGACCCTCATGTAGCAGGATAATCATTTTGAGGAATTTTGGGGGACATCCTAGTCGTTCCAGAATCTGCCACAGACCTTTTCTGCACACAGTGTCAAAGGTTTTGGTGAGGTCGACAAATGTTACATAGAATCCTTTGTTCTGCTCTCTACATTTCTCTTGCAGTTGTCTAAGGGCAAATACCATATCTGTGGTGCTCCTGTTAGCTCTGAATCCACATTGGCTTTCAGGAAGAAGTTCTTCTGCAATAGCAGGAGCTAATCTGTTCAGGAGTATCCTTGCAAGGATTTTTCCAGCAATGGAGAGCAGAGTTATACCTCGGTAGTTTGAGCAATTGGATTTTCTTCTTTTTTTCTTATACAGGGTGATGATAACTGCATCTCGCAGATCTGATGGCAGTTCACCTTTTTCCCAGCAACACACAAGGAGCTCATGGAATTTAGCATGAAATACATGACCTCCCTGTTTCCAAGCTTCATGTGGAATTCCATCGATCCCGACTGCCTTACCATTTTTCATCTGCTCTATAGCCTTAAGGGTATCTTCCAGAGTTGGAGCTGTGTCTAGTTCATTTTTCATTGGTTGTTGTATTATGTGTTAGATAGCTGAACCTTGGACTACACAAATGGCGTTGAAGAGACTCTGAAAATGTTTAGCCCATCGGTTCAAGATGGAGGCTTTATCTGTAATTAGTGTTTGACCATCCGTACTGTATAAGGGTCTTTGGACCTGATAAGTAGATCCAAACACTGCTTTGAGAGCTTCGTAGAATCCTCTGTGATCGCCCAGATCTGCACAAGGTTGTGTCTTTTCTGCTAAATCGATCCACCACTTGTTCTGAATGTCTCAGAGTTTTTGTTGGAGTTTACTATATGCGAGACGGAAGGCTGCTTTTCTTACATGGCAAGATGGCTGGGTAAGGTGTGTCTGGTGAGCAGTTCTCTTCTTTGGCAACAGCTCCTGGATTTCTTGGTTGTTTTCATCAAACCAGTCTTGGTTTTTCTTGATGAAGAAACCTAGGGATTCTTCAGCAGACTGCTGGATACTGTTTTTGATATGTTGCCAAAGCACTGTAGGAGAAGAATCTGTAGGGTGGTCTTTAAGTTTTGTTTGCAGATTTGCCTGGAAGTTGTCTCTCATAACGTCGTATGTATGAATCTTACAAAATAGATACAACAAACGAGGCACAAATGAAGTTTTTCACAATCGTAATTGCCATCTATTAAATAGATCAGAGGAAATCAGTAAGGGGATGTAAGAAAAACTGAAGGGTTTTATAGGACTGGGAAGCTGCTAAAAGAGCAGTTTTCTATTCAAGCCCCAAAGCACTGTAAAATGGATCTCTGTGTGTGTGTGTGTAGCTAGAAACCGAAATATTGCTAAATGCGGAAAATGATAAATCTGAAGAAGTACAAATTTCTGCAAAGTAATTTTAATTCATCCAAGGAACCCAGTTCAGCTTCTTGGGCAATCAGAAAATTCCATATCAATCCAGTAATAGTCACCATAGTTTGCAGCATAGTTTCAATAAGATATTCACTCTCACTTTCTTTTCTTTTTTTTAAAGAATGACACATTTAAGAATCTAAAATTGTTATACTGAAGTATTAAGTGCAATTCTGCTAGAAACCATAAGGTTCCTATTTTTCAAGTACTCAATGAGAACCATTGATGCAGGCAAACAAAATTGGCAGGTATAATTGTTCTTAACCTTTACCTTTGATGCAAGTATGCTCTTCACTGGGGAGGGAGGAGGACATGCAGTTAGTCCTTGCCACTTGTGTATAGACAAGAGTTGCAGATAAATATAGTTTTCTGAGTGACAGAAAATTCCATGATACTCTACTGACTCAGCCAATCAGTACTAAGGGCTTTATTGCCGCAAGCACAGCTTGCATATTGTTTTCAAAGGTGACTTTGCAACTCTGCTTCAAAAATGACAAGAGAGTATCTCAGTTTTGCTTCTGCCAGATTTATCTCATTAACATCGCACATAAACTTTTAAATGTGAAAAACAGGCATTCCACAGTCAGTCATGAAAAAGGAAGAAATAAAGGGAGCCACATTTGCAAAAGAGCAGCTGTCAACCATTCATGAGTGACAACGCCAATTACTGCCTGCAAATGAGCCAATAGTCAAACTATTGTGCTTATTGTCGAAACCACTGCTGTTGAGGGTCTGTTCCTCACTTGGCAGATGCCCAACAACTGCTCATCTCTCTACCGTTTTAAATTGGGATGGAAATAAATTGTTCATGACCTGGGGCCCAACCCCTTTACGCAGCTCATTACAGAAGGCTTGATGAGATTTCAGGATGATTAGTTAATTATTACTTTGAACTTCCATAGATTTTTCCGCAAAGCTTTACATACCTGAAAGGCATGCCACACATCTGTGCCCTACAAATATGCCCTGGTGTGGAGGAAAGGAATTTTGAAGCTTATATGAGTTGAGCACTCTTTCCTGCCCACGTAGGACAGAATCTAGTTTAGTAGCTTTTGTTGTTATGTACTCTCAGTGAAGAGCATACTGGTTAGTACTTTTTTAAAAAAAATTGTGCAAGGAAGTATCTAACTTTACCATTTTGTCATGCATGGCCTTTGTCCTCGGGACCCCTCTACATGGGAAAAATGTGTTTGTTCAGGGATGAATTGACTCCTTTGAATCCATATAACATACAAGGTCCACTCTCCTTCATGTGGAAGATGGCAGGTTAATGTGGCCTTGTTCCACATTTTAAAAATGTTTGGGCTGGCATAAAACAGTTGTGCTGCTTCCTATTTGGGAAGTGACTGCAGTTGTTTTCATTGCCATCCTGCTTTTCTGGGCTCAGGCAGCCTGGGAAAAGGAGATGGCACATACTCCTTTTCCCTTTGCCCTATCATCCAGGGTTTTGCAGAGCCCACTGGGCACAAAAATGGGGCTGGTTGCCACTCAGCACCTGGAGTGCTAGCCAGAGAATTTGTTTATTTATTTAAAACTTTTGTACCCTGACCTTCTCACCTCCGTAGAGGGGCTCAGACTGGCAAACAGCAAGTATTCAATGCTAACATTTAAAATCTAAAACATCATAAATTCATAATAAAATTATCAATTACAAATACAATAAATACATAAAAAGCCTTTCTCCAAAATCGAGTCCAACTCAATCCGTGTATTTGGTCCATATGTTGTGACCCACCCCGAGCCTGCAGGGAGGAGCGGAATACAAAACCAAATAATAAATAAATAAATATCTAGTGGTTAGCGAATTTAGTCGATTCGCAATCTCCTCCTCCATTCTGCAAAGGCCTCGTTGCACAGCAACGTTTTCACCAGCTTCCTAAAAGTCAGGAGGGAGGGGGCGGATCTAATTTCATTTGGGAGGGAATTCCATAGCCGGGGGGCCACCCCAAAAAAGCCCCTGTCCCACGTCTCTACCAGACGTGCCTGCGAATGTGGTGGGACCGAGAGCAGGGCCTCTCCAGACGATCTTAACACTCTTGACAGTTCATAGGGGAGAATACATTCGGACAGGTAATCTGGGCTGGTACCGTATAGGGTTTTGTAGGTCAAAACCAGTACTTTAAATTGTGCTCAGAAGCTAATTGGCAGCCAATGGATCTGGTGCAACAAGGGGGTTGTATGCTCCCTGTACCCCGCTCCTGTTAGTAATCTGGCTGCCAAGCGTTGGACTAATTGCAGCTTCCAGGCAGTCTTCATAGTCAACCTCACGTAGAGAGCATTGCAGTAGTCTATACGGGATGTAACCAGAGCGTGGACCACCATGGCTAAGTCCAACTTTCCAAAGTACGGGCGCAGCTGGCGCACAAGTCTAAGCTGTGCAAAAGATCCTCTGGCCACCGCCGAGACCTGGCGTTCCAGGCTCAGCGATGAGTTCAGGATCACTCCAAGACTGCGAACCTGCACCTTCAGGGGCAGTGTAATCCTGTCAAGCACAGGCTGTAACCCTGTGCCCTGTTCAGCCTTACGACTGACCAGGAGTACCTCTGTCTTGTCTGGATTTAGTTTCAATCTGTTTGCCCTCATCCAGTCCGTTACAGCGGCCAAGCACCGGTTCAGGACTTGAACAGCCTCCTTAGTAGCGGGTGGAAAGGAGTGACAGAATTGGACATCATCTGCATACTGGTGACACCGTACCCCGAAACTCTGGATGATCTCCCCCAATGGCTACATGTATATGTTGAACAAAATAGGGGAAAGTACTGAGCCCTGCGGGACCCCACAGTACAATGGTCGTGGGGCCAAGCAGGAGTTCCCTAGCAACACCTTCTGGGACCGACCCTCAAAGAAGGACTAGAGCCACTGCAAAGGAGTACCCCAAGGCCCATTCCTGCGAGGCATCTCAGAAGGATACCGTGGTCGACAGTATCAAAGGCCAATGAGAGGTCCAGCAGAACCAACAGGGACATACTCCCCCTGTCGGGCTCCCGGCAAAGATCATCCACTAAGGTGACCAAGGCTGTCTCAGTACCATGTCCCAGCCTAAAGCCAGACTGCGCCGGATCCAGATAATCAGTGTCTACCAATAATTCCTGGAGTTGCGAGGCCACCACATGTTCCAGGACTTTGCCCAAATAGGGGAGACTGGAAACTGGCTGATAGTTGACGAATTGAGTGGGGTCCAGTGATGGTTTCTTCAACAGTGGTTTTATAACAGTTTGTTTTAAGCTGGCTGGAATATAGCCTTCCCAAAGGGAGGCATTAACCGCCACCTTTACCCACTCTGCCAAACACCCTCTGGCTTCCTTTACCAGCCAGGATGGGTAGGGAACTAGGATGCATGTGGTCGCTCTCACCTCTCCAAGAATCTTGTCCACATCCTTGAGCTGCACAGATTGAAATGAATCCATCAAAACTGGACAAGCAGGTGCTCGTGTTACATCCTCAGAGACTGCCATTAACATGGGGTCAAAGCCAGAATGAATCAAAGTGACTTTGTCCTTGAAGAACTGAGCAATGGGCTAGTGGGAACAAAACCTCAAGAAAGAGAAGTTTAAGAGACTTTGTATTCAGGAGCTATCTCGGAAAGTTTTTTAAAATGGACTATATTATCATACTGAGTGATTATGGTTAAATCAAAAAGGTTTTTGAAATGGCCAAATGTAACAAATTAAATTGGGCTCCAATATTAGAGGCATGGAAAGTTTTAATGTGAAACAATCTGTTATGAAAAATCAAGATCAATTTCTATTGAATAACAAATGGAAAAGAATATATGAAAATCATGAGACAATGTGAGAAGACAGATGAATATTCAACCAATGGACTTAAAATTAAAATTGATGGAATCATCAATATTTTATGAAATGTGTGTTAAAGAAATAGAGATTTAGTTGTAACAATGACAATTTTGTAAAAGAACTCCACACACCTCAACAACCCTCGCCCTCTTTTTTTCTCCTTGTGGCATAGACATTTGTAAAGATGCAACTAACCAATAACAAATTGATTACTCCCACATTTTCGTTTTCCTTCCCTTGTCCCCTGCCCTCCACTTTCCTAGTAAATAATAAATTTATTTAATAAAAATTATTTAGGGGGAAAAAGAAATCTCCAGGGCTGTTCAGGAATTTAAAAATACATGGGCTTCTATTCTAAACAAATATTATTTTGATTTAAAGCTTTCATTGAAACTACTGTTATAACAACAGCATGTGAATTTTCTGAAGAATAAATAAATAAAATTGAAACTATGACAGCTAGTTTTGTTCAACATAATGGAGGCCTGGGGAAATGTCCGAAGAGAGATGGACACAGAGAGATGTGATTCTTCACAATTGTTATCCCTCAAAAATAGCAATAAAATACTGCAAGAAACTTTTTGAAAATCACAGATTTTAAAGGCTATTCACAATTTGAGATTTATTATTCATAAAATTAACATGCTGTTTTTTTAATTCAGAAAACAAGATTTTCTGCAGGGCAGGCAGCGGAAAATTGTTATTTTCTAGTCAAAATAACAATGCAAGAATTTTATGTAGAGCAACCTCCCAGTTATGGGACTTTCCTTAGTAGAAAACAACATTTTCTTTGGTCAAGAAATTATCTTTTTGAGTTCAAATATTATAATCCATGCAGAAAACCTTTTTAATGCAAAAACACCTTTCCATGCCTGTATTGATAAGGGGGCCAAAGCAATAGCTTAGCTCTCAAGCTTCAGCCCAGGCTATTGTCCTGAGTCTTGCAATAACATCTTCTGTCTGGCCCTGAAAGGCCAGTTATATTGTCTTATAATCCTGTGATATTTACTTGATGATGAGAGTTGAGCTACCACCCTAAAATCCATCAAAGTTCATGAAAATTGGCAAAAAGTCCATAAACGTTCATAAAAGTTCATAAAAGTTCATAAAAGCACCAAAGTCCGTTCATAAAAACAAGAGGTATCATTCATAGGTCCAATTCATGAGTGGCCAGATTGGCCTGTCAGTGCTCAGGGATCCCAGGGGGTGACCACAAGACACTTCCTGGGATTGACAGGCTTCCAGGTCAGAGGTAACATGCACAAAAGGAAACACGAGCATCATTGTTGTGTGGAGCCACTGAAAGAAACCTTCTGGTCCCTACATAATGTTCCATGCAAAGAGGTGGATTTCCAGGTTGTAGGGGTCTATTCAGCAAAAAGGAAGATAGCAGTTAGTCTTAGAATTGACCCAGGAAAAAGATGGCACCTATTTGGAGACGATTGGTCAACCCGCGGATACTGGGACCGAGCTGGTTTCTGTATCTGTGGTTTGAAGGATTGCAGTTTTGGCCTTCTCGGGATCCTGCAAGAGTGTCCCGGGTGAGCCAGCAGAGTTCTGTGGCTCGGAAAGAGGAAAGTTCATATTTATAATGGTGTTAGAGTCAGTAAAGGACACAATGTATCACTTCAGAGAGAGAAAAATTTGGAGAAAAGGATACTTTTTGTTGGGGGATTGTTACTGAAGCAGGGGGGAGTTAGCAGGGAGGAAAAAGGATTTCTTCATTGAAGCTGTTGCTGGAGCCACCATCCTGTTGTCACCTTGAAAGTCCATATTTCCAGGAACTGTGGAACTCCCTGATGCATTCAGATCAGTTCGAAAGTGGAGGCCTCTGAGTTAGACCTCATGTGGTCTTGTTTTTGAACTCAGTGAAGTATAAACATTGTGTTAACCAGGAATATTTGTCTGAGATAGTTTCAATTATCTATGAGCTCAAAATGAATATTGGATCTACATCTTACATAAATATCCCAGGAGAAGAAAAACCAATAGTTTTGTTGACTGCATAAAGGCTAAAGAATCAGAGAATGAGATAATTGAGTCTCAGGTGGTCAAGGCCTAATGATCTTTGTTCTAGGAGATATTTTTATTCTAATAACAAAAACTGGCATTATATTACTAGAGGACCTTAAATGTTATCAGCCATAGATATATTTGTTAAGAACATATGTCACAATGAAATTATTAATATAACATACTTTCATCCTCCTCTAGTTGTGAATATTGCTCTCTTGAAATGTAATTGGCCACATCTACATTGTACAGTATTCCCTCACTTATTCTGGGGGTTACGTTCCAGGACCTCCCACAATAAGTGAAAAACCGTGATGTAGGGACACTCTATTTATTTTAATATTTATATCTTATTTTAGTAGTTATACACTATAAACTTAAAATAAAGTGAAGGAAAGGAAGGAAGGAAAGGCCCTTCAAGGCTGGAGGGAAGACTGAGGAAGGAAAGCACATCGGAGAGTGGCGGTGGCAAAACAGTGTAAATATTAGGCCTGGTTGTTCAAGAATGGTTCAAAACTCGCTGCGGATGTAGGAGGTGCTGGTGCTATTCCGAAAATTTTAGCCAAAATTTTGAAATAAATTTGTTAAAAATAATGAAATTCGGAATGGCTTCGTTCATGGCAGACCGCCTCCAACTGGGTTAAACACCCAGTTTGCAGGCAGATGCCTTTTCCGCTCAGAACAGGTCTCCTGGCCCAAGTCCTTCTCACGGGACCTTCTGAACAGCGTCTAGATCCGTGGGGAATTAAGGCTAACATGGATTACAATCCAGGGGGCGGGATCTGGAGGAAATTACTTAACCAGGCCTACAAGATAGGTACTGGAAAGAAGAGGAGACCAAAAAAAGGAAAGTGGTCTATATAATATGCAATCCTGTAGGTGAGGAAGATATAAAGTATATTATCTAAGAATATATTAATAACTCAAGATGTCTAAACCACTAAATGTTGAGTAAGTGTGTTAATTTATATAAATATACACATCAAACTAATAAGGCACAGTAATAGATCACCCAGTCTTTCCCATCACTTGGGAGGGAAATCCTGGACGATTGGGAGGAAATCTCCAGATCTCAGCCCCTGGCTTGCAAAGCGTGTTATCTTTTGCAAGCTAGGGTATATATATATATTATTCTTTTTATTACAACTATACAATTACCATGCCTTTTGTCCTTTTTCGTCCCCTTTTCCCTCCCCCCTCCCACCCCTCTCTCTTCCCTGTTGACAATGAAGTCCTTTTTTCTCCGTTACATGAGCCTTCTTTCGATTCTTACAATTTTTTTCTTCCAGCTTTCATCATCTGATTTAACGACCTGTAACCATCTTTTAAATGGAGTCCACATTTCTTTAATTTTCTTCTGTTTGTCTGACCATGTCTTTTTACTTCTTATGATATCCATAATATCTAGTTGTATTTGGTCCCACACATATTCATACCATTTTTCAAGTGTCCATTTCTTTTTTTCCTTCCAACCCCAAGCTATTACTGCATGTGCTGCTCTAAACATCATCATCATTAATTCCTGGTCTTGGTCCTTAACTCTTCTATCACCATATATTCCTATTAACAAAATTTGCATATTTATATCAAATTTTATTTTAGCAAGCCAGGGTATATATACCATTACCTTCCAAGCTCATGCTCCTCCCTCAGATCAGAAAGGCAACTAGAGGAGTGTGCATTGCAAAACGCCCCGCCCCCGGGCAGCTCGCCAAGGCCTCAGCTCCAGCCGAGGAAGAGGACAGTGGGCCAGGGAAGAGAAAACCCTTTCTGAAAATGGCAATTTCTTTACGAAAAATGATGGTGGTGGAGTCAAATTTGGTAATTCACTTCTGGGTTACTTACAGCGGTTCAAAAACGCATTGTAAGTACTTTAAAAACAAATTTCATACAAATTTGATCAAGAAACGAAGAACCTAACCAGGCCTAGAAAATTCCATGATATATATTTTAAATTAATATTTTTTGAAATCCATGAAACAGAGAGTCCACAATAAGTGAACCACAAAGTAGTGAGGGAACACTGTAGAACAGTGTTTCCCAACCTTTTTTGAGCCGTGACACACTTTTTACATTAGCGAAATCCTGGGGCACACCACCAACAAAATGACACAAAATGACACTCTAACACAGTAATACATATAGTTAATATGTTTTTAAAATGTATTTATACACTCAGTGTGAAACCTGGGCCTGTTTCGATGAACTCAACATAGATATCCTGGCAGGAATGGCAGAAAGACACAAACTTCCCACTCAGAACTAACCAAGAGAAAATGCTATAAGAGTTTGGTGGGCATTGACCTCGAGTTTTGGAGTTGTAGTTCACCTATATCCAGAGAGCACGGTGGACACAAACAATGTTGGATCAGGACCAAACTTGGCATGAATACTCAATATGCCCAAATATGAACGCAGATGGAGTTCAGGGAAAATAGACCTTGACATTTGGGAGTTGTAGTTGCTGGGATTCATAGTTCCCCTACAAACAAAGAGCATTCTGAACCCCACCAATGATAGAACTGGGCCAAACGTCCCACACAGAACCCCCAAGAGGCAAGAGGAGGTCTCTACTTGGGGAAAGGGAGGCGGGCCTTCCCAATGCATGGAGAGGGAGAGACCAAGTAGACAATGGGTGGGGAGGGGGTTGTTTGTAATTTTGTGCCTTTATCGAGGTAGGTTTCTTAGGGTTTTTATACTTCAACACACTAGACTCTGTCCGTCCGTCCCCCGGAGGTTCCAATTTCCCACGGCACACCTGATGATCGCTCACGGCACACTAGTGTGCCCCGGCACACTTGTTGGGAAACACTGCTGTAGAATTAATACAGTTCGACATCAGTAATTGCCATAGCATAATAAATCAGCAGTCTTTCACACAGGAGGCTAAAAACTTTGGAAAACTACAACTCCCAAGTTTTCATAGCATAAAATCATGGCGGCTAATATGGTGTCAACCTGCATTAATTCTACAGTATAGATGCACTTGTTCCATATTACCTAAACAGATAATGATATCTAGGTTTCCAAATAATTATTAGTAATAGTTATAAATATTTATTTAATAATATTGCTGACTGATGGCTACTGATTCAATAAATCTATAAACTGTTGGCACTTAAGGATGTCAATTCTTATTTGTTTTATTCTCATGTCATAATCAAAGTTCTTTGAGGTAGTGGATTTTTTATAGTGATTGTGCATTTTCATGAGTATTTCTTTTACACATTTCTAGAAAATGTGCAGTCTGGGAAAATGTGATAATTATTTTCTCCTGCAAAATAATAGTATTGAATTAGTTGTTTGTGCCTTTGTGACTTATCAGCCTGTCCTGCTGTGCTTGCTATGTGTATTGACTTAGCATTTGGAAAGAGGAAAACACTAATTTTGCACAGAGATGGGGGTCTTATGTGAAGTAGATTTTGCAGAGCTCTAAAAAATGAGGAATAAGCAAGATAATTGAGAATCTTCAATGAGCTGTCATGCCAAAATAAGATATCCAGTCAGCTAGAATATTCTAGAATATGTCAAGATTGGAAGCAATAGAAATCCCCGTTTTTGGAAATGATTGAGAGAAGGTCTATCTATATGGGATATGCCTGAAGGAATTGATTTGACTTTAAACAGGAATGAGTAAACTACAAGAACTTTCTTGTCTTACTGAACTATGTAGCATGTACTATCCTTTCAAAACCAGAGTTTTACCTCTTAAACATTAAAAATAAATAAAAAAGGGAAAGAAGTAGAAAAATTTATAACCTTCCTTACTGCCGCAGCAAGGATCACATTGGTGAGATATTGGAAGCCAACGGAAATCCCAAGTGAAGAAGAATGGTTACTCAAGACGCTAGAAATTGCCGAGATGGATAAGTTGACAACTTTGTAAAGATATAACTCTTTGAAACAATTCAATGAAACCTGGATGCCTTTTGTGGAATATATAAAAAATAAGAAAAATCTAAATTTGAAAGGACTTTATATTTAAATAACCAAGATCTGTATATAACTAAAGTAATGGCTTAATCCGTGATGCGAGGTCAAATGTCTTTATGTTTAATCGTGAGTCGATATGTGTATTTTATTTTTTCATTCTTTCTGCTTACCATCTTTCTTCCCTCTCTCTTTCTGATTGTACTGTTTTATCCCCTCTTAGTGGGGGTACTTCCCTACCCCTTCAATACCCCTAACCCCCCCTTTATTATATTTATGTACCGATATACTGTTTTTATTTGTGTATCTTCTTTATTGTGTAATAAAACATAAAATTTTTATTTTAAAAAAAGAACGGTTCCCACCATACACAAAGTGTCAGTAGGTGTATTACCAAGTTATCCCCCCCCCACCTGCCCCCAAATAAAAGCCTGTCAAGGAAGTCTGTTTATGACACCCTTAGACAATTGTTTGATTCTCTGTGATAGTGTATGATAGTAAAATAAAATACTATTTTACGCATGGAGTTGAAGTGAACAAAGCTATTACACTGTGTAAGGAAGTGGGAGGGTGGGTTGAAGAATTCTCAGAGGAAAGATTGAGATCAAGGCTGCCTTTTAAATGCTGCCACTTCTCACCTTATGCTGGCATGTGATGCCAGGACAGATTTTACAACTAGCTTCCCCCTTGAAAAAGCCAAGAAAACACTATTGCACACCTCCATTGCTCTATAGTATGGGAAATCAAATCATCATCACTCAGCAATACAGAGATCAAGAAAAATTGTGTCATTCCCTGAGGCTATTAAGTAGGAGATACTGACCAAATTAGTCTCCTTATGTCCAATTACTAGGCCTGGTTAGGTTCGTCGGAATGCTTCTAAAATTGGAATAAATTTGTAGTAAATTCACTTTTGAAGTGGTTTTGAAGTGATGTAAGCAACCCTCACCCCAGTTCAACAGGCAGAGGGAAGCAATCCACGTTCAAACACCTAGTTACAGAAGAAGGCAGGTTCAAACACAGCCAATACAGAAGAAGGCAGGGTCATTCCACTTTTCTACCCGCAGGGTTTCTGCTTGGCGCCAGGATTCCTCTCCACCCTTGAACTGCAGGCCTCACGACCCCCAAAGCAACAGCAAGCCTGAGGCAACCTCCCCCAAGCTCTTTCCAGCTTCTTTCAGTCCCCCCCCAACACCCACTTTCCTGGACTCACAGAGGAAAGGAGGAGGGAACTGGCAGTGAGTCTTTTCATTTGACGCCAGTTTGACACAGATTTCTTCCCTCCGTGCGAATTTCTTCCCTCTGTGGGAAGAAATCCATGTCCAAACTGAGTTAAACATGCGTGTCTGCCATTAACAAATTAATTCTGAAATTTTGGAATTTTTCTGAACTAATTTTGAATCTTTTTGGAAAATTTTTGGAAGGCATTCAGTTTCGAAGCGCCAGTATCTCCTACATCCAGAACCAATTCACCTGTCTATGAATTTTTCCTTACTTTCAATCCTTGATTATCAGATTGTTGTATTTTTTTCCCTAACCTTAGACTAATTGCAGTTTATTTTACTCTATTTCACTCCTTACTGGTTGTGTTTATCTAGATCAGTGGTTCCCAACCTTTGGTTCTCTGGGTGTTTTGAACTTAAGCTTCCACAATCCCTAACAGCAGATAAACTAGTTGGGATTTCTGGGAGCTGAAATCCAGAATACCTGGAGGACCAAAGGTTGAGAACCACTGTTCTAGACTACTGATTTAATGAATAACCTCTGGAGCAGCTGGCGCCAACTCTATTGCTTCTCCCTTCATTTTGATGGACTAGATCAGTGATTCCCAAACTTTTTTGGCCTACCACCCCCTTTCCAGAAAAAAAATTACTCACCGCCCCCCTAGAAATTATTTTTTAAAAAAATTAATCGCAATTAAACTGAAAAATATATGTATTCATGCAGTGGTTCTCAACCTTTCTAATGCCGTGACCCCTAAATAAGGTTCCTCATTAATTAATTAATTAATTAATTGTATTTCTACCCTGCCCTTCTCAACCCCTGGGGGAGGTGGGGGGACTCAGACCGGCTTACAAGGCACAATTAGATGCCGGCAACAATACACAATATAAAACACTAATACAAGACCCCCAACCATATTTTAGTTGCTACTTCATAAATAATTTTGCTACTCTTACAAATTCTAATGCAAATATCTAATATGCAGGATGTATTTTCATTGTTACAAATTGAACATAATTAAAGCACAGTGATTAATCACAAAAACAATATGTTTGGGGGAGTATGGACAACAGATGGTGGGATTTGCAGTACCTTCAATCGATTCAGCTCTGACTTCCGCCGGAAAGGACTCTGAGGGGACTGGCAGCCGTGGCCTGAGGGGATGAAGAAGTGAGGCCTGCTCTCCCCGTGGAATCCCTGAGGTCTACTGATCCCTCCGCCGCCGCCTCCGCCGGGTAAGGCCGTGCTTTTTTCTGTGGTGGCGGGGAGGCTCTGCCGGAGGACACAGAAGCCTTTGCACTGTATTGCGTGTGGGGGACAAAGCGAAGGAGGCAGGGCCAAAGAAGAGGGCCGCGTGACCCCTTCCTAAATGGCCAATTGTTCACCGCCCCTCCAAATTCCCCTGAGCCTCCCACCACTCCCTTGGATCGCCTCACCGCCCACCAGGGGGTGGTAGCGCCCACTTTGAGAATCAGTGGACTAGACTAATTTCTGGTAACTCCAATCACCTGATTCATGGGTAAATTCCTGCACTGGACTAGTTTTATGAAAGAGTTCCAGCCCTAGTTGAGCAACATTCCCACCCACACCCCCAATCTATTTGGGGATAAAAATTATGGGAGTTCATGTGACGAACATCACTGATAAAGTCTGCACCATATGATTTTCATCCATGCTTCAAAACTAACTTTATTGCTTACTTTCTCCACAAACTCCATTTGTTTATTTGTAATAAAACATTAAAAAAGCACATTTCTACTTTTATCCATAAGGAAATAATCTGATGTTTCTTAATGCTTTAGGAAAAACCATGTGTTTTGTGGGGGGAAGGGGACAAAATAAAAATATAACAATTTCAAAGCAATCAAAACTCTGCACTTCGTCTGGTGACTTTTCTGTTGGAGCCAAAATGAAGTGAATGATATACTCTATTTTTGTCTAATCTTTCCTAGGTTTGATCCCTTCCATCCTATTTCCACAAGTTCAAAAAGTTGAGAGAGCAACTTTTAACTTTGATATAGGAAAGAATTATATTTAAATACACATAAAAATAATCTGAAGTGGTAAATCTCTTTGATCTTTCCTTTGTATCCATTTCACTAGGTCTTAATTGGCTTCCTTTTGTGCATGTTTGAAAGAACAAGTGCAAATTTGATTCACACAAAAAGATAGATAGAGAGAACAAAGTATTTTTAGAATACAATGGGTCCCTCCACAGCTAGAGACCTAAGGGCCAACTGTGTTTGTATAGGCTTGTTTTATCATGGAAAAAAAACGGCTTCAAAACTTCCTTCGGATGTAGGTGGCGCTTCGTATCTGATAGACTTCCAAAGTTTTTCCTGGTTTTTTCAAAATTGATTCGGATGTACTTCCGAAATTCAGAATGGTTTCATTAATGGGGTCTGCGATTGCGCAATGCATGGAAACCTGGAGAAGAGACAGTCAAAACTTGGGAGACTCCCTTTCCCTCCATTTTTGACTGCTACTACTGACAAAACTAGCCACATTGGTACAAAATATTGAACACATTTTACACATTAATAAACATTTAAAACATTTTAAATGCAATGGGACAAAAATAGAGAAGGTCGGAAATGACAAACGAGCCCTATCCGAATATGGCGACGGAGACTTTGAAATGACGAATCCACTTCCTGTTTCCTTAACTCTCTGCGGAATCGCTTCAAAAGTAAAAAATATTAGAATTACATCCGAATTTCATATGTATCCAACATTCAAAAACAGGCCTAGTATATAGTTTGTATGCCTATGAGGAAAAGAAACAGAGGTTGAAAGGTTTACTTTATAGGACACCAGTTTGTAGCATCCCAATAATTCCTATAAAACTTCTATCAAGAAGAGATGCTATGACTAGCAAAACACATTATTTGAGAAAGTTCATTTACCTTTATTGATGATGGGCTTGAGTGTGAATCCAATGAATCCAATGATAAAATGCATGCTTGCATCCTTAATGCACAGAGCTGGATTCTAATGCAGCCCTGATTCTTACATGTGCTGACTCTTTGAGGAGTTCTTTGCAGTGCTATCTTGTTTATGTCTTTCAGAAGAAATGCTGGAAACATCGGAGAACCCTAAGAAAATATCATTTGTGCATCATCTTAGGATGGATGGGAAAAGAGCCCTTTTGCTTTTGTTGTCCCCCAACTTTCATTGGCTAATCTCCATATCTGATTTGTTGAACAGATACTTTGCTGCCTACATGAGCCAGAAAGCCTGAACTCAACCTAAATTGATGATTGGCTGTCTTCAATATGTGGGCAGCTTCCAGTGAGTACTAGGTTTTTAAGTTTGAACCAACTTTGTCCTGCTCTTAGCAAAGTCAAAAGAAATTCCAAGCTTTAATGGAAACTTTTGAGTATATTGGAGCTTTGGATCAGTCTTGATAGCAGGATCAGGTCTGATTTGGCCCCACCCACTGTCTTGACTGGGCACCAGTGTCATCATCCTTTCCTGCTCTCATCAGTGCAGGGAATGGATTGTGCACAGCATCACTATCATCCCCAGGGCCCTTTGAAGGAACCTAACCCAGCCCTTTCGGGGGAGAAGCAGCACCTGCAACTGAGATCTGGAGCCATTTACAAGACTTAACTTATTCAAAAGTCATATGACTGTGTTTTGAATCTTAAGTTTTAAGTGTGAGGGCCACCAGCATTTCTTAATGTTGCTTCATATGTACAAATCTTACTAAATAGATATGACAAATGAAGTTTTGCACAGCCCTACTATCCACCCTACTGTGCTATCTTCCCCCCTTCCTGCTGGTCACATAGGAGCCCCCTTCAGACATCATCATCATCACCACTTTATTATTTGTTATTTTTGCAAAATATTTATTCCAGATTCTAGATGAGGACTTACAGGCTTACAGTGAATGATCTTAATATACTGTGGTGTCGCTATTTATTCCTGTTTAAATGGGCAACATGCAAAGAAACTTTTTTCAAACTGAAACAAAAATTTAAAAGGCTAGTGGCTCCCATGAGCTCAAAGATTTTTGGACCTTTTTTGTCTCATTGTTCCCAAACTTTTCTTTATTCTGCTCAGCCTCAGGTCAACTTTTTGATCCATATTTCATCCCCTTATCAGTGAGCACACAGGGAAAAAAGCAGAGATATAGACTGGATGACAAAATGTGGACACTGAATCATGTTTTTTTTCTCCCAAACACTTTAATCTTTTTTAAGCACAAATATAAGCTGCATAGCATTACTGAAGATAAGCTACCTTAGGGGAGTGGACACACAGCAAGGGGGTGTCTATGGTGCCAGGAAAGCCAGAATGCCTTTGAGGGCTAAAGTTCAACTCACATTTAGTACATCTTGTGTATGTTTCAAACAACAGAATCATGTGAGATCAAAGCACCCCTGACAGATGGCCATCCAGCCTCTTTTTAAAAGCCTCTAAGGAAGGAGTTTCCACCACACTCTGAAGCAGAGGGTTCCACTGCTGAACAGCTCTTACAGTCAGGAAGTTCTTCCTAACTTTCAGGTGGAATCCCCTTTTCTATTATTTGAACCCATTGCTCTGTGGTTCAATTCCATTTCTGTTGGAGTTCGGAATCCTATTTGATAGTAGGGGATCTATACATCCCAGCAACTGCAACTCCCAAATGTCACGATCTATTTTTCCCAAATCCCACCAGTGTTAAATTTTGGGCATATTGAATAATGCCAAGTTTGGTCCAGAGCCATAGTCATTTGGGTTCACAGTACTCTCCGGATGTACATTTTCCATAAATCACTGTCAATTCCTCCCAACCCCCTACATTATTTTCTGTTGGTCATTGAGGTTCTGTGTGCCAAGTTTGGACCAGGTCTGTAATTTGTGGCGGTCTCAGTGGACTGTGGATGTCAGAGGTGAATCAGTTGAAGGTACTGCAGATCCCACCATCCGTTGTCCATACTCCCACAAACATATTGTTTTTGTGATTAATCACTATGCTTTAATTATGTTCTATTTCTAACAATAAAAATACATCCAGAATATCAGATATTTACATTACAATTCATAACAGTAGCAAAATTACAATTATGAAGTAGCAACGAAAATATGGTTGGGGGTCACCACAACATGAGGAACTTTATTTAGGGTTCATGGCATTAGAAAGGTTGAGAACCACTGGCCTAGAGCGTTCCCCCAACCTCCATTCGGTGATTGGTTGCTTTGGTCCTCCGCAGCAGCCTCATGTGCACTCCATTCTTCTCTGCCTTCCTGCCAAGCCTGGGAGTGTTGTAGGCAGGCATGTAGCCAGGGGGGGGGGGCTAAGGGGGCTTCAGCCCCCCCCGAAATTCTCAGGGTGGTCCGCGAAAAGGCCTTACTGGTACATTATTTAAACTGTTATGTTTATTCATATCATGATCTGATCACCATGCTCATTATATCCCACATTAATGGGGTTATTGGGATAACAATACAAAAGATTTGCTAGGGTAGACCCTCTTCCACCCAGTCTCAGCCCCCCCCCCCCCGAACCAAACTCAGCCCCCTCCGAAACAAAATCCTGGCTACGGCCCTGGTTGTAGGGCTTTATTTACACACCACTTTCTTGCCCGTATTGTTTGGGGATTGCTCCAGCATTGGTCTATGGCTCTCACTGAAATAAATTTCCAAATATTTTGCTTTCATGGCTCTCGGAGTCAAAAAGGTTCCGGACCCCTGGACTAATGGTTATTATACAACAGACATCAGAAGATCTGCAAGACAAAGAACAAGCCATGAGAACAAAGACAAAGATCCTTACTGCACTTGCTTCATTGTCAACAGAACCTATGAAGGTGTCAGCTACAGATGCAGATGAAACTTCAGGAGAGAATGCTCTGGAACATGACCATACAGCCCGAAAAACATCCTTGTTGGTAGATCAAAATAGGATCCTCCCCTTTTTATTTATGTTTTTCTAAGCTTGACTTCAGCTTATTTTATTCCACTGCTATGGGTGGGCCAGGGGGCATATCCTGAATACAATCCGCCCTGAGGGTTGAACTACTGCTGACAGCATCTTTCTCAAGTGGCTGCTATTCTCCCTTAATGCCTTACCTTCTGATGGGGTCTCAGTTGAACAAGCCTTTACTTCTCACTCCATGGTTACCCAGTTTCTCTAAGGGAGCATTTATCAAAGCTCTTTAGAAATCATGAATACATTACACTACTTCTCCTTTATTGCCTCTTTTGTTAGCTCTCAATGAATCATGGAATCTTTAATGACTGCAATTTTCCCTTTCTTCCAGAAGCATTATTTTTGTTCTATCAGATTATATCCATTCAATTGATATCCTAAACTAACCTTAGTTATTTTTCTTAAGTATTTCCTCTTTTCCCCAAGCCCCAGATGCTGAAGCTGGACGGACATCATATTTTGAACATTAAAAGAAATCACCCTTTAATGACTAAGAAGTCAAAAAGACTGCATTTTGAATTCTTGTAGTGTCCAGCATAAAAGCTCATTTTCACTGTGAGAAATGGTTAGGAGTATAACTAATTCCATTTTGTCAAGTCATTCAATACAACAAATTCAGACAACTACCTGCTCCCTCGACCCATGTCTCTCTTGGCTGGTAAAATCTTGCTTGGACGGACTACATGGCCCTCTGTTGAATATAGTAACTGGCTCCCTTGAGCAAGGAGTTTTTCCAGAGGTTTTAAAAGAGGCTATTTCCTGACAATTGCTGGATGGTTGCATGCCAGCAGGTTGACGGTGAATCCAGCGAAGATGGGGATCCTTTTGCTGGGTTGTCCAGATGGTGGGGAGAACCAGTTACCTACCCTGGATAGTGAGGCATCACGCCCATCATTTTTGGTAAAGAGTCTGGGGGTCCTTTTAGACACTCTGCTGACAATGGAGGCTCAGGTCTCCGCTATGAGCAGAGTCACATTTTTCCATCTGCGTCAGGCTAGGCGACTGGCTCCCTATCTGTTCAGAGACAACCTGGCCACGGTGATCCAGGCTACGGTCATCTCAAGACTAGACTACTGTAACACCCTCTACATTGGCCTACCTTTGTCGGTGGTCCGAAAACTGAAGCTGGTGCAAAATGCTGCTGCTCGACTTCTCGCTGGGGTGCCAGCGAGATGTCATAGCACTCCAACTTTGCAACAGCTGCACTGGCTGCCGATTGAGCACCGGATTACCTTCAAAGTGTTGGTTCTTACCTTTAAGGCCTTATATGATCTAGGGCCAGTGTACCTGAGGGACCGCCTCACCCCCTACCAACCCCAGAGATCACTTCGTTTGGAAGATCAGAATTTGCTTGAAGTCCCCAACTTTAAGATCTTTCACCTGTTGGCCACTAGGTGCAGAGCCTTCACAGTTGTGGCACCCTGCCTGTGTAATGCCTTGCCGGCTGAAATACAAGCTCATCGGACCCTATCTTCCTTTCAGAAAGCATGTAAAACGTATTTGTTCCGGTTGATATTCAAACTCTGTTAATTGGGGAGTTCTTTTTGTTTTAATGATGTAATGTACAGTATGCTGTTTCTGTTTGCACTGTAAACCGTTCCGAGCCTCCAGGGAGTAGCAGTATACAAGTTGAAATAATAAATAAATAAATAAGATCATTATGTAGCATTTAATGTCAATTTGGTGACACTGATACCAAGGAGGAATGATCTCACATGGTATATTTAAAAAATAATACATAATATTCCATGGATGAAGAAATCCATTGAGTAGGTGGCAGCTTTAGTCTGTGGAATGAAGAATTCCCACTCTTCCCCGCAACCCTTCATATTCTCATGCCCAACCCGATACCAGTATGCCACTTCTGTGCAAGAAACCTGTCCCCTGCTATTGATGGGGAAACCTGTCACTAGCCCCTAATTGCACCATGGTTCTGGCAGTTACTTCATGCAATGAACCCAATGTTTTTCTCTGGTGGCACGCTAGCACTGAAGTGACATTAATGAGTGGTGGAATTATCCTCCTTCCCTCTCTTCCTTACAGTAATTGATGAATAAAGGGTTTTTGTTTTATACCAAACTTCACTGGAATTGTAAAGCTGCATTTCTAAAGAGTATTTTTTAAAATAGGTTTTTATTAAAGTTTCTTGATAAAATACAAAAAGCAAAACAGGGGGAAAAGAATATTGAAAGTTACAAAAAGAAAAAGAAAAAAGAAAAGAAAGGCAAAGCAAAAAAGATAAATAGAACAATAAGAGAATAGAGAAAGTATATTATAACAGTTGTGTACAAAAATTTTGGGGTTTTGGTGGCATACTTCTCTATCATTTAAACGTTTTTCAAAATCCCTTGAATCTTTTTACTAGATCTTCTTAATTGACTTGATATTTCAATTATACTACCTAAAATAAAATATAAAACAAAATATAAGTATTAATAGTTTAACATATCTGAAATGAAATATTACATTTTGGGATTTAAATCTATATTACACTCCATTTTGCAATATTCTTGTAGTAGAGTCCAGTCCCATTTAATGTTTACATCATCTTTTCTATCTCTTTCTCTTAGAGCATCTGTTAAATTTTCCATTTGACTTGTCTCAATTTTTTTTGAACCCGTTCATCTTTTGACAGAATCTTTTCCGATTTCCAATAATTTGTATATAGTAATTTGGCAGCTGTAGTTACCAATATAAAATTTTTCCTTTCATGTATTTTAAAATCAGAGTCCACTATTCCCAACAGAAATGTCTCTGGTTTCCTTATTATGTTTTTTTGAATTATTTTTTCTGTTTCTCTGTGGATCATCTTCCAAAATCTCTTTGCTTTTGAACATAATAATAATAATACTTTATTTCTAACCCACATCCATATCCCCAAAGGGGACTCGGAGCGGCTTATATGGGGCCGTGCCTGAACAACACATCACAAAATATCAACAACATCAAAAAACAATAAACATAATAAAAGCAACATAACCACCAGAGATGGAAAAAGGTACCATTTTTAAAATCACAATTCCAGCAATTTGGTTTGGTGTTTTTATACATTTTGCTAATCTAACTGGGGCTAGGTACCATCTTTATATCATCTTAATCCAATTTTATGAGATATTTATGTTATTTTTCCAGATTGTTCTCCATGTATCCAATATTATTTTAAATCAACTATTCCTTGCCCATTTTACCAATGGGTAAAGAGGGATTTTTTTCCCCCAAAAAAATCAGAGCAGGGAGAATAGAGGAACATTGGTAACCAGAAGTATGGCTGTGGGGCTATGGATTGCTGTTGCATGTTGAAGGGAGGGATGTGATAGCAAAGCTGACCATTCCAATAAATTGCTGCAATAATTAATTGTATGAATGCCATGGAATTGTAGCTTCATATGATAAAATACACACACACACACACACACACACACACACACACACAAAAATTGGTGAAATGAGAAGTGAGTTTCATCAAAACTGGTACAAATCCTTTTCCAGAAGATTCTTTACATGTTGCTTTTGATTGTGTACTTTCAACTTTAGCATTCCTCAAATTTGTTACGGAAATTCACGAATGATCTCATCATATCACATCATGGTGAATCCATGGGTTTCTGGCAGGGGGTTTGGAGAACCCATTGCTCTATGTACTGCATTATGTGAATTACCCGGGATCCCATACCATGGGGGGAACATCGCCACCTTCCTTCTCCCCATTGCTGGTGAGGCAACACAGGAAGGCCTCTGTGTTGCTGCGTTGCTGTATTATCTACTTTCTCTCCCTTCCCTGGATGGAGCCTGGCTGGGAGTATTATAAATTTTATTTATTTACCTCATTTATACCCCACCTTTCTTATCCCTCAGGGGACTCAAGGTGGCTTACAGATGCCAGCAAAAATTCAATGCCACGTGTAAACACAACAATAAAAGCATATCCCATCAGACTATAAAACAATTAAAACACATAAATAGATTAAACACATAGAACAATAAAACAGATTAAAATAATAAAGTGCTGAGTCTTGATTCCATACTTGATGGATCCATAGGCTTATTCAGACGGTGTCAACATCCATAATATCTCCAAAGGCCTGCATACAGAGCTAGCTATTTAGTTTTTTTTCTGAAGACAAGCAGAGATGGGGCCTACCTGATGTTACTAGGGACAGAATTCCACAGCTAAAGGGCCACAACTCAGAAGGCCCTGTCTCTCGTTCCTACCAGTCACACTTGCAAAGGGAGTGGGACCGAGAGCAGGGCCTCCCCAGCAGATGTTAAGACTCTAGTTGGTTCATAAAGGGAGATGCATTCAGACATGTAAGTTCAAAAAAATACATATGTATCGGGTAATGGGCTCTGTCCCGAAAGGAGAGAACTAACAAATATACCTGTGGAATTAACACAAAGGTAAGCCTTTCAGTTGTTGCTTCACTGATTAATCAGGGATATATTTTAATGAGCAATTAAAGCTTTACCTCATTAACTTACCAGTTAAACAGATTGAAGTTTTCATCACTGATAGAAATTGGATTTTTATCCACAAGTGGATGCAGTTATGAAACATATTATTTTGGGGTGGTAGGTAATGGGGCACTTGAAGTTACGGCGTTACATTGTAATGAAATGAAACATTTCAGGTTCATGGTGCATTTTTTTCTGTCTAGGAACTGACAATAGACATTTCTTTGGAATTGAAGTAATAGGTTTCAACTGTTCGTGCCTGAGGACTTCTGTTCAAATCTGAAATGGACCATCCACCCCATTGGCAGAAGGACAACAAAGGGCCCTTCCATGCAGCCATATAACTGAAAATGTCAAGATAGAATAACCCAAAATATCTGCTTTATTTATTTTATTATTTATTTATTAACTTCGATTTAGTATACCGCTCACTCCGGAGCTCAGAGCGGTTTACATAAACACCGTGAGTAATAAAACAGATTAAACAGTTAAAACACATTAAACATCAAAGCAGTTAAAACATATTAAAACACTAGCCCTCAGCGAAGGCTGGGGGACGAGATAAGAATCTGGGGGAATCATGGCACACAGTGTGGTTGAGTTAAGGGCCAAACGCCTTTGAACTGGTTTATCTAAATCCATACTGCCTACATTCCATTTCAAAGCAGATAATGTGGGATTTTATTCAGCTGTGTGGAAGGGGTCAGAGAGGGTCCTAGACTAAACTCTCTTGGTAAGAAGGTCAACATTGTGAAGCACCCACACAATAGTGCCCTCCCAATACACCCCTGATGGTGATAAGACTGACAAGAGATCTTCTCCAGACCTAAAAACTTCAAGTTATACCATAGAATCATAGAGTTGGAAGAGATTGCACGAGTCATCCAGTCCAAACCCCTGCTAGGCGTACTTAAGAATATGGTTCTTCAGATAAGATAGAACTAAGGCATGCCATGTTTGTATGTAAATATGAGCACTTCCAATTGTCCCAGAAAATAAAACAGTAGCTAGAAGATTTATTCTAATAAAGAAATTTTATTACAGTCTGACCAAAGCATTTGGACTAGCAGTAGGCACAAAATCCTCTTCAAAGACACCTCCATAGAAGACATGTCACTGTAATCTAACAGGATGTTAACAAAATCGTATGTCTCCATGGGCACATTAGACATTTCCATGAATGAGATAGATGACACATGGATTTTAATTGGTAAAACACTTGTTCAGTTTCTGTTGAAACCTGGACATCTAGGCTCAAGAATATGCCCAAGCAGTGAACCTGAGATTTTATGGGAAACATTACTGCATCCAACACAGATTGAATCCCTGTTGTCTGAACTGTGCCTTTACTAACTAGGAGCACTTCAATCCTGTCTGGATTAAGCTTTCTTCGCTCTGATCTCATCAATTATTAATACCAGGCACTCAGGTCCAAAGAAGCTTCCTCACATTTAGCTTCCTTTTACTTTTAAATTCAGAATTACATTTCAGGATTACATGGCAACTGGGAGATTCTGAGATTTATGGTCCTCAAAGGAATTTTCCACAGCCTGGGACAGCTCCAAAACATTTTTTTCTGAGAAAAGAGCCTGTGGTATTAAAACACAAATGTAGACTCACATACATGTAAAAAAAATAATTGGAAAAATGGTAATTTCTATGTGAGAAGAGCTGACTTATCACTGACAACTCCCTTCACTGTGCCACTTTGTCTTCTTGCATGCCACTCCCAAGTGGCAATGCTTCCCCATCACATGGGGGAAATGTCACCAAAGTGGCACTCAAGTGCTACTAGGGAAGCATCTGTTGGTTTTATTGGCCACATAATAATTTTAATTAAATAAATAAATAAATTTTAATTTTGGTTTATATAAATTTATGTTTATGTTTTATGTTAGATGTAAATTAATTGGCAGGTTATGTTATTATTTAATTTCTGGTTGTATAACATATTTTTTTCTTAGATGTTGGTTGATTTTTGGATCTGTTTGGTTTGTTATTTGTACTTGTTTTTCATTTTTTTGGTTGGAATCTGCCTTAAGTCCCCTTAGGGAGATAGGGTGGAATACAAATAAAGCTTATTTATTTATTTATTTATTTATTTATTTATTTATTTATTTATTATGCTTCCCCTCTGGTTGAGAGCGAGACTTCAACAGGAAGTCCAGCTATGTTGTGTCATGGGCAGCATGTGCATCCATTGCTGGACTGTCCCTTTAGCATCCTAGGACACTAAAAAAGCTAAGTGTGATGACATCATAAGTAAAAATTTGAGACAAACTCCTACATGACAGATGCTGGTCCTCATCTCAAAGTCTGTCCTCTGTTCCTCTGCCTTCAATTTCCTAGGAATACTGGAAGAATTAAATTTCCAGTTTTTTAATGAAACAAACCCCAGAAGGTAAGAGGAAACCCTGAAGAGGATAATCGTAGCTAGACAAGATTTCTGCAATCCAGGACTTATTCTGCAGGGGTGCAGTGCATATGGGTTTTATTTCCAGAATAGAAAATATATTTGCCAGCACTGCCACATATGCCAATGTAATAACACTGATGAACAAAATTGTAGACTTTCAAGGTCCCACAGCCTTTTTTTTGTTCTGTACCTGAAGTACTGGGCGCATTTAGTACATTAGGTTCATGCTCCTAGTTTTATTTGAAAGCTGAGCCACATAGTCAGCAGCATTATCTTGTGAACTTCATGATGGACTGTGAAAGTGATATAAACACTTAGAACTGTTCCCAGCTCAATCCCTGACACTCAAGCAGGAGATCAGCTGTTACCAATGTTGTTATGGATTTTGAAGAGACACAAATATGCAGTGAAAGGAAGAAATGTGATGAGAAGAAGACATGTCAAGCAAACATTTTGAAATCTATATTATCAGTGTGGAAGACCATGTGGGTCCAGAATAGATCTTCACAGTCACTCCCTACTGGGCCTTTCTAGAACAACGCTGACGATGGCAGTAAGGGCGGAGTTAGAAATGCCCCCAGTAAAAGCTCAAATCTTAATGAGACAATTCAATTACTGGTCAAAAATTAACCAGATGAATCCCAGCAGACTTTCTTGCCTATGCCTAGAGGATCAAGTCCAGTGTGACCAAAAGACTGTCATAGATAAATCATGCAGAGCCAGGTTGGAACTATAAAAGTCTTTTATTAGTAAAGAAAGCAAAGCATTTTACTGGAGCATTCCTACAGCGTGTGTCTCAAAGCATAAATCATGGTGGCAGAAGAAAATTCTTATCTCTAGTACAACTCCACCCCTGACATTCCAGAAGGGTCGGAAATCCGGGTACTCACACACGTCATCAATTAACCCTGTAATCACCTAACCACTTTACACACAGCATTGCATTTGCATTTGGCACAATCAGAAAATAGACACATTTACAGAAACGTTTTAAACTCATCTCTGTCATACATTTTTACACTGACAATTGCATCATGGTTAGTGGCTCTAAATAATGAGTTGGCTAAATCAGCCTGCCTTTACAATTTCTGAATGACCTAGGATCTAAGGCAAAACAAGTACTCATGTAACGCACTCGAGGCATCTACGCTCTATTGGACCTAGTAAGCATAGGTAGATCTTCTACCACAAAGTTTTTAGCTTCTCACAAAAGGAATATTCAGTTAGAACACTATCTGACCATTCCACTCCCGCTACCATTGAGAAGAATATATACTAGGGCTAGGTTTGAACAACTCGGTATTATGTTGCAAACTGAACGTTACTGTAGCATTCCAAGAAGTGAGAGATTCTGCATTTGGAGAGAACAAGCTGTGGAGGATGGCAAACATTACTTGATTGACTGTCCAGCATATGCTAAACTATGAGACAGATATTTACGCCCAATATTGTCCATCTGCAGGTCCTGCAACAGAAATGATCTTCTGACATTCCTCTTGCAAGGTCAGGAAAGATCCACCATAATCAGAGTAAGTATTTTTATTCTGAAAGCCCTCAAGAAAAGAGGACATTTCCTGGATAAAGAACCAGGAAAATAAGACAATGACTGTGAATAGAGGGCCAGCTGCTGTCCTCACCTTTTTGCCTTGTCTTTTACTCATTTTGTATTTTGAAATGGTCATATGACTGATCAAATAAATTATTATTATTATCTTCACAGTCACCGATGGACCCACTGCCAAGACTCTACCTTTGGAAGACAAGCATGCTCAGCCACAAGTGATTGTCTATGATGATGATAGGTAGATGATAGGCCTGTTTTCGAATGGAAAAATGCATTTCGGAAGTCGAATCAGATATTGGTTTTGCTCTGGCTTCCAATTTTTAAAGTGATTTTATCAAAATGGATTCGGATGTATTCCGATATTCGGAAGTATTCGGAAGTAGCATCCGCGATTGCGTAATGTGCGAAAATCAACAGAATGAGAGTCAAAACTCGCCTTTTAAAGCCTACTGGCACCTCCCATCTCTTGCTGCCTTACCCTGATTGGCTGATGGAAATCTAGTGATTTCACACAAACCACCTGATAGCCATCAGCCAATGATGAGAGCCAGCAAGAAAGGGCGAAAATGACATCCAAGCCCTTTCTGAGAATGGCGACAGAGCTCTTGGAATGGCGAATCCACTTCCTGTTTGGGCCACTGTTCTCGATATCGCTTCACTTATCAGAAGTCTGAAAAAGCATCCAAAAATCGGAAGTATCTGATTATTGGAAACAGGCCTAGTAGATGATCACACGTTTTAATATTCTAACACTATAGATGTCTTGACATGCTAGTTTGTTACAGATGGAATCCCTAACATTAGAAGGAGAAAAGGGCATGATCAACACATGTTCTTCTTCAAAGGAAATTATTTAGGATAGAAAGTTGTACCTAAAAATACCTTATAGATTGGAAGAAGAATTCAAACATACTCTTCCATTTGAATGGTGTATGATTTATCATAAGTCTTTTAACAAGCAAGCTGCTATATGAGCAGCAGTGGTTTGTGAGCTCACTTCCAGTCATTTGCCAAGTTCTCTCCACTGATCTACCAAATCCTCTCAAATTCTTCTTGGTCTATAGAATCATTATAGATGTCAAACATACCAAATAGTAAGCCTTTTAATATTCCTGATATGATGTATGGTGGCCCAAAAATTCATCAGATGGTTGGCAATATAAAACCTTTAAACCACACAATGAACCTAAATTTCACCCAAGAAGTGAAAAAGGTCTGAAATATTAGATGCTAGGTGTGGGTTTGTGTAACTGAATGCTTTTCCAAACTGAAATATTGCTGAACACAGAGATCTGGGTGAGAAGTAGAATGCTAGATGCAAGTGCTTTTTTCTTCACATAGATTTTTCTACCAAAAAGGATTTTCTTATCATATGGGAGACCACTTACTGAGCCTCCACATAGTTTGATCTGAAATAGATCAGTTTGAGAGTTCACTCATTCAGTGTGAAGAATGCCTTAATTTTTTTTAAAAGACTTAAATATTATCTCTGTAAGTTACTAAACATTTTCTCCTCAATACAACAGTAAAGATTACAATTTGGATTCATTTTTTAAAGAAAAAACATAAAGTTTTGAAGTAACTGTGCATGAATATGATGCAGACTAATTTCACAGGCATGCATTTAAAAAAGAAAATGAAGAAGAAAATGAATTAAATATGGGACTTCCATTTATTTCATATGGTAGTGGAAATGGCAGAAGGAGTATGAATTACCAGTAAGAATGAAAGGAGATTAGGTGTAATACTCTGGCACATAACATACAAATTTTTATCACAAACAAATGGCAGGCTTTCACATACCATTTGTCTGCCAAAATGTTAGACATCAGTTTCCTTGTTATCGTTGTTGTTTTTAAAAAACAGAATTCATGATCTGTTATTTAAAGAAATAAAATTAGTTTCTTTTTCACTCAATAATGTACAAGTAATATACATTTGGAGGTGGCTGTTTGTAAAAAGAACAAAAGTGGAGAGATGATCATTACATTTCAGCTCTATTCTCGTTACAAATCTTAAGAATGAAAAAAATGAAGGAAGAGGAGAGTACTCAGATGGTTCACTGTTTATTTCGCATGATCTGTTTAATTGGAATTTTTCCATTGAGCAAATTTTCCCTCACTATATTCTAGGCCCTACAGATTTCTAAGATGGATCATCTCAGTGTGTTGGTGTTTTCTTAGTAGCAATGTTTCCAAGATGAAAGCAAGAATGAGCGAAAACAGAACCGTGTTTCCAGGGAACTTCTGAAGAATAAATACTGTTCAGTATTAGAAACACTGGTAGGACAATTTCGGGTCATATGATTCCCAAAATATATTTACATCAACCTTCTCCCTTCCAATTTTATTCTGATTGTCAAGAGTCAGAAACATTGGTTTCTGCTTCAGAAAGTTGGCAGAACCAGATTTTTCACAGAATTTGTAACAGGCTTCCGGAATACGCCACCTCATCAGTCAGGGCGATTTTAGTATCCTAGGATGCTTCCACCTCATTTGGAGGATGAATGGGCTTGACACCCATCAGACAATGCAAGGGAGCTTCCTATGGGTGAAACTGGGGTGAGAGGATCACCAGACGCTTCCCCAGAAACATGAAAGAACATGGGAGCAATGATTTCCCATGTTGTGCTGACTCCAATAGAGCCAGCACCGGGCCTCCTCACAATGGTGATGCTTTCTCCATGTGATGGGAAAAATAGAGGGAGCTTCATGTGGGGTGACAGAGTTGTCCTGCTGCTCTTTCTTTCCTCCCCCGAAGCCTGGTGAAGTGGGATGCTTCACTAGGGCTTTATGATGAGGTCATAAGATTCCTTCTTGAATAGGCTTCACGTTCCAGAAATGCCACTTTTTCTTTTACCACTGACATCCCCTGGAAGTATGAAGAGATTTCCTGTGACTTGCAGAGCTTGATGAATCTCATAGAATCATAGAGTTCCTCACAGTATCTTTCTGAAGATATCCAGGTAAGTAGGTCTCACCACCTCCATAGGCAATTGGTTCAATTGCCAAACTGCTCTTGAAGTTCAATTTAATGTCCTTTTAATGTTTGATGGAAATGTACACATTCCTTGCACATAAAGCCACTAGACTTAGTTCTACCTTCTAAAGCAGTAGAGAACAAGTCTGACTCTCTTCTTTGTGACAGCCATTGAGGCTGTCACAAAGCTTCAAATAGTTCACTAATGCCATTCTTCCATCTTTTCTCCCCAAGTTGAATATACCCAACTACTTCAACTTTTCTTCATATGTTTTGTTTCCCATACCATTTCCATCCTTGTTCCCATTCTATGAACCCATTCCAACTTGTCTATATCCCTTATAAAATGAAGCGAACAGAACTGTATGTAGTATTCCAGTTGAGACCTAACAACAGGGCCTTCTTGGCTGTGGCTCCCGACCTCTAGAATGCGCTACCAAGCAAAATACAATCGACCCCATCCCTCCTAGCATTTAGGAAAAAAGTGAAATCTTGGTTATGGGACCAGGCCTTTGCAGAATGCAGAATGCAGCACGTGGATTAGTGTAGGATTGGCAAGTTGACAGACGAAATATGGCTTCTTGTTTTTAACCTGACTTGTGGACGGAACATTGTTTTAAACTTAACTGAGTACTGAGATGTTGTTTAAATGTTTTAAATGTTATGTTTTATGGTTTTATATTGTATTTTAGGCATCACATTGTTGCCTTGTTAGCCACTCTGAGTCCTCCTTCGCGGGTGAGAAGGGTAGGGTAAAAGTACTGCAAATAAATAATAAATAAGCACAGAACACAGTAGTAGGACTATTACTTCTCTTGACTTGGAAACTACATTTCTATTAATGCAGCCTAAGATAGCATTTGCCTTCTTTGCTGTGGTGCCACACTACTAATTTATATTCAATTTGTGATGAGCAATAATCCCAAGATACTTTTCACACTTAGTACTGGCGAGCCCATTCTATAACTGTGCATATGTTTATTCTCACTTAATTTTGCATTGATAATTTTTTGCTTTTATTAATATTGAATTTCATTTTATTATTTCTGCCCAATTTTCTGGTTTATCAATTCTGTTCCCATCTTCCAATGTGTTAGCTATCCATCCCAGATTTGTGTAATCATAAATTTGATAGAGTTTTTTTGCCTCATTGTTGGAATAATTGAAAAAAATGCTGAAGATCATCATCCACAGTATAAAACACTGACACCTTACAGATGACATCTTTTGAGCATGATTTTCCAAACAATTATGAATCCATCTGATGATGTTTCCATCTATACTATATTTAATCAGTGTGCAAATAAAATATAATGGGTGCTTTGCTTAAATCTAGATAAATTATGTCTACAGCATTCCCACCCTCTATTAAACTAAGACCTGATCAAAACAAGAATAGATTGGGAAAATTTGTTCCTGCCAAACCCATTCTGGTTCCTATTGCATTGTGATCAAGGGGTATACTCAGTTCTGATATTTTTCTTGCACAGATGCCAGTCCCTTACATCAACTAATTTTTGCATCTTAAAGACCTCTGAGATTTGTTTCATAAAAGCATCATCCTACACACCTTCTTGGTATGGATGTCTGTAGTAGATCCCTACTGCAATTTTGTTGTTATTTCTTTCTCCATTTTGTTTGCCAAAATGCTTTCTTCTGGGCAATTCTGATCATTTTACTAGATTTCCATATCAACTAGTCTATCTGAGATATATATATATATATATATATATATATATATATATATATATATATCTTCGATTTTGTATATTGCTCCTTCCTGCAGGCTCGGGGTGGTTCACACATGACCAAATTACAAGAAATCGTACAACAGTACACATAAAATTGCATAAAAATGCAGGACAGTTACATAAAATACCATAGATACGGTAGTACATAAAATATGGTGAAACGGAGGATTACGATATCCAGGGCTTCAATTAAAAGCGAGCCTGAACAAGGTGGTTTTGCATGCCCTCCAGAATGGGATGAGTTCTGTAATGGCCCGAACATCATCCGGCAGTGCGTTCCACAGTGCCGGGGCCGCAGCCAAGAAGGCGCGTTGCCTTCTTGTGGAGAGATGACAGGAGCAAATAGATGGCACAGTTAAAAGATTTCGCACTTCCGAGCGTAGTGATCTTGGGGGAACATATGGGGTGAGGCGGTCCCTCAGGTACACTGGCCCTAGACCATACATGGCATTAAATATTATATATATATATATATATATATATATATATATATATATAATGCCACCATTACTCCTTTTCTGCCTCATCTATGTCTTATATTCTAATCACAGGAGTCATCCACAAAGCCTTTGTTAGATATCTAAAATCATATTATAATGAAATAAATTATATATGGTTATAAATGAAATAAATAAATAAATTTACCCTTCTGCATGAACTTTGATGTCATTTTGTTTGTTTCCCAAACTCTAACCATATGTATTCAAATATCTAAAGCCTTGCTTGTTCTCACATTGAATTTTACTCTGATTTTTATTGTGACTCCCTCACTTTCTTCTCTAGTATTCGTATCCTTTAGTTTAGAGAGCTTTCTTCTGGTTTGATGTTGAACTCTCATTTCCATCACAGGGATTTATTTTAAAGCCTTCTTGATTAGGCTTGCTATGCTTCTGCCAAAGACATTTTCCCCGTCTTCAGGGGATGCAGCCCATCTTGTAGAAAAGTCTTTCTTGTCTCTAGCATTTTTTTCCCTGACCATTATTTCTTTCTCTTTCTCATACTCTTCCAAGAATGGAAAATGAGAGTGTTTATTGATGAGCATATGTAGGACGATACCTGGCTCTCTCGTCTCATTTCCTTGAATATGGTTATAATTGTATGACTGCATTTGGGGTAGCATATGCAAGTGATGTGGGATGTGATTACCATATCTGCCCTTGTGTTGTGAATGAGCCTCTAGTTGCTACAGGTAGTAACATGGAGGGAGGTGTGGAGACAGTAACATCAAGCAATAGCTCAGTTTGGGGCGCGGCTCTGAATGACCAGGCTCCTACAGCTGGAGTAAAGTGACTCGAGCATTAATGAAGACAATGAACAAAGGAGGAAAATCCAGCATTTACTTAGGGAGCCTTCTGAGTCTGGCTCTTTTGAGGGTTTCACAGGGAATGCAGAATTGCAGTCAGAGGAAAGTGATACCGATCTGGATTCGGCCTTGGTACAGGAGTTGAGGGATGTATGTAATGCGGACTCGGGGACCAGCATGTTTCTGGGGTTCCAGACGGACCGGGACTGGCCGTCTTCGCATTCTGAGGCTGAGGGGGTCCCTTTAAGCCAAGAAGAGCTTTGGCTGGCTTGGAGATCTGGGCCTGATGCTACAGCTGCAGGGAATAGGAATGCTGATGCTTTGGAGTCCTATAAGAATTATGAGTATTTGGCTTGATCCCTGCGGTGGTCAAGGAGTTATTATTGTGCTAGCTCATGCATCCTGGTTCCTGGCATTCTTGTTCCTGATTTCCAAGACTACTCGTGAGTTATTGGGTTCTTTATTCATTTTGTGTTCTTGGGAAAGCTGCTGTGGCAGCTCTAGCTGATTTGGGGAAAAGGTGGGGGGTTTCTGGATTTATGTCTACTCTTTTGTTTAGCTACTGCCGTGTGCCTCTTGATCCTTGTATGAATACTGTGAGTGGCTGCTACTGAACTGGGTATAGTATTACTTGGAGGGAGACAGATGCTGGGTGGTATGGGGGGCTGCAAGTTATGTTTGTTAATATACTTAGCTCCTGTTCGACCCGGTGACGTCTCCTCCTTATCCTGATTGATTTTCTCCTACCTGACGACCTCGGACCGGTGACTGACTTAGCTTCTTGAACATTCCTCTACTTGAGACTACAGATGGACGTCTGCTATTTGCTTTGAAGTTCTTTTATCTCCGGCATTTTTTGGTTTGGGGGTCCTGGGTTTAGTGTGGGTTTTTCTCCAGCCGACGAAAGGCTATTTTTTGTTAGCCCAACTCCCATGTCTTGTTAAATAAACATTTGTTATCCTTTTCTACTCCCGGACTTTATTGCTGCCATAGCTGGGTCACAACACCTTGCATTCTTTCTCAGAATCTGTAGGATATTTGAAACAGTAATCCAAAATTAAAAATAGGTTTTTAAAGCATGTTTGTGTCACACATTTTAATGCCGAGTAGAAAAAAATTAGGGTACTTTTTGGGTAAAGACATCATACATGATTGGTTTGGGGCATCACTAAAAATTCTGATTAGGTTACATTTTTTGCATTGAATTAAAAAATGCTGCTGGATTCTCTATTGAGATCATTCTACTACACTGTAAAATACCATAATTATGCTAATTTAAATTAGGCAAAGAATTATAGTAATTGGAACTATCTCATGTGTCAGATATTTGTACAACTGAACTTTGCTGTATGGAGCAATTAGGGCAGTCCTGAAAAACAACTGAAACTTTTTTGCCAGTGTCATGACAGTTGTATTTAAATAGCCTTGTTAGGTGACACTTCATAGAATGTTTTTGTGTGTGCAGGTTTGCCTCCAGGGATATTTATGGTTACTTATACAAGCACAAGTTTTTATTCAAACAGTTCTGTCAAGAAGCCACTCAGTGTAGGTAAAGAAATATCTTGAATGTTTAGAACTAATGGTTTATCTTGTCTAGCCATAGGTTAGCTGCTTTGGGCCTAAATTCAGAGATACCAATTAGTATGTGCAGTACTCGATCTATTTTGTGGTTTGTTCTCATATTTATGTATGAAGCCAAATTAGACATGTGCATATAGAAACGACAATTGTTTTCAAATTATGTTCTGAAGTATGAAAAAGCTGGAAAATATTTCCCAGGAAGGCAGTTGTAAGAGCAGCATGCTGTGTTTACCGGTTTGGGGGAAAAGTTCTCCCAGGCACAATCCCTCTATAGCAGGGGTGCTCACACCTTTTCAGCATGCGAGCTACTTAAAAAACAACCAAGTCACAATGATCTACCTACCCATATTTTGATAGAAGAAATAAGGGACATTTATGCGATTTTTCTCAAAAATAAGGGACACTTCATAAAATGCATCCAGACAAGAGTTCCTTCTCCTACCCTGACATCATTCCACAGATATAAACAGGCAGAATTAATGCAGACAGACCTTTAAGCTGTAAGTCCATTCAATGCTAATCAGGGTGGACAACATGGAACATTCAAACATGCATAAATAGACAAGATTTTCTTCTCCCATCCTGGGTGTTAGTTTATTTATATTATATTATATTATTATTTATTTATTTGATTTGTTTCAACTTGTCTGTCGCCACTCCCGTGTGGCTCGGGGTGACTCACAACACTAGAATGCAAATAAAAGCAGATAAAATACAGATAAAATCGCATATATAAACAATCCAGCGAAATATACACATGCAGTAGTACAGTAAGCAGCCAGGCTTTGAGGCTGCAAGGACATTCAATGTTAATCAAGGTGGAGAACATGGAACATTCAAACATGCATAAACAGACAATATTTTCTACTCCCACCCTGGGTGTTAATCCAGAGAAATATACACATGCAGTAATACAGTAAGCAGCCAGGCCTTGAGGCTGCAAGGACATTCAGTGTTAATCAAGGTGGACAACATGGAACATTCAAACATGCATAAACAGACAATATTTTCTACTCCCACCCTGGGCGTTAATCCAGAGAAATATACACATGCAGTAGTACAGTAAGCAGCCAGGCTTGAGGCTGCAAGGACATTCAATGCTAATCATGTTGGACAGCATGAAGCTGCAAGGACATTCAAATAGCCAAGCTTACCTGTAAATATAACTTCTATGGTTGCAGTGCCTGTGCCGATGAACTCCTCGCAGAGAGACTTTGCCAGCAAATGGCTGCCAAAGCCTCCTTGTCCTCCAGCCTCGTGTAGCTACAAACCGACTCGTGGCTTCGTCTCCCTCCTCACGCTGCTGCTGAAGAGCTAGCTCCACCCGGGCGCCCCTGCTCCCATGGCTGCTCCGCCTTCAGACAACAGCCTTGGCCAGGCTTGAGGGCAGAGCTCCAGGAAGTGCCGTGAACTCGCTTGTCCTCCCTCCTCCTTCTCCCTCCCTCCCTCCCTCCTCTGCAGACTACAGTGCCTGCTCTGCTCAGGGAAAGGAAAAAATAAGAAGACGTTCACTGCCGCCGCCATGTGCGAAATGCGCCCTTGAGCCGGGCAGCCCGGAGGAAGATGCACGCCGCGATCAACCAGCCCCGCCTTCGCGATCGACGTAATGAGCACGTCTGCTCTATAGGTTCTTGCAGGGTAAAGGTTTGAAAAGCAAACAATTAAGGAGTGGAGTTACAAAGAAAGAAAGAAAATCAGATCAAAAGCAAGCTAATTTTGAAGCAAAAAAAATTATTTGTTTTAAGAAGACAGAAAAAATAGCTATAGACTAGGCATGTTTTAGAATCTTAAAATGGCGATTCTTATATCAAATGGGGGGGGGGGATTTTTTTTATTAGTATATCAAAGACTTACAAAAAATTTCCCAAAAATTTAAATGTAACTTAAGTACTAACGAAATAGAAATGCGGGAAATAGAAGAAGCTGAATGAAGGCGGGAAGGAAATGAGGGGGAGAAGACAGGGAGAAGTGAGTAGTACAATAATTAATTAATTAATACTTAAGAATTACTTACGATCCTAACGCAAATTGTTGGCCTCAAGAACCGTAAAAGGAAGTCTACTTCCGGGATCGCGCCGCGATACGTAAAACCTCAAAAGTCCCATTACATACGAATCTCTTACGAATCCTTTTAATTTCCATTTCATTTTTCTCATGCCTACTATAGACGTCCAATAGAACACCATGTGTTCAACACAAGTTGTTTCTCAAAAGAAAAGATGGGTGATAAAATCCCTTTTCCTGATTAATCTTAGGACTTCATCACATGGGCAAATTTCTTAGGATGCATCTAGCATAGTTCAGGGACAGAGCCCGCCAGATCCCATCAAATGGCATAAAGCTACTTCCGACATGGCTCTGTTCCTGAACTTTGCTGAATGTGTGCTAAGAAGAGGCAAGAAGATCACAGGAGCCTTTCTGTGTTCTTGTTGCCAGAAACAGGGGGAAGTCGGGCAGTGACGCTTTCCCCTATGTGATGCAAATGATGTTACTGTGGGCGATGTGGGGCATATTCTCTTGCTGCTAGCTGGATTTACTATGCTGCCTGGTGAATCCCCCTGCTGTCGCTCTTGCTAGGTGACTTCATGTGCTGAGGTCCTAAGTGGCCATAGGCGTAGATAGTATCTAAGAGGGAGAAGAGCATTATCTACTAGCTCAGTGGTTCCCAAACTTTTTTGGCCTACTGCCTCCTTTCCAGAAAAAATAACCCCCCCCCCCCAGAAATTATTTTTTTTAAAAAAATGTAATAGCAATTAAACAGAAAGATATATGTATTAATGCAGTGCTTCTCAGCCTTTCTAATGCAGTGAGCCCTAAATCAGGTTCCTCATCCATATTTTTGTTGCTACTTCATAAATAATTTTGCTACTCTTATAAATTCTAGTGCAAATATCTAATATGCAGGATGTATTTTCATTGTTACACGTTGAACATAATTAAAACATAGTGGTTAATCAAAAAACAATATGTTTGGGGGAGTATGGACAACGGATGATGGGATTTGCAGTACCTTCGACCAATTCAGCTCTGACTTCCACAGCCGAGACCCCACGAATGACAGACCTGGACCAAACCTGGCACACAGAACCTCCATGATCAACAGAAAATACTGGAGGGGTTTGGGAGAAATTGTCAGTGATTTAGGGGAGATGTCGTTCACCTACATTTGGAGAGCACTCCACACCCAAACAACCCTGGATCTGGACCAAATTTGGCACAAATGCTCAATATACCCAAAGTTGAACACTGGTGGAGTTGTGGGGATTGATTTTGTCATTGAGAGTTGCAGCTGCTGGGATTTATAGTTCACCTATAATCAAAGAGCTTTCTGAACTCCACCAACAATGAAATTGAGCCAAACTTGGCACACAAACTCCCATGACTAACAGAAAATACTGGAGGGCTTTGGAAGGAATCCACAGTGATTTAGGGGAGGTGTAGTTCACCTACATTTGGAGAGCACTCTGAATCTAAACATCCCTGGATCTGGACCAAATTTGGTACAAATAATATACCTAAAGTTGAACACTGGTGGAGTTGTGGGGGATTGATTTTGTCATTTGGGAGTTGTAGCTGCTGGGATTTATAGTTCACCTATAATCAAAGAGCATTTTGAACTCCAACAGCAATGGAATTGAACTAAACTTGAGCAATAGAGAATACTGGACCTTGGAAATTGGGAGCTGCTTGCATTTTCCTTCGTGCCACGGCCATCTCCCAAGAGGCGCCTGTAAATGCTGCAGCGACTCGGGGGCATTTGCAGACATGGAGGCTTTCCTTCTCCGCTGGACCAACTAGCAGGCACACACTCGCAAGCGTGCAATTGTCTCAGCCTGCCAGTTGGAATCCCTGGGCAGGCATTGGCTGGAAACTGCAGTGCGTGCTGCCTTCCTCTCCTTAACTTCGCTCACGGCACAGTCCCATATTGCCACTTTCTTCCAAGGGACCCATTGGATTGGAAGGGGCGATACAGGACTGTGCTGTGGGTGGAGTTGAGGAGAGGAGGGGGGGCGCTGCAGTTTCCAGGCAGCGCCTCCACGGGGTTTCCAACTGGCAGGCGCACACTTGCACGTTTGCGAGTTGGAATCCTGCCACCACCCCCTTACAGGGCTTCAGTGCCCCCCAAATTCTCCTGAGCCTCCCACCGCCCCCTTGGATCGCCTCACCACCAACTAGGGGGCAGTACCGCCCACTTTGAGAACTACGGTACTAGCTGATTAGTGCTGTATAATGTATTTGTAGCCCTATTCCACATTAGCCTTGGGATATTTCATTCTTCAGTCTATTCTTTAATACAGGGATAGGAAAACTGTGATCTACCAGGGGCAGTTAGAGTCCACTTTCCATCAGGTTCAACCGGTCTGGTATGAGATGGGGCTTGTGAGAGTCCAAGGATAAAATGCTGGTATTGCAAGGTGTAGGTTATGACATTATTATACAGGGTAAGTGTCTCAAAAAGATATATTCTTTGGTCTCAGTTGACATGAACCGTGCAGTTAATAGAGTAACAACAAAAGGAGAAGCTTGATAGCACCTTGGGGGAATCAAAATTGGAGAGCAATCCTTTGATAATCCTTTCAGGGGTAATATGTTTTGCCACGGGGACCTAAATTTATTATGTGTGGTTGAGTGACCATAAATATTTATTAGATAATGATCAGAAATATGTTATTTTCAGGCCAGGTACAAATACATTCAGTGGACAGCATATTTAATAGTCAATGGCCTTTTTGCATTACATATGTGTTAATGTAGTTGTTGCCCTTGCTTAAATTCAAAGTCATCTTGCCTCCTTATTTCAGAGTTGTTACAGAGGATTTGGAAAAATTTTGAGCCAAAATGACAGAAGTCAGCCTCAGTAAAATTTCCAAAAGAAACAAAAGCCGCTTTGTCCTTAAAAATATTTCTGGAAATTACTGCTAAAAGATGGAAAATTAGAAAACATGGACTCTTAAAACGAATCCCCGATTGACTACAATAGTCTATGTCAGCATATTAACTATTCTAACTGTGTTTTTAATGATGTTTTATTGTGTATTTTTATCTTGTATTTTGTATTGCATTTTAGAGTGTATATGTCTATTGTATATTGTTTTGCTTGCTGGCTGTAAGCCGCCCCGAGCCTATTTGGGAGTGGCGGCATAAAAGCCGAGTAAATAAATAAATAAATAAAGAAATAAATACATTTCTCAAACTGCACTCCTTCAGGTTTTTTGGACTTCAGCTCCCAGAAATCCCAGCCAATTTACCAGCTGTTAGGAATGATAGGAGCTGAAGTCCAAAACATCTGGAGGAGCACAGATGTTTTGAGAAACTTCTGTATATGGAGTTAGTCTATGGAGTATTTAATGATGTCATAAATCTAAATCCAATTGTTAATTAGAAATTTGATATCATCATCATGTTCTACACATTTTTCTTGATTAACTGAGGCCACTTTTGTGGCAATATTACATCTAAAAATCAATCTTGAATGCTAATGCAAATCTAAATATAGGCACATATTTAAAGGGGCTGGAGGTTTAGCACAGCGGTTAAGTCAGCAGCTGCTAAAGATCTATCAACCAAATAGTTGCAAGTTCGAACCCCAGGTTGGCGTGAGCAACCGACTGTCAGCCCTGCCCACTGTTTACCTAAGTAGTACGAAAACAGCTTTAGTTGTAATTAGAGAAGTTAGGTACCGCTAATAAAAGCAGGGGAGGTTTTTACAATGCCATAAAGAAAGGGGGAAAAAAGACCAGATGCTGGAATGCAGAAGTCCGGACAGTTCTTCGTCATAAGAGGATGGAGCGACAGCACCCCCTTTGGCACGACACACACAAAAAAATCTCCTTCTGTTCTGTCTGTGTACATCAATACAGAAAACGGCATTGAATGTTTGCCATCTATGTGTACTTGTGATCCACCCTGAGTCCTTTTCAAAGTGAGAAGGGCAGAATATAAATAAAGTGTTGTGGTTATTATTATTACTATTATTATTATTAAGTATAACTCTATCAAAGTCTCTCTCTCTGTCCCCCCTCCCTCTGTATGTGTATGTGTGTGTGTGCGCGCGCGCACACACACACACACACAGACTTTGGAAAAGATAGATAAGGGTTAACACCCCTGTGTTGTTTTTTGCTGTCTGTGGCCCTGTTCAGAACATTTCACCTTACTTTCTGTCCCTGTGACAATTCAATTTTGAAAAATAAGGCTTCTTGTGGAAACAAGGATTGGTGATAAAACTTCAGTGGAGTCACATTTTCCCCATGATAATAACACTTCCAGAAGTGAATTCCTCTTACTAGGGTGGATTTCCCTTACTTCCCGTTGTCTCACTCCTGTTCTTAACTATGAGTTGTTATAAATCAGATATTTGTAAGTAGGGGACTTCCTGAACCATATATACTTGTGCATAAGGAAAGTCATCTACTGGGTTTTAAACCACTTCCCAGGCTCACGAGGGGAGACGAGAGGGAGGAAAGTCATCTACTGGGTTTAAACCACTTCCCAGGCTCACGAGGGGAGAGGAGAGGGAGGAATGTCATCCACTGGGTTTTGAAAAGCTTCCCAGGCTTGAGACGAGGTCAGGGACCAGAAATGGGGAAACACTGAATCATTTCCGACTCACTCACTGCTTCGTAACAGGAATGGAGGAAAAAGCTTCAGAAGGGCAAAGGAACTTCCGGTTTCCTTAAAAACTTTGAAACTGCTTCAAAAAACAAATATTCCTGAATTTATTCCGAATTACGAAGATTCGGACCAAACCTAACCATGTAGAGACTGTTTCCTTCCCATGCTGCTTTTAAAAAGCTAGAAACAGTTGATCAGCTGTTCGGGGTCTCATGGAGACACAGCTGATTTCCAGCTGATTTCAAGAGAGGAAAAGTGGAGAGCCGTTGGAGGTCTCTGAAATGGAGGTTTTAAAATTTATCATATTAAATAGATTGTGAATAAGCAATTGGGGAAAGTGGGAAATCCGGTGGAATTTTTTAAAAAATCCTGCCATTATGTGCTGATGCTTATATGCGCACATAGCAATCTCTCCATATTTGTATTAGGATATTTGCATGTGCACATATAAGCACTAGAACATAATTGAGTAATTAAAAAAAACTAATGGCAGATGTCCCGCATCTGCCCTCCACTTTATCCCAAGACAGAGATGGGCTATGAGGACAGTAGGAGAAGAAAGCTTGGGACTGGCAGGTCTGTGTGAGATCCTGCTCTGAGGTCCTGGGTTTGTTTATCCCGCATATTAATCCTGTGACTTGGTGCTGTCTAGATGCACCCAGAGACAACAAAGCAAACATCACGGGGGCCTTAACTCTTCCCTATGCTATCCAATGGAGGCCCTGGTGGTGCATCAGGTTAAATCTCTGAGCTGCTGAACTTGCTGACCAAAATGTTACCAGTTCAAATCTGAAAAGTGGGGTGAGTTCCCACTGTTAGCCCCAGCTTCTGCCAACCTGGTAGTTCAAAAAAACATGCAAATGTGAGTAGATCAATAGGTGCCACTTTGGTGGGAAGGTAACAGCACTCCATGCAGTCATGCTGGCCGCATGACCTAGGAGGCATCTGTGTACAACACTAGCTCTTTGACTTAGACATGGCGATGAACACCACCCACCAGATTCGAACATGACTAGACTTAATGTCTTGGGAAACCTTTACCTTTTTTCTGCTATCCAAAGCTTGTGTCTGTCTGTCTCTCTGTGTATATATATTTGGAGTTACACTTTAAAATGTACCTGTTCCAACTTACATACAAATCCAACTTAAGAAGAAACCTAGAAAGCCATGGATATATAGTTACAATCACTCTTATTAACGGTCATGCTCCACTAATTGTAAAGCCACATGAATATATGGAAGACTAGCACAATAACATTTTAACATTGTAACTACAGACCTTCCTTGTCTCTGATATTCATGAATTCTTTTCTTAGAACTGAAGCTCTTCTTCCTGAGAGGAAGCAGGGCCAAATCCACCTGCTAAATCACACCTAACAATGACTGAGAAACCAAACCACCCCCTAATAAGCTCCTCTCCTCTCCGAGCCCTGTCATGCCACGCTCTTTGAGATGTGCAGTTTTAAAGGCTTAATCTGACAGGTGCTGCTTGGCAACCTTTAAATGCTTCACTACTTTCTTCAAGGCAGAGTATCTTCTCCAGTTTTCTTTCTGCTTGTAGCAACGTCAGAAATGGTAGGATATGAGTGACAGTAGTTTTTAAGGGTGTTGTTTTCAGGCACATTGGTAGCATCTTTTTCTCCCCAAAGGATGAACACACCCTGGGCCAAAATGTTTACCCCTGTATAATAACTCTTAAATAAGGAGTGCAGGAATTCACACACGAGTTTGAGCTGTTCAGTGCAATGGTTTTTCCTCTTTGAAACCTTTTATTCCAGCTTGCCAACTCTGGAGAAGCTTTTTCTTTTCTGTCTGATCCGTCATTGAAACCTAGAGTTTGTCTTCACTGACAAAACCCCCCAGACTCATTGTAAATCCATTACTTTGTCATCATGCCACACAATGGGTTCCAGCGAGTATCTTGGTATTTCTTGCTATATAATCTAACTTTAGGAAATGTTGGGGGAAATGTTGGGGGATATTTCAGGGTTTACAGAAACTCCAGCATATCCCACAGCTGGACTGAGTCCAATCCCCTGTTGAGGTGACACTGTCCCCGTTACCCTAATCTTTGTCTCATCACTACCATTCTACGTAGGCCACGGAGCTCCATAGAAGTGCCTGGACATCACAGTTGAATCAGCCAGGCCCGGATTAACCCCTTTTGGCGCCCTAGGCCACACTTTGGAATTACGCCACCAAACCAACCTCTACCGCACCCCCCACCTCCTCCAGCTCACAGCGCTGCACACCCTCCTTCCTTGAGTAAAGGAAGGAGGGCACGAGGAGGAGGAGGTGGAGGAAAGCCCCCGGACCCTCACGGCGTGCCCTCCTTCCTTGAGTCAAGGAAGGAGGGTGCGAGGAGGAGGAGGCGGAGGGAAACCCCGGAGGGAAACCCCGCCCTCCGGGCCCTCACGGCGCACCCTCCTTCCTTGACTCAAGGAAGGAGGGCGCAAGGAGGAAGGAAGGGAAGCCTCTGGGCCCTTGCGGCGCACCCTCCTTCCTTGACTCAAGGAAGAAGGGTGCGAGGAGGAGGCGGAGGGAAGCACCGCCCCCCGGCCGGGCATGCACAACAGGAGGGTGCAAGCACCTCTGCCTCCTCCGCCATGTTCCTGGATGCCGCACATGCCTGGTCGCGGCCCCAGGGGATTCTCTCCTCCTTGCGCCCTCCTTCCTTGACAAGGGGGCGATGGCGAGGGGGGGCACCATTCCCTTCTCCCTGTTCCCTCGCAGTGCCTTCTCCCCGCCTTCCCCGAGAGAGAGAGAGAGAGAGAGAGAGAGAGAGAGAGAGAGAGTCATCTCCATGCCGCGCATCGCGATTTTGTTTCAACATTTTTTTTGGTCAGTGTGAACTGCGCCCTCCTTGGCTTGCGCCCCTAGGCCTAGGGTGGCCTTAAGGGTAATCCGGGCCTGGAATCAGCCCATGTTACAATCTCATCAGACAGGGTGAAATCTGCGTCCTAGAGTGCTTTCACCCATCTGGAGGATGAAACCCCATGCTGGACATCACACGACATCATGATACTTCTGGTGTAGGCCCTGCCCCCAATGGGGTGAAAGTGTTGCCAGATGCTTTAACTTCAACATGGGAGGCTTTCTGTGTTGTGTTGGCTCTTATGGACCTTGTGCCTCTAGCACAAAGTCTTCCTGTGAGGGTGACACTTTCCCCGTGTGATGCCTCGCTGTTATAATAAATAATAATAAACTTTATTTATAACCCGTCCCCATCTCCCCAATGGGGGCCCGGGGCGGCTCACATGAAGCCAAGCCCGGACAACAAGTAACAATAAAATAAAATCAAAAACATCAGCAATAAACACAACAAAATACATACATATAAATAAAAGCAATGTACAGAAAGATATCTAAAATCACAGAGACAGGGCGGGCCACAGGCAACATATAGAATGTTAAAATCTCAGGGTGAGACAAGCGGAGTAGCATCCTTTACAGGGGAAAAACATCCTTTATAGGGGAGGGGGGGATAAAATCTGAGCATCGGGGCATTGAGGAGGAACAGTGGTACATCTTAAATAGCTACTCTCCGAAGGCACAGCAGAAAAGCCAGGTTTTCAGTTGTTTTTGAAGGTTTCTCTCTGGGCAAGGAATTCCAGAGTTGAGGGGCCACAGAGGAGAAGGCCCATCAGCCAAGTTTGTGAGACTGGCAGGGGTGACAGGAGGGCCTCCCCCGAGGAGCGGAGGGTTCAAGCTGGTTCATGAAGGGTAGGTGGGTCCTGAACTGCTTAGGGCTTTATAGATGATCACCTGTACCTCGAATTGGGACCGGAAAATAAATGGCAGCCAGTGAAGCTCTTTAAACAGGGGGGTTGGCTGCTCCCTGTAACTTGCCCCAGTTATTAATCTGGCTGCTGATCGCTGGAAAAGTTATAATTTCCAGGCCATCTTCAAGGGTAGTCCCACGTAAAGTGCATTGCAGTAATCCAGTCTAGAGGTAACCAAGGCGTAGACCACCGTGGTCAAGTCGGACTTCACAAGTTATGGTCGCAGTTGGCGCACGAGTTTTAACAGTGCGAAGGACCTCCCGGCCACTGCCGATACCTGCGAATCAAGCGTTAGCGCTGTTCCCTCTTTCCTCATGAAAGCCAGGCAAAGTTGGATGCCTCCCATGGGCTTTTTGATAAGATCGTTATCATTAGCCAGCATGGAGGATGATGTGACCACATGGAGGATTAGGAGAAATCGCAGTGGAGCAAATGTGGTCCTAGTCCATTTGGATATGGTGCTCATATTCATCACATTTCCATTACCGTTTTACATGGGGCCCACTCCAGGGCACATTAACACTGGAATAATCCATTTGACTACTCCAAATCAGTTGTGTGTTGCAAATTATTTGGTATGTATTCCAGGGTAAGATTTACCTGTCATGAAGCTTAGGGCAGGTCATTGGATTTCACTATTACTCTGCTTGACCAAGAATGCAAAATGTTCTCCTGTGGCAGAACACTAAAACTGCTTGTAAAATAGTTGATTTTTATGAAAGCTAGTATGTCATAGCTAATTTTCTCATTTTAAAAGCTCTGACATGTGACTGAGGTACTTCATAATCAAGATGGACCCTACTGCAATCTCGAGTCAGATAATTCCCTCAGATGTGAAGACATTCTGGTAAATTTGATATTCTCCGCTCTGCCATGCCAGTACAGATCTGTAGACCTGTCACTGTCTCATGTGGCTTTCCAGAGCTAGATGCTTTCACCTCCAACAATAATAGAGGGTTATTTGCCTTCTTAATGAAAGTAAAAAGGTCCCACTGCTTTTTGAATGCTTATGTCTGAGGGTGTCACACCCCAGACACTTTCCAAGCCCAAACCAGAGTGACGCCATGTTACAGCTCTGGATTCAAAGAGGCCTGAAAGCAGGCCTCTGCAGTCAACTCCAAGTGAACTTCAAGCCTCCAAGGCCAGGCGCATCCCTGTTAGTTCTCACGCCGATAAGCCAGCTGAGATTCATGAGACTAGCAGTACTCCCCAAACTCCAGGTGTTTGCTCTAATGAGGACACATTCCAATCTGGCCAAGAAGCGGTGGGAACCGAAACCTTCCCAGCCGATCCTGGGAAAGTTGTGCGACGCAGTCAGCATATTCGGGAATGGAGTCATCGGGGCCCTTAAAAGCTGGGTCCGGAGAGGGCTGCGCATCTCAAGTCAACTTTTGATTTCCTTGCCTTGTCTTTGGAACTGTGTTGGGCCACGGTGATCTTCTAGTGGAACTATCCTATATTTACTAAGCTTTGATCAAGAGACTTTTCCGGACAAGCCATTTGCGGCATTTTACATTGCTTTACTTGGAACTATTTCAAGCCTTTGGGGTGCCTGGGTTTGGAATTGGGCACAACCTAGCTGATTTCTATTTTGCCTTTTGCTTCTTTCATTTATTCTCAATAAAGCATTTAACCGCAGAAACTGTGTATTGGTTTACTCAGGGTCCGGTTCAAGCTCAAGTTGCAACAGAGGGCAGATAGCCACAATACAGGTAATTCTTGCTCACAGTAGGTATCTTTGATACAATATAGCTTTCCTTCTAATAGGTTCTTTGAAGTCAGTACACAAATATAGGCATATAGATAACTCACATGTTAGCATGTTTATAACCAATTGCATTATATTCAAGGGCAAATGAGCCAAGCAAAAATAGGCTGAGCAAAATTTTAAAAAGGAAGATTTCATGACTAGGGCTGAGTGGGAAGAGGAATTGGTTAACCCCAGCAATCTTTGCCATCCCTTACAGCAATAATGTGAAGGCTCCCTTTCAAAGTCAGCCCAATAAGTATGCCTATGATTTGACTTAAAGATATTGCAATTTATCAAGAACTGATGCACTGTGTGACACCGTGACTATAGTTTTGCTTTTTGTTTGGTTGGATTATCAGGATATTTCTTTTTAAAATGTTCTGCCAAGACAGCTTCTGAATGACACCAAAGAGGCAATGCTTTGTTAGGGATGAGGGGAGAGGTTCTGTTAGAAAACATTTCTTCTCCCAAATCTCTTTTTTATACTGGAAATATGAAATATTGTGCAGCCTCTATGGAACTTTTTCTCTGTAAGAAAAGAAAACAAGCAAGCTTGTCTTACTTTTGAGACAAACAACCCAGAATTTAGTTGTTTGCCCACAACATAAATTTTCCTGGAGAAAGTAAGCATGCCAATGAGAAAACATATGGTCTGAGCTTCTCCATGCTGTATTAATTCATTCTGGACTGAGCATCTAACAATCACCTCTATTCACAATACTACGGTAGAAAAATAACAAGGACAGAGGGTGGATTCTCATACACCGCATGTTCTAGTGAGAATTGTCCCTGCAGTTATTTTTCTTAAAAACAGCCCGAATTTGACCATAAATATGGGTGCTTCCAGGTAGAAAAATGTCTCTGGAAATCCTGGGTTTGTTTCTGTGCAAATTAATTTTAGTTTGGAGATCCATTTGATTTTATCTTCGTTGGGAATTATTGTTTTAAAGCTCTTTTTTTTAAAAAAAAAATTGACACCAGTACAGTAGCATCACAATCAAACTTCATTATTGAATATTATGTTACATTATTTATACATATCACATGTTACTTCTTAATAAACTTATATTACCCCCTTTACCTTGCTCTTGTGTTAAATATGATTTTTTCCCTCCCCCTCTCCTCGTCTCCCCACCTCCCTCCCCCAGGGAACAGTAATTGTCTTATTTCAACTATTAATTTAATTGAGCAATCGTAAAAAGAGAATGGTTCAGCACTTTATATCTCTCTTTTCCTTTTCTATAAGTCTTTCCCATTTCTGAATCCAGGTCTTCTTAAATCGGCCTGCTGTAAATCTGATTCTTCTTTCATAAATATAACCCTGAAGCATATATTCTGCTATATAGTCATACCATTTTTCAACCTTCCACTTCCCATGCTCCTTCCAGCCCAAAGCCAGAGTTGCTTGGGCAGCTACTACCATATATTTTGTAATTTCCCTCCAGGCTGTGATATTTTCTTTTATTTTCTAATTTCTGTGTGAAAAAATCTATTTTATTCAAAGATAATTTATTTCCTATTATTTCTTCCATTTCCCACATCACCTTATTGTAGAACTCTTGCACTCTATCACATTCCAACCACATATGGAAATAGGAGTCAATTTTCCCACATTTGTGCCAACAAAGTTTTGTGGTAGTTTTTGTCATATCTGCTATTTTGATTGGGGTTCTGTACCATGTAGTTAATATTTTCTTTTGTGTTTCTCTAATCTTTATATGCTTAATAATTTTGACTGAATCAATCCAATATTCTATCTCTGAAACTTTATTATTTAAGTCCTCTTTCCACATTTCTACTAACGCTTGTTTCAGATTATATTGTATTCCAACTAGTTTCTTATAGATAAACCCCATCAGGCCTTTCTCCTTTTCTAATTTCCATTTTAAGGTTTGATCTAGGACTGTTTCGGTGCCTTCTTTTCTCCTCCACTTAATGATCCTTTGTTTCAACCCATTCCAAAGAAGCCAATTGCTTTGACCGCATTTTCCCTTCATTAACTCCCAATCCTTAATTGTCCCATCTATGTTTAAGAGATCTTTTATCAATGTTATTCTGTTCTTTTTCAAATTTCTTATAACTTTGCCGAATATCTGTTCATTTTTATTATCGAGAAACCCTAATGAGAGTATATCTACCTTATTAATTTGTAATTTATTTTGCCATTTTTTCCAGCAATCCAGGGATGAGATCAATGGTCCCCATTTAATTTCAGTTAAAAAAAATTATCAATACATCCTTTTATACATAAACAGTGATTCCATCCATTAATGGATTTCTCAATTCTGGCCCATCTTTTCGAATCTTCAAAATTCTTCTAAATCTTCAAAAAAAATTGTTTAAAAACTCTTACATGGGGATTTTCAACAAATCCTGGTTTTCTGAACGAAGTGATCTCTGGGGTTGGTAGGGGGTAAGGTGGTCTCTCAGGTACACTGGCCCTGGACCATATAAGGCCTTGAAGGTAATTACCATCACCTTGAAGGTGATCCGGTGCTCAATTGGCAGCCTGTGCAATTGCTGCAGAATTGGTGTTATATGACATCTCATCAGCGCCCCAGCGAGAAGTTGGGCAACAACATTCTGCACCAGCCTGAGCTTCCAGACCACTGAAACGGGTAGGCCCATGTAGAGGGCGTTACAGTAGTCTAGCCTGGAGATGACCATGGCTTGGATCACCATAGACAGATAGGGGGCCAATTGCCTGTCCTGTCACAGATGAAATAATGTGACTCTGCTCACAGCGGAGACCTGAGCCTCCATTGTCAGCAGAGGTTCCAACAGGACTCCCAGACTCTTTACCAACCTGCTGGCATGCAACCATCTAGCAACGACTTTTAGACCCTGATGGAAATTATCGGGTACAGAGTCAGGTCGGCCTTCCATCCTCAGAACAAGCTGAGTGTCATCAGCGTACTGATAACACTCAAGCCCAAAGCTTCACACCACCTAGTCGCATATAGATGTTAAAAAACAGAGGGAAGAGAATGGCCCCCTGGGGGACCCTGCAATTAAGGAGACCAATCCCCCCATTCCACTCGCTGTCCCCGGTTGTGAAGAAAAGAGGACAACCAATTAAGGGCCATCCCCCTAACTCCAGCCACGGCGAGATGGTGGGTCAAAATATTATAATTGACCATATTAAATGCTGCTTTGAGGTCCAATAACACAAGCAGCGCCGATCCGCCTTGATCAAGTTGGCAGAGAAGCTGATCTGTGATGGAGACTAACACGGTCTCTGTCCCATGTCCCAAGCGGAAACCGGACTGGAAGGGATTTAGTCTGGCTGTGTCATTTAGGAACTTCTGCAACTGCTTTAGTGCTTTGTCAAAACTGCTGAGATCTTACATGAATGTTACGTGAAACTGGATGAGATATGATCAATGGAGGGGGAGAAGGACGACACATGGCTGGATGTTTGTTGAGAGGTACACTCAAACAAATAAAAAAGGTTTACCCTCAAAATTTTAGGGCAGCCTGGTTGAGGCCTATGTCTTTTACATTTTGATCTCTTTCAAGAATATTGCTTAGTCTTGATCTTGTTTGGTTCTTTCCATCATATTGGCAACCAATATGCTATTTTTTTCAAAGGTAGTTTTTATTGATGGAATTGTTAGTTTTATTTTACTTTAACAATCAACATGGAGATAGGGACCTTCAGGTACCCGTTCATTTATTCACAGATACTTTTGTGAAAAGGGAGATGAAATCATTACCTTTGCTGATGTTTCGCCCGCCTTCTTCTCTGGAGTAAACAGGCTATAGGTGAGCAGGCAAGCAATAAATTAAAATCGTGCTTGAAGGTAACGTTTCCCATGTTTTCCAGATACAACAATGAATACCTTAATCAAATCTGACACTTTTAAGTTTATTTACATGCAATTAATTTATTCTGTAATTATAAGTATGCACTCAACCAGTTTAGAAAATACTATAGAGACTGGCGGCTCTAATCTAGGCAAACATCTCTATACTTTTATCCTCAATATCACCCCACAAGCTATCACTCTGATGGCAGCTATGACTGGCCTTTGGAAATCTGTGCACTCCCCATAACAGTGAGCAAATAATATAGCAACTGTACTTTCTTTTGGTTCCAGCTGGGCAAGAGGTTCAGTAGAACAAGTTTCAAAGAGAATGCAATTGATTCCTTCATAATTGGCATCCTTCTTCAAAAACAAAACACCAAGCATCCAAGTGCTAATTAAATTTTCAAGAGACTATTTATTCATTTATTATTCAAACTTATATACCTCCACTCCTCGAAGACTCAGAGCGGTTTACAACAAAACAATACAGTTAACAATAAAAACAGATTAAAATCAATTTAAGAGTATTCCGGCGACCACACTAGCATAGTTCAAAAGCTTCCCGAAATAAGTGTGGTTTATATGCCCTCCGGAAGATTGGCAGGTCCCATAGGGCCCGAACTGCTGCAGGTAGAGCATTCCATAGAGATGGAGTCACAATCATAAAGGCTCTACGCCTAGTAGCTGTCAGGTGGAAGATCTTAAAGCTGGGAATTTCCAACAAATCTTGATCTTCCGGACAATGGATAGGAGGAAGTGAGGAAGTGAAGGGAGGAAAGCAAAGTGTCAAAGGAAGACCATCTCTTTCAAAATCACGGCATCCAGGATTCAGTTCATTCCCTAGAAGCTATTCAGTCTTGAGTCATTAGAAAATCCTCTACACTCTGGCAAACACGGTTACATACGAAAGCTACTGAGTCCAGTTCCAGCTGGACAACTGCTGAATGAACTGCCAATGATGCTTGAAGCACATTACTACAGCAGAGTGGAGAAGCATGTGCTCTTTTCCACAAAACCAGTATTGACCATACAATCAATTTTAGGAACAAGTGGGATTTGATATCTAAATTTTCCAAGATATGCTACAGAGCATTAATCATTTCTATTTGTGCCACCTGAAAAGTATGATTTAAACATCAGCAGCCAATAATAATAATAATAATAATAATAATTTTATTTCCCCAGAATGTTGAAGGGAGATAGGTCATCTTGGTATTTATAGACTGGCCCCTGTATCTGCAGAAATTAGGTTCCTGGATTTTCCTGAAAATGCAAAACCATGCATAAGAGTAAGTTCTAGTGAAAGGAATTACTTACAGTAGAGGCATACAATAGAATCTAGGGTGTGTGTGCACAATTCTATTTTGTGGAAACTTAACTCACTTTTAGGCTTTTTTTTACGAATGCCTTATTAAAACAATATGAGTTAAAACTGCTGTTCTGAAAAGAAAACTATATATCATCATTAATTGTTTATATATTTATCGTATCAGAGGGTACAATTGTAATGTTTTTGGGTTTTTTTTAAAAAAAACAAACCAAAGTTTAAAAAACTTGGTATTATACTAAATGTCCTTTGACCAGTGGCTGGCCACTAGGAGTGCTTCTGGTGTTACTATAAAAAGGTTCTCCATTGTGCAAGTGGCAGAGCTCAGACTGCATTGTAATAGGTGATCTGTGGTTTGCTCTTCTCCACACTCCGTAGAAGCGACCAGAAGATCATTAATGATGAAAAATACTGTCTTACAACATTATCACACTAGGACTTTAAGGCAAGCATTCCACATTTCTGCTGCCTGCAGAATTCTGGAAAATCAAGAACTTTCTAACTGTGAGAGCTGTTCAGCAGTGAAACTCTCTGCTCAGAGTACGATGGAGGCTTCTTCTTTTGAGGCTTATAAACAGAGGCTGGATGGTCATCTGTCAGGGGTGCTTTGAATGTGATTTTCCTGCTTTTTCGCAGGGGGTTGGATTGGATGGCTCATGAGGTCTCTTCGAACTCTATGATTCTATGAAATGCAGTTTGGGAAACCAAGGATCTCTGGCTGAGAATTCAAACTGCATTTCCCAAAATTCTGCAAAATGCAGGGTTGCCTGCTTTAAAGTCCTGGTGTGATAATGTCTTTACCCCAATCTTACCAAATTTGTTTTCTTTATTTTATATCTGGTAGAAAGAACTCGTGTTTTCTTCCTACACTGAAATTTGCAAGCATTTGTGTGATTTTTCCCTAATTTATTCATTTTTCTTCCAGTTTATCTACCATAGATACTCATGTATAAGTCCACAGTAGATTTTGGAGCCAAGATTATTGCCCTCCTTCCTTCCTTCCTTCCTTCCTTCCTTCCTTCCTTCCTTCCTTCTTTCCTTATTCACCTTCTTTTTCAGCCTGCATGGCATTCATCTGCAATGCAAGGGAGGCTGAGGAATGCAGGACACCTGCCATTTGTGGGACTTCCGATGCTGCAGCGGTAGAAACCATTTTTCATGTGTGTCATGCCCTGCTTTCAGGACTCCGATTGAGCAAGACCAGGAGCAAGACCAGGAGGAAGTGTCAACTCTTGGATATGAGAGCTATAGCTCCCAGCAGCCACAAAACTTGGAGATGGAAGTACCAGCTTCTGAGAGTAGCTAACCTCAATAGCCACAAAAAAATCAAAGAGGGGCCTAACCTAGTGGAATGCAAGCTAGAAATGGATGATCTTAGAATATTCCAATGCATTTATCATAAATGTTTGGCAATCAGGACAAACTGTGGTATACCGCTGGACTATAAATGTAATAGTGGTAGCCTCTGGGAGTTTTGCTGTTGTCATCCAACCTGCTTGGAGGTGAAAACTATGGCAGCTGTGAACCTTTGGCAATGCATATGCTGTTTTGCAGAGAGAATGCAGCTGCCATTTTCCATAGGGGCTTGCTTTGGTCAAGAGGAGGTAATGGGATGGGAACACCCTTTGTCTCTGCCTCTTATTATTGCTTTTGCTATCAGTCCTTATTCCAGTATTGACCCATGTATAAGAACCTAGATTTTGGAGGGTGACCATTGTTTGGTCAAAAATATATAGTTTACAACTTCCTGCCACTTATTAAAATGTGCTTCTTCATACCTTTCTTTGGCCATATACAGTGTAGAGCCAGTGTTGCATAGTGGTTTAAGTATTGGACAATGTCTCCAGATAACAAAATTTGAATTCCTGCTTGGCCATGAAAACCCACTGGCTGTCTTTGTGCAAGTTATATACTTTTTGGATTCAAAAAACCCTGTGATAAATTCACCTTGGGGCATCAGAAGTCAGAAAGGACTTTAAGGCAAACAATAGCAGCAACAACAGTCATTCAAATGATCAGAAAGGCACTTTGTTTTGGCACATTTTGCATTTTGCAAACACTCTGGTGTACATTCATTCATTCACTTTATCATTTCATTAGTCAGCCTCCACCGAAGTGCTCTGGGCGACTTACATAGGACAGAATAAATGAACATTACAACAATAACATTAAAATGGAATTACAGATTAAAAGCTCTACCAAAGAGCCAGGTCTTGAGTGCATTCGTAAAAGACCGTATGTCAGGCATGGCTCTACATATGGTGGTAGCGAATTCCACAAAGTTGGGGCCGAGGTTGAAAAAGCCCTATGCCTTGTGGACTCTAAGTGTACCCCTCTGGGGCCCAGTGTGTAAAGAAGATTTTTTTGGGTGGGTCGAGGTGACCGCTGATGCTGAAGAGGGAAAAGGCGGTCCCTAAGGTATAACGGTCCCTGACCGTGGAGGGCTATAAAAGTCAGGCCACTATCCAGTACATTGCCTTGCAACAAATCTCAAGGGTTTCCTCAATACTGCATTCAACAAAATTTAGTATGCCTCTTCCATCTGCCACTCAAAATGTCAGATACATGTTAAGTTTCCTTCTCTCCACCTACTAAATACAATAATTTAGTGTCAGCATCTGGCTGGTCAGGAATATCCTACTGCGTTGTCTGATGACTCTTTTTTCCTGGTTCATCTTAGATTCCTGCCCAAAATCAAAGTTTGACAAAATGAGATCAAAACAGATGAATTAATTTGTGACTACACAATATTTGTTTTGCATTACATAATTTCAGGCTGCATTTGATGATTCACAATTCCAGGGCATATCATTTAGAATAAATATGTCAAGACTTCTCTATGTATGTGCAGAGTCTGTGCTAATCATCTTCACTGTCTTCTACTTTTGTTCATTTTTTCTCTCTCCTGAACCTCAAATGTGTGAGTTCTCATGCCTTGCTATGTGTTGTTACTGACTTCATTACTGTCAGCAGACTGCATCAGACAGGCCCTCTGAAGGTGAGAATCTTCTTTGTGCCTAGTCAGCTGATGATATAACAAGATCCTTGATGTGCTTAAAAAACGGGAGAGAAATGGGTCATGTTGCAACCATTAGCATAATTCTCCCCAGAGGCTTCCGGGGAAGGTAGGTCACATCATATGGTATTTACACAAAAGCATGCTACATCAGGAAGGTTAACAGCCAGAAGCCTTCATGGCAGATCCGTTTTGTGGTGTGCTGGCTACAGAACTGTTGAGTGCAAGTTAGGATGCAAAGACTATTTTTCTCTATTCATTGCCCCCCCTTTTTTTTCTTGTAGTAAACAATCATATCTAGGAAGAAAATCCAGTAACATAAATCGAAAAGGAAAAGATGGCTTTGTGATGCAGACAATGCTGGATGGTGCAGTGTGTCCTGCACTTATTGCTCACAAAAGGCCTCCTGTTGGTACACAGAAATAATATTTTGTGCATTTTATCAGTGGTAGATGGAGAGCTTTGCTGTGCTGCTTTACATGTTGCTTCACCCTTCCTTCTTCTTTTTTCCTAAGCTATTTTTCCAATGGAGGGTGTAATGATGTTGATTATTTGTGTGTAAATGTTGTGTGACATGTGTTAAAATGTATGTTGTTTTGAATGTTCTATGGTTTGTTTCTGTGGGTGAAACAGAAGGGAGGCATGGCAGAAGCTTAGAAGAGCTGTCGCCATGGCAACCAGGGCTAGAGGCTAGTAGAATGTTCAGGTTTGAATTCTACAGTTGGAAAAGAGCGGGAAGCCAACTGCCAAATGAGAGGGGGAGGAGTTATGTTCTAGTTGAGAGTGTCCTAAGGACTGAAAGAGAACGGTCCAGTGTTAGTGTGTGTCTTAAGGTCTGCTAGTGAGCAGTCCAGTTAAAGGGTATAGAGACCCTAGTTAAAGTTGCAGGGGTTTATAGAGGTTTAGTGGAAACCCTATAATAGGTCCCCATTGTGTTATGTAACAGAAAAAGTTGTGCCTCTAAGGAAGTTTGAAACCAACCAAGATTGTACCCATTTGTGTCAAAATAAATTGTTTGCATCTTAAAAGGAAAACACCTCTCCTGATTCTTTTATTGGTGGTGGCCCTCAAAGTCAGTGGTCAGCCGGATAAATGGTGGCAGCGTGGTCAAGTGGTCACTGAGAAGTTTTAAAACTCCAGTCAGTTAAATGGTGAAGGGGTGAGACAGTACCCTGCCAATAAACATGAAGTTGCTGAGGTAACTTCGAGGTTTCCTTGGATTGGAGGTCAGCAGTGTGGACATAGAAAGATTGTCCAGTCTGAGGCCGGTCAAGAAGTGGAGTGGTCACATATTGGCGGCAGCGGTGGGATCTTTAAGAGAGGGTCCACCCTGCCCAGCCGGTTGATTTGAACGTAGCTTCAGCGCAGAGGGGTTAACATTGTGACAGTTGTTTCCATAGGGCTTTGTACTGGGCATCCTTCCCATATCCTTAAATGTGATTGGCTGTACAACCAGAGGGAGCAGGTAAAGTGTGTCTTCTGGGCCCCATATAGCCTTGGAAGCCCTTCATCAATGTATGCAACTCCACAAAAATAATATTTTTAAAATTGGCAAAATCTTCAGGTTTATTTTACCAACACACAGAAGGCTTGCTGCATGCATGTAAAGATGTGTAAACACATATGTGTCATCGCACCCGGTCTGTATATACTCAGGAAGGGCGAGGACATAGACTCTCGCTACCGGGGGTTTGCTTCTTGCCTTCCTTTAGGCTTGGGGCTCCCAAGGACCAAGATGGACACCATAGATAACTCAAACAGACTTTATTGTTCACAACATAAAATGTCTTCACTCAGGCACTTTACTTGTTCCCCAAAAGAATAACAGAAAAATGCTTTACAATCTCTTAGTTGCTTAGGTTCAGGAAGCTTCAGCCGGATGGCTCTCCAAGTCCTCTCTTTCTTTATGGTCTCAAGGTAAAGACACTTGAGACCCCAGCCAGCTGGCCTATATTGAAGGTATGGAACCTTCCTCTGCATGCCAGCCAACTGGTTTGAAGGCGCCTGGGTCTCCTCAGAGCTACCCAACTGTCCGGTACGTTGGGCTTTCTGTATGAGACCCAGGGAAAGTCTTCATCTTGTGTTAAGAGATGGCTTGACGAAGGCTGGCCCTGGCAAACCTTCAGATATGTCCTCTCTTCTGGAGAGATCCAGGAAAGCTCCGATGAGCAAAAATAGCTAGATTCCCAAGTCCTTAGGAAAAGGGGTGGAACAAACTTAATTAAACAATGATTGACAGGTGTAAAGAACCAATCAAAGCAAACAAACCTTTGCAAAACTAAACAGGCTTGCAGAAACACAATACAACAGTGCAACTTAAGGTTTTTCATACAAGTGGCACTTGCTGCACAGTCAAAACGTAAGCCCATGTTATCAAAATCCTCACATTCTTTCTCAATCCTCCACTTTATTTATTTATTTATTATTTAAACTTGTGAGTCACCACTCCCGGAAGGCTCAGGACGACTTACACCAAATCCAAGATTCAAAACAAGATAAAACACCACAAAACACCACAACATTCAATACAATAAAACATCAGTGTAATGTGCACAGTACAGGAGGCAAGTGCCTACCCATCTTTGTCAGCAATACCCGAAAGCCTGCCGGAACAGGAGGGTTTTACACGCCTTCCGGAACGTGACTAAGTCCATGAGAACACGGACTCCGGAAGGTAGCATATTCCATAGTATCGGGGCAATCACCGAAAAGGCCCTTCGCCTTGTGGCCGTCAGATGATACATTTTGACGCCGGGCACCTCCAACAGTTGACCCACCTTAGAGCGTAGTGACCTAGCGGGACAGTATGGGATAAGGCGGTCCATAAGGTACGCTGGCCCCAGACCGTTTATGGCCTTAAAGGTCAGAACCAACACTTTGAAGGTGATCCGGTGTTCCACTGGTAACCAGTGCAGCTCCTGCAGAACAGGTGTTTCCCAAAGGCAGATAAAAACAGACGGCAGACAGCAGACAGTTTCAGATGCAACCAGTGACAGTTTATTCCACACGATGCACCAATCACAAACTGTAAATGAAAATACTTTTGAGCCAATGAGATTAAAGATCATAATTTGCACTAGTCACAGCACATGTCCATTCTTTGTAATGTGTGTAAATTCTCTATATAATACCCTTGCTTATTATTGGAAAACATGCTGGATTTCGATTTTGCTGTACCCCAATGTTCACCTTGGCCATTGCTGAATAAATCTATTTCTGTTTCTGTCTTCCACCTTGTGCATTTTCATGGGATCTGATCAGAGCTCCAGCATTCCTGGGAATACAGGATTTTGGACAACACCCATAAACACCCACAAAACCTTGTGGTACTCCCAAATACTTCCATTTTTCTTAGTATGCCATTTCAAAGTGGCAACAGAGTCTGATACCATATTTTTTCATCATTTTAAGGGGGATGGCCATATTCCTTCATCATTTCTAAGGTGGTGTAGATATTTGTGCTTGCTGGGGGAGGGAAACTGCTTCATAGTGCCCACACAATTGTCTCCTTTTGCTTTCCAGCAGGGCTGCCCAACTGGCAGCCCGGGGGCCGTATATGGCCCCCAGCCCCTTCCCTACGGCCCCCTAAGCTTTTTAATAAAAAATAAAAATTGAAAAATAAAATAAATAATAATTTTTTTAAAAAAAATACCTACTTCCAGTTTCGGAGCAAGTATCGTGAGAATACGCAACCCACACGGGATTTCGCTGTCAGCGCGAGATCACGCCGGCGTTGACAGCGAAATCCCGTGTGGATTGCGTATTCTCGCGATACTCTTCGGCTACTCTACTACTACTGGATCGCTGAGGCCCACATTAGGACCTTCTTCAACTCAGTCGGTCGTCGCCTCTCTCGTCGTCCGGGTACTCCTGGATCCTGCGCGTTTGGAAAAGGTAGGCCGAAGCAGGGGGCTCCTCAGGGGGCTCCTCATTCCCTCCCCCCATCTCCCCTCATGAATTAAATATAAAATTAAATATATTTAAAGATGAAATAAGGGGAGATGGGATACATTAAAATAAGGGGGGATGGGAGGATGGAATTAAATATATTTAATATTAAATAAAAATAAGAGGAGATGGGAGGATGGAATTAAATATATTTAATATTAAATAAAAATAAGGGGAGATGGGAGGATGGAATTAAATATATTTAATATTAAATAAAAATAAGGGGAGAGGGGAGGATGGAATTAAATATATTTAATATTAAATAAAAATAAGGGGAGAGGGGAGGATGGAATTAAATATATTTAATATTAAATTAAAATGGGAGAGGAGAGGATGGAATTAAATATATTTAATATTAAATTAAAATAATAGATGGGAGGATGGAATTAAATATATTTAATATTAAATTAAAATAAGGGGAGGTGGGTGCCGGGGGAGAGGGCGGAGCCGGGTGGGGAGGGGGCAGAGCTGGGGCGGAGCCGGGGGTGGGGGCAGACCCTACGGCCCCCCAGGTCATCAGTGACCGGAAGTCAGGCCCCTGGGCCAGTAGAAGTTGGACAGCCCTGCTTTACAGGATCAGGGTTGGTTGTTTTTTGGGGGGGAGGGGGGTTATAAAAAGGGACTGTTGAAGAGTTTCTTTTTTCTGCAATATTTAGAGATCAGAAAATTAATGAAAAAGTGTCATGTTAATTAAGTTCATGTGAGGAAAGGGAAATTTATTTTCACTACCTTGATTCTATCTATGTAGTCATATAAATTTTGTTATATTGCTTTACCAAAAATCTGCTGGTAAAAAGTCAGGCACACATACTAGGCCTGTTTTTGAACTTCGGATACATCTGAAATTCGGATGTAATTCAGATGTTTTTGACTTTTGAAGTGATTAAGAAGAGAGTTAAGGAATCAGGAAGTGGATTTGCCATTTTGAAGTCTCCGTTGCCATATTCAAATATGGCTCGTATGTCATTTCCGCTCTTCTCTATTTTTGTCCCATTGCGTTTAAAATGTTTAAAATGTTTATTAATATGTTAAATGTGTTCAGTATTTTCTACCAGTGTGGCTAGTTTTGTCTGTAGTAGTGGTCAAAAATGGAGGGAAAGGGAATCCCCTAAGTTTTGACTGCCCCTTCTGCAGGTTTTCGCGCATTGTGCAATCGCGGACGCCATTAACGAAGCCATTCCGAATTTCGGAAGTACATCCGAATCAATTTCACAAAAACTCCTGAAAACTTCGGAAGTCTATCACATATGAGGTGCCAACAGCCCCTACATCCAAAGCAAGTTTTGAAGCCGTTTTTTCCATGACAAAACAGACCTAACACATACACATGCATCCATCCATGTTTTGAGCATAAGATAAAAGAAAACAAATGTGTGTGTGTTAACAAATCCCATTTCTCACCCACCCACTCATTGAAAGAGAGAGATTAAAATGAATATGTGAATACACACACACACACACAGAGTATACACTTGTGAGGGAACGATTTCCAGTTTTTGAAAGGAACAGACATGGCAAAAGCAAGAGTTTTCTTCAAAGTGTCTTTCATTCCCAGTGATTCTTGTGTTGTCCACACAAATTTATCTGTGGGCCTGTGGCCTTTCTTTCTCATCTCTCCATCTCCTTTCTTTGGTGAGTCACACTAAGGACTTGTGTTGGCTCCATGCAGCCCACAGGCCATATGTTGTGCAGGTCTGGTATAGTATAAAAGTGTCCAAACTGTCTCATCATTCTGTTTTCTCTTTTCTCTGTTATGCGCATGCACACTTTTCCTTCCTGAGACTCTTGTCTTATGTGATTCACTTTGCTCTTTCTCTGGATGTTTCTCTTACTCTTTTGTCTAACCTCATTTGTTGCATATCTGTTCCTCTCTTCTTCTTTTTAACACTTCAGCAGAAGGCAGTGCACTGCCGGCTCACTCTTCTTCTTTCTCCCTCCCTCCTGTTCTCAGCTGTATTTCCTGCTGTCACAACAACTGTCACTTGCCATGGGGCGAAACACTCCAGAGAGGATGGCAGGGGAGGCAGTGAAGGAAAGGGACAATCTAGCAAATGAAAATATGGCTTTCCCTGTGTCATTACTTGAAATGGTCTGTTCAAATAACACTAAATTACTTTGGAAAATAAGGCACCTTAGATTCTGATTTAATTGCTCTTCCCTCAAAGTGAAATTATATAAAATTAATGGTATTATGTTGGTTATAAACTTTGTTTCTATTTGCAGAGAAGGTAAGCAGATGGGAAAGAAGCAAAACATCGACTAAGTCCCAACATGAAAGTCCCAACATGAAAGAAGCAGAAGATGGAACCTGAATGCCCCATCCTAAAAACTGTTTCTAAATAGTCAACTTTTACTGCTTCAGGTCAATGCTGGCTAAAGATTTTAGATGGTACAGAGAACTAACACACAAAGGCTATGTCATAAAAAACTAATAAACAAGACCATTTCATCTCCATTTCTTAAAGACAAGTTTTGAAGAAAGTCAAGGATCAGAACATACACATGGCACTCATGACCTCCTCAGATGGACTTGGTTTCGATAACATGCACTGGATCTTTTATAGTTTTTAAGCAACTTTTAATGTGGATATAAGTTATTTTAATGTTGTATATATTTGAGGTTTTATGTCCCGGCATTGAATGTTTGCCGTATATATGTTGTGCTCCGCCCTGCGGGGTGAGAAGGGTGGAATATAAATGTTTTAAATAAATAAATAAATATAGTTTTACAATGCAGCTTGCTAACTCCCATCAGATGTTGAGCTACTTCTGGTGAGGCTCCATCATAAAACTATAGAAGATCTGGAAGCTTCCTATGTTGCCTTTGAGACAATGGGGGGAAGCCTGGTGGCCAATGCTTTCCCCCATGGGATGTGGTGACCATCGAGCTGGGTGCTGTGGGACATGGGGCAATGGGTTCCCCACACTGGGCACAGCTGGATTTGCCACAATGAGTGGCAGTTCCAGTGGCCTGTGTAAAGAGGTCTTTACTCCTTTTGGTGGCAGAAACAGACCAGTAGTAAGCCCAGAGATCATGAAGAAAACACTGGAAAATATCGCTTCTCAGTCTTCTTTTTATGGGTGGTATGTTTGTATAGCATTCTTTACCAGCACTGCATCAATCTAAAACAGAAGTGAATTGGCTAGCTTAGTTGCATCTTCAGGCAATGGTCTGTTTAGCTAGCTAATAGAGATACAGAAACTAAGGAATATTAGGATTACCTTTCCCTAAATCTCAATTTTCATTGATCATCTCTAGGTAGGAAATGATGGTCCAAATTTTCCAGTTTTCTAGTTTCTAGCTGTATGTGGCAAACTAAAGTACAACACCTTCAGTTGTGAAGAGAAATAGTTAAACATTTTTTTTTTTAAACCCAAGATTCTGGCAACCGGACTGATTGACAACTGGCAAATAGAGGGAGAAAATGTGAAAGCAGTGTCAAATGCAGGCTGCAGCCAGGAAATCAGAATATGTTTACTTTTTGGGAGGAGAGCAATGACCAATCTCGATAAGATAGTGAAGTGTAGAGACATCACACTGGCAACAAAGATCCACATAGTTAAAACAATTGTATTCACTGTAGTACCCTATGGATGTGAGAGCTGGACCATAAGAAAGGCTGAGCGAAGGAAGATAGATGCTTTTGAACTGTGGTGTTGGAGGAAAATTCTGAGAGTGCCTTGGACCTCAAGAAGATCCAACCAGTCCATCCTACAGGAAATAAAACCCAACTGCTCATTAGTGAGAAGGATATTAGAGGCAAAGATCAAGTACTTTGGCCACATCATGAGAAGACAGGGAAAAGGAAGATTGGGTGACTAAGGGCAAGATGGATGGATCGCATCCTTGAAGTGACTGGCTTGACTCTGACGGAACTGGGGGTGGTAATGGCTGGCAGGGAGCTCTGATGTGGGCTGGTCCATGAGGTCATGAAGAGTCGGAAGTGAGTAAACAAATAAACAACAAACAAAGCTGTAGCTGCACTTCTGGGGAGGCATTTTGTATCCTAAGCCATTAGGTTCATGAATCTTAGCCCTACAGGCAAGAGGACCTTCCCCACAATCATTCCTAGGGCTCATTTCTCCTTTAATAGTTTTGTTTAGCAAGCTTTCAATGACCCATGCATTAGAATACTGCCACAAGAAACATAACTAAAAACCTCAAACAGCCTTTTAGTAGATGGGGCTGAAATCTTTTGTCTATTTTGGATGGTAATTAAATTATCATTTGCTTTTAGCAGTCAGGCTTCTTTCCATGTTATTCTATATTTCTGTTTGCACATCTTTAATCCTGCAGTCATAAAAAAAGCACGTTTACAAAATTTCCACTTCATCCACTGAAAATCCCTTTAACACACTTCTTCAATTTCTTGGATTTTGAGCACAAGAAAGTCCAGGAAAAAAATAGCTTAAATTTTCCAGATAAGTTCAGAGCCCTACCATATTTTGCATTTCTTTTGGACAATGTGTTACACACTGGCCTTTCTAACTGTAAAAACTTTGCAATGGTGATACAGAATTGACCAAATTATTATTATTTTTTTTAAAAAAACATATATGGATAAGAGTCAGATCCAATTGGGAATGTATCATTATGTCTTAGTAACAAACAAGTTTAAATAAAAAGTTAATCTGCCTTGCAGAAAGCTCAAGGCACTGCGGCTGTAGCTAAGACGGAATGTGGCAGAGACATGGCTCATTGAAATACACTGCCATAATTTGTTTTCTTGGCAGCTGGGTAAAAATAGGACAGGATATGCGCTGTCTATATTAGGGATATGTTCCTATCTAGCCCAGACATATTTCATCAGTTTTCCTTTCTGATAATCCAATTGCCATTTTTATAGTCCATAAAAATCATGGGCCGACATGATAGGAAATGACTTTCATATATCTTCTTGCTGCCACTCTATTTTGCTACATTGCTTCGTGACTGACTGACAGCACTGTAATCAACTTTGGGTTGGATTCAGTGATGCCACAATGTACTTTTGCTAATGATTAAAGGCATTTATTCCCCAGCATTTCTCTTCTTCTCATCTTCCCTTATAACCAATGCCATATGGATGAGACAACAGGGCCAACAGCCTTCTGCAAGGCTTTTGACATATATGCTACATATCAAATATAGTTTCATCATGGCACTGTCTTTACATGGTGCTGTGATCACGTGCTCCAGTGTGTCTTTGTTGTTGACAGTACTGCAGCAGGTAGGGTCTGTTAGAATCAGACAGGCTTTTTTATATATGCCAAACAGTTACTGGATAGGAAATGTCGCTGTCTGCATGTGATGTGCATGTGATAATGGGCTTTCCCATTGTCTGGGGAACATAGTTGCAGCTATAGTCTTTCCTTTAGTGAAACAAAGGATTGTTGAGGTGTTGGGTTTAAAATACATTTATTGGGCATCAGTTTCAGAGGAATAACAGAATATCCAGAGACAACTGACCAATGAAAGATACCAGCTTAGGAAACTTTGAGATACTGATGAGGAAGAGTATAAAAACCCAAGGGGGTGGCAATACTATCTAGACTTGCAACCTGCTTCTCCTCTGAATGTGAAGGACCTATGAAAAATCTATTTGGATTGTGAGTAGAACCAGAAGGAATGTCCTTTATGTAAGTTACCGTATATTCCAGAATACTAGGCGACTGGGGCTATAAGACGACCCCCCAACTTATCATCACAAAATACAGAGTTAGGGATATACTCGCCGTTTAAGATGACTCCGCTTTCAGCACCTCCATAGTTTCCTGACTCCTTCATTGGGTTCAGAGCCATGGCCATGCATTGAAGCAGGGGCTGCCTTCCAGAGCACCCTAGCCATCTTGGATGGAGGAGGGTGCGTGCATCGGCGGTGGAAGGAAGCCGTCGAGCAGGAAGGCAGAAGCAAGGTGGAGGCATGGCCAGAGCTAAGCTCTCTGCCTCTTCCTCCCATGCCGGCATGGAGGGGTCAGGACGGATGATGACAAGGGAGAGTCAATGCGTGGCCCAGGCCAGGTGCAGCATGTAGGCAAGGAAATAAGGAAGTAAGGAGGAAGGTGCTGGCAAGGCTCAGCAGCAGCAGCAGCCCGCTCAGAGGCTGCTTGGAGTTTGGGAGTTTCTCAGCTGCACACATGAAATTTGAGACGAAGGAGGGCGAAGGCAGCTTGGCACCTCCTCCACCTCGCTCGGCTCCTCAGAAGCCTCCAAGTGGGCTGTTGCTGCTGGCGAGCCTTGCCAGCACCTCCCTCCTTCCTTCCTCACCTGCATGCTGCACCTGGCCTGGGCCATGCATTGACTCTCCCTTGTCGTCATCCGTCCTGACCCCTCCATGCCGACATGGGAGGAAGAGGCGGAGAGCTTGGTGCTGGCCATGCCTCCACCTTGCTTCTGCCTTCCTGCTCGACGGCTTCCTTGCGTCACCAACGCGTTCCATAGATACCATGAATTGTGAAAAAGATCAATAAATGGATCCTTCCCAGAAGCCAAACTATATTACATTGGTAAATTCATGGCTTGTTAGAAAAACTAATAATGCTTGGTAAAGCAGGAAGCAGTAGGAAAGGACATAGTTCATATTTCTGGATAATAGGCAGAATCAAACAGGGGTGTTGCTGAAAGGATATTTTGATGGCCTTCCATTCATATGGTTACCATAAACAAAAGCTGACCTGAAGGCAATTAGCAGCAACTCAGAGATGACATTCAAAGTTTATCAAAACCAATACAGCGTTATCAAAAATGCCCAGGTTTTATAAGAGAAATGGTCAGGTTTTGGTGTGATTCAGATATTGTTGTGGATTACTGTAATACTGGCTAAAGTTGAGAAGAAAACCAACTTTTTCCAGATAATGAGGCCCTGTGGGGCCAAACCTTGTTAGTTAAATATTTGTACCATAAGTTCTATAAGAAACAAACATTTTTTCAGTGGAGCTTGGGGGAGGTATTTTATAGATTGCGCATTCCATAACTTCCTAAGCAGCTTGAAAAACTCTGGGTAACCTAATCCCAAAAAGTAATCAAGCTCTGAAATCTAGTCATATAGAAAGCAGTTGTGCCCCTTCCTATGATTGTGCTGGTAATGTGTCCAATTTTCAGTTTGTCTATTCTATCAGGGGAGCAGCTTTGTCAACAGTGAAAGCTGCTATATCAGCAGAAGAAATAACAGCAAAGAATATTGCTGAAAATTGCGGAGGTTGATGGTTGCAATTTCCCTCACATTGATATAGGAAGACTTTCCTTACTTAGGCTATCCCTTGTTGTCCTCCAAGATCAGTGTACTGGCGGTGGGTCTGTAGGTGACTGTGGAGCCCTATTCTTGATCTGCATCTTCTCCTGCAGTGAGGGCATTGGTTTCCATGTGGAAGGTGGTCCTGGTCAGGTTTGGCTTGATGTGCCTTCTGCTTGGCACATTTCTCTCTTTCGCCCTCCATTTGCACCTCTTCAAATTCTACAGCACTGCTGATCACAGCTCACCTCCAGCTCAAGGAAATGTCTATGCCATTTTATTTCCGATTCCTATGTATGGATGTGAAAGCTGGAAAATAAAGAAAGCTGACAGGAAGAAGATAATCAACACATTTGAAATATGGGGCCAGAGAAAAGTTCCATAGATACTAGGCATGGTTTAGAATCCAAAAATGGCGATTCTTAAATCAAATGGGGGGGGGGATTTTTTTTGATTAGTAAAAGAAAGACTTACAAAAAATTTCCCAAAAATTTCTGAAATGTAACTTAAGTACTAACGAAATTTGTTAGTAATTCGTATGCCAGAGCATGCGCATTCCAGATGGTTTGGTTTACAACTCCCAGAAATCCTAACAGCTGGTAAATTGGCTGGGATTTCTGGGAGTTGTAGGCCAAAACTTGAATAAACCACACTGAATTCTAGATGGGACTCTCCAAATAGGAAGGAGGGAGGGAAGGAGGAAGGGAGGGAGGGAGGGGGTTTTCTATTCTTGGAAGCAGCAAATAAAAGGAGGAGGAGCCCCCTCGCTCCTTGCTGCCTCTCTCTCACCCCGATCCTGAGGGAGCGAGGGCCCAAGTTTGCCCAGGCTGAGAGGAAAAGGAAGAGGCCTGAGGCTGTGAGGAATGGTGGGAGTTGAAGTCCAAAACACGTACCTGGAGGGCTGAAGCTGGCCCCTGCGATGGGGCATGGCAGAGCAACGGGGAAGAGAAGCATCTGAGAGAGCGCAGGGAGAGAGAGGAGGAGAAGCGCGCATGTGTGTGTGTGTGAAGCTGGCCCCTGCGATGGGGCATGGCAGCAGAGCAACGGGGAAGAGAAGGAGGGGGAAGCCTGAGAGAGAGGAGGAGAAGCGCGCGCTTGCGTGTGTGTGTGAAGCTGGCCCCTGTGATGGGGCATGGCAGCAGAGCAACGGGGAAGAGAAGGAGGGGGGGAAGCCTGGAGAGAGAGGAGGAGAAGCGCGCACGTGTGTGTGTGTGTAGCTGGCCCCTGCGATGGGGCATGGCAGCAGAGCAACGGGGAAGAGAAGGAGGGGGAAGCCTGGAGGACTACACTTTCCAGAATGCATTGCCTACCTAGCAGCAGCGTCACTTCCAGTTCCCCATAGAAATGCGGGAAAAAGAAGAAGCTGAATGAAGGCAGGAAGGAAATGAGGGGGAGAAGACAGGGAGACGTGAGTACGTAGTACAATAATTAATTAATTAATAATTAAGAATTTCTTACGATTATAACGCAAATTGTTGGCTTCAAGGACCATAAAAGGAAGTCTACTTCCAGGATCGCGGCAGCGATACGTAAAACCTCAAAAGTCCCATTACATACGAATCTCTTACGAATCCTTTTAATTTCCGTTTCATTTTTCTCATGCCTAATAGATACCATGAATTGTGAAAAAGATCAATAAATTCATTCATTCATTTTTCATTCATTTTATTATTTCATTAGTCGTTCTTCACCAAAGTGCTCTGGGCGACTTACATAAACAGGTAAAACAGGATATCCCATGACTCTGCCTAAAGTAGAACGATGTCAAGTTAAGGATAGAAAACCTGGGACTGATTTTGGAACTTGCCATGTATCGTGAAGATTGTCAGCGCTGGATTTGAGAGAGGTCCAGGTTGTGTTGGTCATGTAGATAAATAACCCCAATGTCTGAGCTATCTGATTCTCAAATGCCTGGACCTTAATGTCATGAGTTGGAGGGCTTTGACTCTATTCTGCATCCTCACTGGTGTACTCTAAAAGTAAGCAATACAATTCACAAACTTCATGCTCAGTTACCATGCCTGGAGATATTCAGCATTTAGAGAGTGTTCAGCCACCGCTGAGGTCATCTTTCCCTCTGCCTAATGTCCGGAAATGAGCAAAGGGAGGGGAATGCTCAGTAAGTTCTTTTTGGGTTAAGAAAGCCAAAATTCTGTACAGAAAAATGTTGTTTCAAACTGTACACTTTCTTAATACTCAAGTATTCCAGTCTATTTAATGTACTACAGCCACTTCAATTTCATATCTAATTCTCACATTTATGCTTCAGGCTACTAACTGATTCACTGGACTAAACTGCCTCTCCCAAGAGTCACAGACAAGCCTTTAAAAAGCATTTGAAGCTTCCAGTTAAACATCCTTAACCTCCAGCATTGTCCATACCCCCCTCACCTCAGAATGCCATAAAATATATAATAGACTGTCTAATGTAGTAGAACAACATGGTTTGCCTAATTAACCAAGGACCTGTACACGTATCTGTGTCATTGGGTTCTACTGTATCTTTATTTCTTGGAAAGTCACAGTCTACCAGCATTTGATGGTTCACTTTTTGGCCAATCAGGAGGGAGTAGATTTTGGACTAGAAGACTTGTTAATGAGACTACTACGTGCACATTTTCTAAATCAGTCAGTCATTCTCTTGTTTCACTCTCTCACTGACACACAGTATGTGTGAATTTACTTGGTTGTACTGCAGTGTTGACCTGGGAAATGGTTTGCCTGAAGTGAAATGAACAAGTAGTTCCTTTTACTCAGCCAACCCACATTATTGTGGAATGTAAGGTAGAAAATTTCATAATGGCCTCTTGTAAAATAATAATAATAATAATAATAACAAAATAAATAGCCAACAATTTTCTCTTATTATAGGACACCCAAAATCTGCTGAGAAGTGATGCTTCAGTGTGCTTAATAGCAAAGGTTGTTCTGCTCCACTGAAAAGCATTGTGTATAATATACTATGAAATTCCTGTCTGCAGTTAAATTAGTGATCCATCCACAGACACAAGTTGCCTCCTTATGTTGCAGTCATCAAATGATAAACTTGTATACATGAACATTTCTCAGCTGTTCAAGGAATGCCTAACAATTTATTTATTTATTTATTTGTCTATCACATTTCTATTTGTCTATCGCCCCTCTCAGCCCGAAGTCGACTCGGGGCAGTTTACACAAGGCAATCTCTGCTCTTCAATCAAAACACGAGCAAAACAAACCAAACAATAACCATATAACACAACAATTAGCAATTAAAACATACAATTACAGTCTCAGAGTCACATTGAAATCAATTTCCGTCACATCGTCGTCATTCCATATATCTAATAAAACAGTTATATTTAATCAGCAAATGCCTGCTCAAACAGCCAGGTCTTGACTTTCTTGCAAAATATCAGGAGGGAGGGGGCTGATCTGATGTCTCTAGGGAGGGTGTTCCAAAGCCGAGGAGCCACCACTGAAAAGGACCTATCTCTTGTCCCTGCCAATTGCACCTGCGAAGAAGAGCAGGACCTCTCTGGATGATCTTAAACATCTTGATCGTTCATAGGGAGAGATGCGTTTGGATAGGTAAGTTGGACCAGAACTGTTTATGGCTTTAAAGGCTAAAGCCAGCACTTTGAATTGTGCCCGGTAGCAAACTGGCAGCCAGTGGAACTGGCATAACAAGGGAGTTGTACGCTCTCTGAATGCCGCTCCTGTTATCAACCTGGCTGCTGACCATTGGACTAGTTGCAGCTTCCGAACAGTCTTCAAAGGCAACCCCACATAGAGAGCATTGCAGTAATCTAAACAAGATGTAACCAGAGCGTGGACCACCGTGGCCAAGTCAGACTTCCCAAGGTATGGGTGCAGCTGGCGTACAAGTTTTAACTGTGCAAATGCTCCCCTGGTCACCCCCGAAACAACACAAGCAAAAGACTTTGGCACAGTCAAAAAACAACTTACTAATTCCTTGAAAGATCTCTCCAGCTAATACAAAGATAACCACCTGAAGCCTAACCCTGCCATGACACAAGTGTGTGCTTTCCACCTATGCAACCGTGAAGCCAACAGAACATTGAAAGTTACCTGGGAAGGCCAAAAGCTTGAACACTGTTTCCATCCTAAATATTTTTTTGTGTTTGTGCTACAAGTAATATGAGATATTTAAAAATCCTTACTAATAACTTCTACAATTGATCTACTCATCTATAAATATGAAGTTCCTTGGCAGTACATGAGAGGCATTTTTTCCACAGTAACATTTTCCATGTAACATTTAAGCTATACAGAACTAAGAAACTAATCAAATCACATTTGATCAGACTTTAAAAAATTCTTCTGTAATATGAATGGCCCTCAATTCCTTTTTCTTCCAAATTATTTCTACCCCCACCCCCAATGACCACAAGAAATCAATTATGGAGCAGGACACTTTGAAAGCCCTCTAATATTATTTGCTATTTTAAAAAATAATAACACATGTGTGCTCCTCCCAATGGCACTACTTTGAGGTGGGATTGTGTTCTCCTCGGAAGCAAGAGATTATGCTGATAACAACAGTCCTGCTATAATATCAGACAAGCTTTTGCAAGGAGACACACTAAGGACCTCATCACATAAACAGTGGGACAGTGGGGAGACCCATAGGGCAGCGGGGAAAATTGTGGAGCAGTGGGCAAACCCGTTGCCCATCACCCCACATCACTTTCATCACATGCTTGTCCATCACAGCCAGAAAGCATACCTTTCTGACATGCTCCCATACTGTCTCTATAATTTTCCATCTGAACACAAGTAATCTCCTGTGTTCAGAATTTCCCTTCATAGAACACTTCGCTGATGCAGCTGGCATGGAGCCCCACTGGGAGTAGCTATGCATCATGTGATGAGATCCAGTGGGTTCTCTGCTGGCTGCATAGGTGATGTGTTATACAATAGGGAATTTTCTCCATGTGATGAGGTCCTAAATTGTGTTCTCCTCGGAAACAAGAGATTATACCGATGACAACAGTCCTGCTACAAGATCAGACAAGCTTTTGCAAGGAGACACACTAATTACCTTATCACATGGACAGTGGGACAGCGGGGAGACCCATAGGGCAGCGGGGGAAATTGTGGGGCAGTGGGCAAACCCATTGTCCAGCACCCCACATCACCTTTATCACCTGCTTGCCCATCACAGCCAGAAAGCGTACCTTTCTGACATACTTCCATGCTGTCTCTATGATTTATTATCTGAACACAAGTAATCTCCAGAATTCCCCCTCATAGAACACTTTGTTGATGCAGCTGGCATGGAGCCCCACTGGGAGTAGCTATGCATCATGTGATGAGATCCTGTGGGCTCTGTGCTGGCTGCATGTGTGGAAAAAAACTTTATTACGGTCACAGACCAGCACAAAGCGGGCACAAACGCCCTAAGAGGAGAAGGACAACTCCCCAGTAAACAGTTATTTAAAATCAGACTAGAAATCAGTATAAAAATATATTTTAAAGGCTGCATGTGTGAAATGTTATACAATAAGGAATTTTCCCCATGTGATGAGGTCCTAAATGTGGCAATCACAAACAGAAATAGTTGTGGGGTAATGGTGGCAGTATAAACTAGTGGAGGACTTCATAGCAACAAAGTCAGTGACATCATGACTAAGGTTCTCAACACATCTTGTTGTCGAACATGGGTGACAGTGGGGGAATTTGCTGGGCATTGCGGTGAATCCATGGGGCAGCATGGGAATCTGTTGATCCATGCCCCGCATCATCTCCAGCACAGTCTTCTCCATCACATGGGGGGAAAGATTCACTGCCCAGCTTCCTCCAAAACTGTCCCTGTTGCTGGCAAAAAGAACATGGAAAGCCTCCCATGTTTCCCTTGCTCTGTCGTAGGACACTGACAGCACAGTTCAGGAACAAAGCTCCACTGGAAATAGCTGTGCTTTGTGTGAAGGGATCTGTCAGGCTCCATCCAGGAACTGTGCTCTCAGATCCTAGCCAGTGTACAAATCTACTGTTCTTTGATTTAGTAATGTATACTACTTTAAATAGTATTACCTTAGTGTTATCCAGTGTAGTCAGGAACATATTGGGTGTGGTTTTAGAATTTTAATCAATTTTTTTTCTAATATTGAAAGCAAATCGGAAGTGTATTGCTTGATGTTCAAGATGTCTGACTGTGGGTGCGGAAGAAACATCTGCCATCATTAAAATAATTTGAAAAAGTCCCTGAACAGCACTTTTAGATAGCTTTAATTGAAACTAGTTGAAACAGTGTATGCTTTAGCGGTAAAACAAAAGATTGTTTTGTTTCCTGCTGCGTGGAAAATGACCACAATTATGCAATCTGGTTCATAATGTACAGACTTCTTTCATCCAATATAAGAAAACATGTTATTCATTATTACACACGGGAGCATTTTAAAATGGAAAGAATAAAAGTGTATTGCAAGCAAACTGGCTTCATACGCGCAATACATCAAATACAAGCTATTATAATGGACCAGAGAGATCTTAAAGACCAGCTTTATCTGGTCTTTAAGATATGTTGAATGGGGAAAGGCTGTTTAACTCTATTATTTCAGAGCTCAGGGAAATGAGTACATTAAAGTTGGCAGATTCTTATCTTGTAGTTCAATGGTAATTCCACGATTATATTCAGACCCTACTTATGATTGTTTTGTAGCATTTACAGAGATGCTCATTATGTGATTTAATATGGAAATGATTGGTCTGGTTTATACTGCCAAAGTTGTCTAGTCATTTAGATTTATGTACAGAGATATGAATCGTAGGCGATATGAGAAGGAAGTCATATCCAAGACTGTAGTCACTACGAAATGTGTAACTGGAATGATATGCAGGAGAAAGTTCTTAGTGACTCTGAGGACCTCATCAGATGGGCTGGCTGAATCTCCACACATCGTGGTAAACCTGACAGTGCCCGGTGGAGGGCTGGGAGAACTCATAACCCCACACTGTACATTGTCTGGTTTCCCCCCTACCTCATATCACAGGGGGAAGCATCCACCACCGGGCTTCCCTCTGTTGACTCCAATTGAACACAGGAAGCCTCCTGTGTCGCCGCTGCAGTAGCATATACCAGTTCCTCTATAGGTTTATGATGGAGCCCCATCACAAGTAGTTTAACATAGGAAAAATTTGAAAAAATGGATAAAAATAATAAAGGAATTTGGTGAGGTTGCTGGCTTCAAGAGAAACATGGAAAAAACATAAAAGCGCTCACAAAAACATTACAAAAAAAGAACAAAAATATATAGACAGATGGAACATACAAATCAGCAATAAGTTGAAATACCTGGGAATAATACTTACGGCAATAAATATACATCTACTTCAGAATAACTATATCCAGAAATGGAAGAAAATGAAAAAAGACTTAGAGAACTGGAAAAAAGTTAACCTATCACTACTAGGAAGGATTGCCAGTGTAAAAAATGAAAATACTACCAAAAATGTTGTTTCTTTTTCAGAATCTGCCAGTTATAAGAAGTCAAAAACTGTTAAAAGAATGGAATAAAGATATCATTAAATATATATGGCAGGGAAAAAAGTCAAGAATCAACTTTAAAATTTGACCGAGGAAAAAATAAGGGAGGTCTAGCAACACCAGATCTAAGATTATATGCAGAAGCATGCACTCTAGTATTATTATTATTATTATTATTAATTTCGATTTGATAAACCGCCCTTCCCGAGGCTCAGGGCGGTTTACAGCATATAAAACACATATAAAACACATAAAATTTAAAACACATAAAATTACATATTAAACCAGATGACAAACCCCACCCCTTACAATCACATAGAATCATGGCCAGACATAGTTGATTTATACAGAGTGGCAGTGGTACGGCATGGTGGCAAATGTTAATCATGCGCCGTCAGACATCAAACATCAAACGCCTGCCTAAACAGCCAGGTCTTGCAGGACCTGTGGAAAGCCATCAGGTCTCGCAGGGCTCGTGTCTCCGGTGGCAGTGAGTTCCATAAGACCGGCGCAGCCGCTGAAAACGCTCTCTGCTGCGTGGTAGAGAGCCTGCAGAGCTTCATACCCGGGACTTCAAGTAAATTAAGCCCCTCTGAACACAGTGATCTTCTAGGCGCATATGGGGTAAGCCGCTCCTTCAAGTACACTGGCCCCAAACCATATAAGGCCTTGAAAGTCTAAACTAACACCTTGAAGGAGACCCGGAAACCAGTGCAGTTCGCGCAGGAGTGGTGTTATATGGGCCGTTCTTGGGGCTCCTAGCAGCAGGCGGGCTGCCGCGTTCTGCACCAGTTTAAGTTTCCAGATCACTGACAAAGGTAGGCCAATGTACAGCACGTTACAGTAATCGAGCCTCAAGATGACCGTGGGTTGGATCACCATGGCCAGGTCGTGGCAGGAGAGATAGGGAGCCAGATGCTTTGCTTGCCGCAGATGGTAAAAGGCTGTCTTGCAGGAACAAGCAATTTGTGCCTCCATAGACAGCTGGGGGTCCAGCCAGACCCCCAAGCTCTTTATTGAGGACTGCGGGCATAGTGCCACGCCGTCAAACGTCGGCAGCTGGATCCCCCCCCCCTCGGGCGGCCCAGCCACAAGATCTCCGTCTTCGCCGGGTTCACCTTCAACTTACTGGCTCGCAGCCATCCAGTTAAGGCTTCTAGGCAGAGTTGGAAGTTATCAGGTACAGATTCCGCCCTGGCGTCCATCCTCAGAACGAGCTGGGTGTCATCAGCATACTGATGACATTCCAGCCCGAAACTCTGTACCAATTGGGCGAGTGGTCTCATGTAGATGTTAAATAACAACGGGGAGAGGATGGCCCCCTGAGGGACCCTGCAGTGTGGAGCGGAGCCCTCGGAGACCACCCCTCCCCACTTCACTGGCTGCAGGCGGTTTTGGAGGAAGGAGGACAACCAGTTGAGAGCTGTTCCCCTCACCCCCGCAACCACCAGGCGGTGTGTCAAAAGTTGGTAATCGATAGTATCAAACGCTGCCGTGAGGTCCAATAACACGAGCAGCGCTGATCCGCCTCGGTCCAAGTGGCAACGGAGTAGATCTGTATGGGCAAGAGAATGGGCCAAATTGGAGGCGAAAAATTGTTAACTCTAGAAGGAATAGAGTTAAAAGCAGGGTGGCACAAATATAAGTGGTACGAAGGAAATAAAAAGGAAAAAAACTTTGGGAACCACTTCATAAGATCGAACCTCCTGGGCTCTATAGACTAAAGCCAGCACTTTGAATTGTGCTCGGTAGCAGACTGGCAGCCAGTGGAGCTGACGCAACAGAAAAGTTGTATGCTCCCTGAGCGTCTCTCTTGTTAGCAACCTGGCTGCCACCCGTTGTACCATTTAGAGCTTCCGAACAGTCTTCATAGGAAACCCCACATAGAGAGCGTTGCAGTAGTCTATATGGGATGTAACCAGAGCATGTACTATCATGGCCAAGTCAGACTTCCCAAGGTATGGGCGCAGTTGGTGCACAAGTTTTAATTGTGCAAATGCTCTCCCAGTCACTGCCGAAACCTGGGGTTCCAGGCTCAGCAATGAGTCTCAAGCTGTGAACCTGCACCTGTAACCCTATACCCTGTTCGGCCTTTCGACTGATCAGGAGTACCTCTGTCTTGTCTGGATTCAATTTGAATTTGTTCACCCTCATCCAGACCGTCACAGTGGCCAAGCACTGGTTCAGGACTTGAACAGCCTCCTTAGTAGCAGGTGGGAAGAAGTGACAAAGTTGGACATCATCTGCGTACAGATGACACCGCACCCCGAAACTCCAAATGATCTCCCCCAGCGGCTTCATGTAGATATTAAACAACATGGGAGACAGTATTGAACCCTGCGGAACCCCAGAAGACAATGATTGTGGGGTCAAGCAGGAGTCCCCCAACAAGACTTTCTGAGATCGACCCTCTAGGAAGGACTGGAGCCACTGCAAAGCAGTGCCTCCAAGGACCATTCCTGCGAGGCGTCCCAGAAGGATACTGTGATTGATGGTATCGAAGGCCACTGAGAGGTCCAGCAGAACCAACAGGGACACATAATAATATTAATTAATTTTAACCAATCCTGCAGAGAAATTTAGAATATTCTGCCATTGTCAGATTTGTTCCTTGAGTAAACTGAAACAGCCTGCACAATTGTACCAGCTCAGCCCATTAGTGAGTATTCAAACAGTACTGTCATTTAGCATATTTCTGGGGAGACTGCATTATTCCACAATTACAGTTGTCTTTCTGTGTGCCTAATTGTAAATAATCAACTTAGAGTTCATTAATGGCTTTTGTATCTATTAGGTTTATATATTTAACTGGTTATTAGCATACACAGACTGTTTTTCAGAACAAAACTGGACAAAAATAAAAACAATTCTAAAGTTCTTGGTTAAAGTAACAATTTTATGGTGTGCTTCAATATGTTAAAGAATCCTGCCACCAAAGTTTACAATCTGATTCTAAGCTCTAGGGTAAAACGTACTTTCTCCAAAGACAGAATACTTTTTGAAAAAGAAGATTCTGTTTTTTTTGCAAAAAAAATTCTTGCAGCCTAAAGGCTTCTTCCCCTTCCCCATGTTTATGACACTTTAAAAATGTCTTAGCAATAAACAACTGTTAAAAAAAACCCCTCAGTCATCTTGAAAGCTCTGTACACTGATCTTTACTTGACTACTCAATAAATAGAGTGGATTTTGCTGGGTAAGCTCACTATTAAATCTCAATTTAAAATGAACCACCCACACATTTCATGTCATAAGACCTTGAGACACAGAGTGATGCCTATACTTTTTTTCAGAAGTAAAACATTAAAGCGATTTGGAAGTAAGCACTGTGGAGACATGCCCATGTCATTGTGTGATTTTATTGGAGTGTTTTATTACTAATTGTATATTAGAAATGGCAATATGTTGTTGTTGTTTTTCTTAATATTTTTTCATCTTCATGTTTGATGTTCTTGATTGCTGCTACATGGCTCTAGCTCACACATTCTGCAAACTTCTTTCCAGACTTACCCCCAGTGTGTAGCCAGCTAACAGTGAACACAACTACATCAATGGGATCGGTAGGGGTGGCCTCACTGTTTTCTTTGCAAGCAGTCTGAATCAGTGAAGCTAAATATCAGAATATGCTGGTCACTGATGACCATCTCGGAAGGTTCAGCGAAATATGATTCTTATGAAGAATCATGTGGAAAAATGAAGGTAATTGGGGATATTATAGAAGTAGTGTTAGGGATGCAATATTTAAGGATGAGCAAATATCTCATGTATATAAAAACAGGATCTGACTGCATGACCACAGATTTGCGCATTCAGGTATCTACTGCAACATAGACTCAAGCTACACAGAGAAATCATGCAGTTTCAAACCACATATACAGTGTCATATGAAATCCAGATTATCTGATTTAAATGGATTGTATGGTATTGTAGACATTTAATCCAATTCAAATCAAATTTGATAATATAGATGATGTGGCAGTGTAAATTCAGCCACTGAATGCAGTTTGATTGAATTGAACTAGATTAAATGAGTCTACACTGCCATTTAATCCAGTTCAATGCAGAAGTCCTGTTTTATAAAGGAAAAAACGGCTTCAAAACTTGCTTCGGATGTAGGGGGCACTGGCGCCTCATATCTGATAGACTTTTGAAGTTTTCAGCAGTTTTTTCGAAATTGATTAGAATGTATTTCCAAAAATCGGAATGGCTTCGTTAATGGCGAACGCGATTGCGCAATGTGTGAAAACATGCAGAAGGTACAGTCAAAACTTGGGAGATTCCCTTTACCTTCATTTTTGACCGCTACTACATACAAAACTAGCCACACTGGTATAAAATACTGAACACATTTAACATATTAACAAACATTTAAAACATTTTAAATGCAATGGGACAAAAATAGAGAAGGGCGGAAATGACATACGAGCCATATTTGAATACGGCGATGGAGACTTCGAAATTGCAAATCCACTTCCTGTTTCCTTAACTCTCTTCAAAAGTCAAAAACATCCAAATTACATCCAAATTTCGGATGTATCTGAAGTTTGAAAACAGGCTTACTAACTAGAATATAACAGATGAGTAAAACTGTTGAATGGTAAGTCAACACTTATGTAAATCCCATTGATTCACTCAGAATATTCTAGCTAGGAGCACCAACCAAATTTAATCCACATGTTATTATTCTATTAGATAGCACCACCCATTATTTATTGCAATGGGTGGTGTTGCCTAGGGATTAAGGGAATTTCTGTTCAGCAAAATCTGCAGGGCAGCACTTTTTTCAGTTTTAATTTTGAATGTCAAATTCTATAGGTTATATTTCAGATGAAGGAACAGACAAAGCCACCTCTGAGTATTCCTAAATAAGACGTATGAAAGTCATGGCATTGCCATAAATCAACAAGCAACTTCATGGCACATATGCATAATTTAGACCTACATGGCTTGTCAGTGAAGCTAAAAAGTGAAAGTAACCAATAGGAGGAAATCAATTCATTTGAGATCTGATGCCGGAAAGAAGTTCCGGGGAGATCATGAACTGCAATAATAAATATTGTAGAACATATCAAGTCTGAACTCTCTCTATATATATGCCAAGCTCAGTAAATCAAGACTGTTGTACTTTGGTCATATCATCAGAACACATTACATATGGGAAAGGATGTCAATGCTTGGCAGTAGTGAAAGAGGAAGACCACGTTCTAGATGGATGGATTCGATCAAAACTGTTGGTGATAGAGTGACTTGGAAGTCTCTCATTCACATGGTTACTATCAACTGAAGTCACTTGGAAGGAATTTAAAAGCAGTAGCAGCAACAGCAACAATGACAAGAGACAGATTAAAACAGGGCTGTCCAACTTCTGCCGGCCCAAGGGCCGGAATTCCAGTGAGTGATCACCTGGGGGGCTGCAGCAGAGCATGGCTGCTCTCGGGGGTGTGGCCGCTTGTGGGGGGTGTGGCCGCCCGTGGGGGTGTGGCCGTCCGTGGGGGCATGGCCGCTCGTGGGGGGCGTGGCCGCTTGTGGGAGGCGTGGCTGCTCGTGGAGGGTGTCCTGTCCAGCCTGCCCCTTTTTGGTGGCGCTGGGTGACGTCCTGACGTCGCCCAGCAACGCCAAAAAGTGGTAGGCCGCTGCCACGGATGCCCGGCGCCCTGCCCCTTTTCGGTGGCGCTGGGTGACGTCCTGACGTCGCCCAGCAACGCCAAAAAGTGGTAGGCCGCTGCCACGGATGCCCGGCACCCTGCCCCTTTTTGGCGGCACTGGGTGACGTCAGGCATGACACCTTGTAGCAACTCAGCCTTCAGTGGACCCGGGGGGGGGCAGGAGGCTAATCTGCCCCCACCCCCGCCTGGGGGGCCGGCTGCGGCCCCAGGGGTTCCTTTGGCTTTAGACCCCGATGAAGAGGATGGCGGGGATGAAGGGCCCTCATCACCAACAGACAGTTTGCTATGGGATGACACCTGGCCGGAGGCCTATTCTGATGACGAGGCTGCTTATGATTCCGGATCAGATACGGAATATGAGAGACCGGGAGGATTCGGGTCTCAGGAAAGGGTGTTTACGCCAGATGTTGAGGAGGCTATGGAAGCCGAGGTCGAATCAGTTTCCCAAGAAGATAACGGCGCAGATGGGGCCATTCCTGAGCGGAGATTCGACCGACGGGGCAGTATTGAGGCTAACCGGAGAGATTGGAGACGAGGCTTGGAAAAGCGCTGGTCTCACAAAGGAGGGAATTAAATATGCATTTTGTGGGAAACTTCCTCAGATTGCTGGCCATGTCTGATCTGGATGGACGTAGCAGTTTGCTGTCTCCCTGGAAGCCTTAGCCTGGCTTGCCTTGCCAAGTGCTGCCTTGAAACCTTGTTGATTCCTTGAACTTTGGATTTACTTTGATAACCACGGATTCCATTGCCTTTCTTGATTCGCTTTGTTTTTATGGACCTTACTGATCATTGCTTTTGAACATTATTGCTTTTTACCTTGGACTATTTGATCTCTAATTTTTGGACAGTTTATCTTCTTCATCTGCTTTTAATTGCTGCTTAATAAATAGTTAATTGACAGCGTCTGTGTGTGTGTGGTTACGGGGTAAAGTCAGGGCCTGCGTTGTGACACGCCTGCGCCGAGGAGGAAGAGGTGGAGGAAAGCCGGGGCCTCTGCCTCCACCTCTTCCTCCTCGGCGCCGGCATCACGCCTGACATCACCCAGCCTCGCCGAAAAGTGGCGGGCCGCGCAGGACGCTGGGCATGCGCGTCAGGGCGGGAGCGCCCCCCGCAAGTTTCCCCGCCCCTGCGAGTGGCCCCGCCTCTTTTTGGTGATTTTTATTTTTTAATTTTAAAAAGCGGAGTTCTTGCAGGCCTCGTCCAGAGGGCTGGCGGGCCGTGTACGGGCCGCGGGCCGCCAGTTGCACAGGCCCGGATTAAAACATAGGCACTGGCTAGTGGATACAATTATCTTTTCTGATTTTGAAAAACCTTTGGGAAATAAAGGATATGGATAAACTGACTTTCTATTTGAAAGACTATATGGGAAAACCAATCAGGAGAACCGACTGGAAGCAGTTTGAAGACTATATGAAAAATATATGAAAATCTGGGTGACTATCGCTTCCCAGGGGAAACAACGCAGGGGAAAACAAAATAAAAAACAAAATAAAAACTTTGTTAAATTATATTAAGAAATGTAAGCCGTCAGGCCTAAGAAGAAATAAACACCAATAGAGGTAGATGACGACGTGAAGAAGAAGATTGGGAAGCCAACTCCCCTCCTCCCACTTCCCTCTTTCTTCCCTCCCCTTGTAACCCTTCCTACATCCCCCTTTTTTCTCTTTCTTTCGTCACTTTCTTTTTTCTCTTCTCTTTTTTCTCTTTTTTCCCTTCCCCTCCTACCCATCTCCTTCTCCTACTTTTCCTCCCCAGCTATACCTTGATTTTTTCCCCAGAAACACCCCATGTATTTGTATCATTATTGTGGAAAAATTTATTTAAAATTATTTTAAAAGAAAGAAATAAAAATCTTTCCCAAAATCATTAACTTGCGCATATATTCCATTACCAAATATTAATTGTTTTTTGGCGTGCTGTTAGTATATGTGCATTGTGATCCGCCCTGAGTCCTCTGAGGGGTGAGAAGGGTGGAATATAAATGATGTAAATAAATGATGTAAATAGTGTATTATGCAATCCAACTTGACTTTATGTCACTGAGTTTTTGTGACCCCTGTATAGGCTGGAGTCCTGAGTTGACCTGTACGGATCATCTAGCAACTAAACTCCCTCCACTTCTGGATGTTATGGTTGCAATTTTCTAATACACGTAAGCAATCAATTCTTCAGTTGCAGTAAAATCTTTGTATTTAGTGGCCTCCATATTTCATATTTGCAATGGATGGTATATGAATGACATTCAGAGATTACAATAGGACATTTGAGCAATACCTACAGAAAATATATTTGCCGTGTATCCTTTAAATTCAGCCATGGTGATGAACCTGTCTAGGATTGTGTGAACCTATGACACATTCACATTTCTTCGAACTGAGAAAATGATGTTTTAGCCAACCTATGACAGTATCCATATGAATACTGCAAAGTTGTCTTAGCTCTTAGCTTCCCCAGAGCATTCCTTGCTGTGCTTCTCAATGCATTTTTCAGAAGGACATGCTTCAAAGCATTGTCCGATCAATTTTGAATGGCCATGCACTCATGGTAGTAGCAAAGTCAAGGACACATGTATACTTGCTCCTATACCTGCTGCAGAGTTTCCTTCCTTTCATCAGGACCCTCTCCTGAGGACAGGAAGATACAGCAGCACCACCTGCTGGCAGTGAAATCCTTTTAATTCAAAGTATACTATTTTAGGGCAGCTAAGGAACACCTAGATAAAACAAGGAAAAAATCAAACATCAATGAATTTCATAGAATTGTTGGACTGTATTTCTTGTAAACGAGATATCAAGAGTTGGGGTAATAGAGGTTGGACATCTAGATAGCCATATATAGTTATCTTTGCTTTTAAGTCCATTGGAGATCCTGGATGTAATACCAGATGAAAAACCATTAAGACGGATGGTGTCTACATGATGTTGAGGTACGTTAGTTGCCAACAAAGGTAGGTTTATAGTTTACTGGTTTTAATCTTTTGCTATATGCTGTTTTAATTATGTGATGTATTTATATTTTATGTGAGGCATTGCATTTTGCCATTTACTTTGCTGTAAACCACTTTGAGTCCTATTCCCTCAGGGGTGAGAAAAGCAGTACATAAATGAAATAAATAAATAAGATGAAGAATATCTAAGTCCCACCAATGTTGAGGATACTAAGGCCTTAATTTTGACCAAATATCCCATGAAGAATCATAGAATCATTGAGTTGGAAGAGACCTCATAGGGCATCCAGTCCAACCCACTGCCAAGAAGCAGGAAAATCGCCATCCAGCCTCTGTTTAAAAGCCTCCAAAGAAGGAGCCTCCACCCCACTCTGGGGCAGAGATTTCCAGTGCTGAATGGCTCTCACAGTCAGGAAGTTCTTCCTAATGTTCAGATGGAATCGCCTTTCTTGTAGTTTGAAGCCATTGTTCCGCATCCTAGTCTCCAGGGCAGCAGAAAACAAGCTTGCTGCCTCCTCCCTATGACTTCCTCTCACATACTTATTTGGAGCCTTTGTGATGTAGTGGTTTGAGCCCTGGACTATGATTCTGGAGATCAGGATTCAGTTTCCTGCTAGGCATAGAAACTCTAGGCAAAGAAACTCTCTGGGTGATTTTAGGCGAGTCACACATTTTCAGCTAAATAAATAATAATAATAATAAGTTTTATTCTGCAACCATCTCCCCAGAGGGACTTAGGGTGGCTCATAGGATGTACTCGATAGTGCAACACAATACAAATATAACAATTACCAAAAGGTAAAATGAATAATAATAAAATTAACCTCATTACACACAAAACAGCAATAAAAAGCCATCCGCTATAAAATGGCGGCTATGTACAATGTCTGTCCTCATAAAATGCAACAGTGACCATTCAGTAATATAGTGATTATAATCCCTAAACATGGTCAAAAGCCTATGTAAAAAAGCTATGTTTTCAAAAAAGCCCTGGAGGGTGGAGACTACCGTAATCTAGAGAGGACATTCCAAAGCTGTGAGGTCACCACTGCAAAGGCCCTCTCTCTCTCATCCCCACCAACTACACTTAAGATAGAAGTGGGATTGAGAGAAGGGCTCCCCAACAGATCTTAAGGCCCATGCCAGTTCATAGAAGGAGATGTGTTCTTGAAGATAGAAATCCCATGATAGGTTTGCCATATGTTCACTATAACTCAGAAACAACTGCACCACCGGGAATGAAGTACAATACCCAGAGTCCCCAAGTCACTATGCCTAGTGGCAAAGCTGTTTGGGAGATTCTGGAAGTTGACAAAATAACATGCCCAAATTTTGTTTTTTTCACTTTTTCACTTCTTTGACTCGAAGGAGGAAACTTAAATCTTCAGAGGGATAGGGCATACAAATAAACATTATTTAGACATCCCAAATAATGAAAAATAAAATATTCACAGTGATTATGATGGATACTGGAAATGATATTTTAACATTAGTTGCCAACAGAGATAAGTTCATTCTCATGGAGACATTTGATAAGTGCATGTCCCCCTCCCCCATGGGCTATTCAATGACTCTACATAACATTAATCCTTCAATTAATAAAGATAAACAAGGAAAACTCTTGGTTTGCTAACGCATGCAGGCGAATTTCATCCCATTGGCTCCTAAGAAGTTTGTGGATTGGGCAACAAATGGGAAAGCAATGGAATGGTGAGCATTTGGCACTATAATTTGTTTCAGCACATTGACATATTACAGCTAAATATTAATAGGAATGTTAATCAGATTAAATGTCAACAGTGTAAGTGTTAATGCCAGACTTGTCATGTTATCAGACTGATTGTTGGCCACAGCCTGCACATAATCCCAAACCATCATGTACTTGGCACCATTGAACGGGCTCACTTTGGAAAGTTATAAAACATACTTTTTATAGCATAAGTTTATACCTGTCTATTCACTGATTTGTTGATTAATTGAAGCTTCTTTAAAGATAAATGTATATAGTATTGCCAACTTTACCTATTGTCCATGGTGTTGCAATAAGTTTTATGGGGCAGGAGCCAGGCAATCTATGTCGCAGCAGACGCCTCTTAAGGAGCCAGACCCAATAAAGAGTTAACAAAAGAGTTTATTGTCCACAAAGTCTCTGTGCTCAAAAGCACTCAAAAGAACAAAAGGCACTTGAAAGTCAGTAATAAATAACTTTAAAGACAGCCTAACCAGCATAAAATAAACAGTCTTTGCAAATAACGTGCACTTTAACCTGGTAAAATGTGCATTAGCAAGATGATGGAAATAAAAAAACAGGGAAAAACACAAACAGAGCAGGAACAGAAGCGAAGTCAAAGAGAAGTCCTGGGTCGTCACTGTTGGGCCGTCCTTAAAGGGTTGAGCAGCAAGCGTAGTCAAGGAAACCGAATCAAGTAGAGGGAGGAGACAAACCAAGGTCCAGACAGGAGCTAATGCAGGGGGATAATACACAACGTAACCCCTGCAAACACCCAACTTTCCACCCACTTCCATACTGTGCCCCACTCTTGCAGCATCTGGCACTCACAGTAGTTCAAAGGAATTCAAACCACACCAAACGTGGTACAGGAAGCAGCAGCAACTAAACATAAAAACACAAATTTGAAGTCCCCAAACTCTTCCCACAAACTCCAACTGGAGCAGCAGCGTCCCAGCCCCGAGAAGCAGAGCAGTTTCCCAACTTATGTTACTCCATACAGGAATCAAGATTCACAGGATAAGCAATTCAGAGTCACAAGTCCCAAGCGCAACACCTTGCCAGCCACAAAGTGAAGCGCCCAAAAGGCCGCATTTTATTAGTCTCCCATCTCGGACCCACCCGATCTCGACAACGGCCCATCATTTAGCTTTTGCCTCAGCAGCTGCAGACTCTTGACCGCCCCTCAATGTCCTCCATTTCCTGTCAAGACTTAGTTCTCCCCAGCAGTCATCGGGATAGCCCGAGGGCCATTCATTTTCATCAGAGAACCCCAAAAGGGTGTCACTGATTAGGGTTTCTCACAAACAGCCTGAACTTCAAGCACCCTGGCCCAATCCATCTCTGGTTCTTCATCTGAAGTATCTCCCTCACTCTGACTCCCATCCTCCCCAGGGAAGCCTTCAAAAGATTCATCATCAGTGGGTTCTATAAGTATTTGCCTTATCCTTTTACACTGGAAGATATCCTCCTTGCTTTGTTCATGAGTAAGCCTTTTGCTTCCTCTCTGATTAATAGAATGGCTATCATCAGCCCCACCCAACTCCATACTACTGTTAGACACTGAAGAATCAGCCCACCCAATTCTCTACTACCAGGAGTAGCAAGAGCCTCAGGCTCAACTATAACAATCTATTTCTGGTGAGGTTCTTGGAATTTCAAACCCATGATCCCTTATTATTATCTATACGATCCTTGTTATTAATAACTACTGTCTCTCTCTATGTGGTGTGTGGTGTGCGTGAAAGAGAATAAATGTTAGTGATTTCATTTTTATTTATTTTTTCATTCACTTTTTTCATCCTTCAGATTACAAATGAAGTCATCCAGATAGGGAGAAAGCATTTGATAATATGCAGTGGGACAATATGATTAAAGTACTGGACCATTTTGGCATGGTCCAGCACTTTAGAAATGCCATGGTAAATATCTATTTAAGACAAAGGGCCAATTGAAAATAATTCACCAAATGTCAAATTATATAGAAATTCAAAAAGGGAACAAGACAAGGCTGTCCCCTGTTGCATCTATTGTTTATTTGGATTTAGAAATTTTTTAAAGCAAAATTAGAGAAACTAGTGAAATTAAAGGAATCAAAAGTAAAAAGGTATTAATTTAAAGGGAAGGCGGTATGCATATGATTTAGTGTGCTTCTTAAGGGAGTTTTTAAGAAGCACACATATTTTATTGGAGATTATCAATGAATTTAGCATTGTGTCAGGCTTTAAAATTAATGAGGAGAAAGCTGTATTTCTAACTAAAAACCTTTCTAAAAGCAATATAGTTAAGCTTGAGTAATTAACTAACTGTAAGTTAATGCCAAAAGTAAAATATCTTGGATTATGGCTAACTAGCAAAAATAGTAAACTTTATCAAAATAATTATTACAAAACATGGAAGGAGATCAAATGAGATCTTGAAAGTTGGCAAAGACTTCAATTTACCTAGTTATGGAGGACAGCAGTGATAAGAATGATGGTTTTACCCAAAATGTTTCTGTTTCAAAATGTACCAATTATTAAGGGGGCAAAGACGTTTGAAAAATTGAAGAGAGATCTGGTCAAATTGATTTGGAAAGGCAAAAGAGCCAAAATTGCGTACAGGAACCTTACTGATGGGAAAGACAGAGGGGGCCTAGCATTGCCAGACCTCAGGTACTACCTCAGGTTAATCTGCAAATTTTAGTTAGCTAAAGGATTGGATTAAACTGGATAATAAGAAGTTGCTTAAGTTAGAGGGCCATAATTTAAGATATGGATGACATGCCTATTTATGGGATAAAAATGACAGGGTGAATAAATTTTTTTAAAGAGCCAGCTCTTTGGCAACATGGAAAAGGTACAAGAAGGGAATAGAGCAAAAAAAAATTAAACAATTTATGGAGTGATTCACCCATCTAGAAGCAATCCTGAGACTAGGCTTTATAAACATACTAAAAATCTAGACAACCAGATAAAAACATACAAGGAAAAATTGTTGAAAGAAATGGGTTTAAAACAATATGATCTTAAAATGTTTTATAGAAAAACCTCCAGAGTTATTGCTCAGAGAAAAAAAACTGGAAATGTGGTTATTTAGACTATTTAGAAGGTGTATTAGCTCAGGAGATGGAGAAATTTGCCAATTTTGCTTTGTTGCTGTGAGACAAGTAATAGTTAAAACATGGAAGGGGAAAAAAGAGTTAATTGCTAAAGATTGGAGAGCTAAATTAGGAGATTATATCCAAATGGCCAAGATGACAAATGGTAGCAGAGGAGTAAATAATGAAGACTTTGCAAACAAATGGAGGCTGACACTTGGGTATCTGGAAAATAAGACAAAGGTGGATTTGATTTAATGAAAGAAAATCCTTGAGTAGTTGCTGGTTAGTTATATTATCTGGATTGCAGAGCTTCGGTGGTCATGGAGATTGGGTTTATGATATGGAAAAGGGGAGGGTAATAACCAGCATAAATGGTGAAAAAGGTTTTCCTCCTCCAACTCCCCCCGCCCCCTATCCTTCTCTGCCTAGGCCCTCTTTTGGAGTCCATCTGGATAATGGAACACTACCTAATTTTATTTCATACAAGTTACTTTATATATAATTACGTTTATCTTCAACATTAATAGTCTTGGAGGAATCTTTTTCCAAGGTGCCCAATCTACATCATTCTTGCTTCCTTCTGTTTGTCTTTGGGCCAGTTCCATGCCCTCCTATAATAACCTTACAGAGATTTCCCCTTCAAGATGTACTACCTCCTCAAGGCATGTCTCCACAATAAATAATACTTTCTACCAGTTTTACCCCCATATTACGGGCCAGAAATTCCTGGACATCATCTAGAGGTCCATCTGCTTCAAGTTGCTTCTGGTGTGAGAAAATCAGCCATCTACGAAGATGTTGCCCAGGGGATACCAGGATGTGCTACAATCCTGTGGGAAGGCTTCTCTCATGTCCCTCTCAGATGGCGAAAACAGAATCTGCCTCAAAGAAGTGTGCTTGCTACATCAATGTCTAACATTTACACAAATGACCAGCCCCTGCCAGAATAGAAGAGAGTTTCATCAATGCCAGTGGTTCTTAACCTGTGGGCCACGGACCACCAGTAGACACAAGGATGAAAATCCTCTTTATTTTTTAATTTTATTTCCACTCCTTTCATACCACCTGCCACTCCTTCCCTGTTGCTGACCATTGAGAAATTACACATGACATTGACCGAGAAGTAACAGCCAATAATGAAAGCACCAAGGCATTGACATTTTTGACCCACCCTCTGTTCAGATATCAGCCAGCACACCAATACCTTCAATCAAGAAACAGCTTCCTAAGATCTACAGAGATACTTGCAGGAACACTTTTAGTCCAAAAGTGGCAGGCTAAAATCCAGCATCTCAATCAGTGGCTGACAGTGGATGAGAAACTCCCTCCTGGGCACACAGAAGAGTGGACAACTGGAAGGCATTGAACAAGCTGTGCTAGGGTTGCCTTTTTTGATATAAGAAATAAGGGACATTTATGGGATTTTTCACAAAAATGAGGGACACTTCATTAAAAACTTGAAACTCAAACATTAGGTAGAAATAGTTTTATTAACAGAATAAGATAATGATTGAAACTCACAAAAGAAACTGACTTACACCCTCTTAACAGTACATGGTATGTTTCTGCATGCTTTGTTATGCAGAAGAAACATTATTAGAACTACCTTATTTTCTCCATCTGTATTTAGTACTTGACTTTGCTGACTTTAAAAGTGGACTGTCTTAACATTAAAATAAAATAAATTTTATAAGACAGTACATCTTCATGATTTTTATGTCAATAGTTAATGGTATAGTATAGTACGGGATACACAGCATTGTATAGTATTGGGATGCACAGCTAGGCCTATTTTAAGAGTAACTCTCAAGCAACCAGAAACTATCTTTATCCAACATGATCCAACATTCCCCTTGGGTAACGGTTAATTAGTCTACTAGTCCTGTATAGCCTCTTCCATCCAACGGGGATGCAGGCTGTCCTGCGAGTTGGAATCCCCGGGCAGGCATTGCCGTGGAAACCACAGCGCACACCTTCCTCTGGTCAACCCCGCCCAGTCCTGTCCTGGTAGTCAAAAATAAGGGACAGGGCCTGAAAATAAGGGACACAAATTTTAGGGCCAAAATAAGGGACGTCCCTTAGAATAAGGGACATATGGTAACCCTAAGCTGTGCTCTGGCATCACAAGATGCAGAGTTAACCTTAAGAAATTGGGCTACAAAATGGAGTCCACAATATACAAGTGCAGAGAAGAGCAAACCACAGACTACTTACTACAATGCAGTCTGAGCCCTGCCACATGCACAATGGAGGACCTTAATAATAATAATAATAATACTTTATTACTTGTGAGTCGCCCTCCACCAATGGTGCTCCGGGCGACTTACATCCTTTAAAAACATAGATACATCAGATTAAAACAGCAGATATGAGCCGTAGAAGGCTCTGCCATCCATCCAGTTCAGTCCCCGAAAGCCTGGCGGAAGAGCCAGGTTTTCAGGCCAGCCAAAAATCTGGCCGGGGCCAATGTGGCCCTGAGCGCAGGCGGGAGCGAGTTCCAGATCGTAGGGACCTTCTCACAGTGACACCAGAGGCAATCCAAGTAGCCAGGTTCTGGTCAAAGGACATTTACCATAATGCCAAGTTCTTTTAAAAAAACACGTAGTTTGTGTTTTTAAATGTATTTTTTTACTGTACCCTGAACTCACTTCTGACATGATAAATAAATCTAGATGTCCAAGAATAACTTCTGGCCTCCTTCAGGGTTTTTAGCCCATGTGGACCCCAAATCACATTCAAGACAGACAGAAACTATAGCATTGTCAAAGTAAAGAAAAATTGACAACGTCAGAGTTTGGGAAATATTCTTTAAGGTAACAAATCCAATTATTAGTCTACTAGCACATCCAGTGGTTGGGGTTTCTGAAAACAGTAGTACAAAAGAAAAGTGGCGTTGTGCTCAAGGTGTCACAGAATTAAACACTTTGGCCCAGGAATTGTTGATTTGCCTAACAATAGTTCTATTGCTACTCCATTATTACACATGGCTAGAAAACAAGAGAAGCAGGTCCCAGAAGAGCTTCAAGACAACAAGCAAAAAGGTGTTTACTGTCTTGAAATAAGATAAATTGAGATAGAATTAGTTGAGAAAATTAAGATGATAGCAAAAGCTGAAACAATTTCACCCTCAGTTAAAAGTGTAATTGCCAGAAAATTGTATGAAACTATCTGTAGTGTTGGAAGAAGCAGTGCTAACCACAGGAGGTAAAATAATGTTGTTACAGCAAGTATTAGATCAGATTGATTTTTCATATATAATTGTACATTCTGGATAATAGAGGTCACACTGAAGTGATTGTTTGGCCAAATCAGGGCCACCCCTACGGTAAGGCAGAGGGAGGCAGTCACCTCAATAAGATTTGAGGTCTCATAAAAGGACAGCACATTGTCAATTATTCATTGCTGTGGTATTTTTGCTGTTAGGTAGCATGCAACAAACACAGTATACAATACAGTCCCTCCATCCCAGCACCCAAGAACCCACCACCGTGGACTTCCATCCCTGCTCACTATGAAACCTATATTCTATACAAGTGGAATGGAACGGGACGTCCTCTGAAAAGTCACAACTTATGTGTGGAGTTCCTCTGTTATTTAACTTCTATATGCGACCACTCACTCAGCTAGTTCAGACTTATGGACTGGAGTGTTATCCATATGCTGATGACACCCAGCTCCTTCTACGGAGGGATGGCCAACCGGACTCGGTTCCTGATAACTTCACATCTTGACTTGATGCTGTAACAGGTTGGCTGCATAACAGTAGACTGAGGGTGAATCCAGCAAAGATGGGGATCCTGTGGCTGGGTTGTCCTGGACTAGATGAGGTTCGGTTGCTCACCTTAGATGGTGAACCTCTCTCTCCAGCTATCACCGTCAAAAGCCTTGGTGTCATTTTTGACTCATTATTGAGAATGGAAGCTTAGGTCTCCACCGTCAGTAAGTCGGCCATTTTCCATCTTCAGCAGGCTAGGCAGCTGGCACCCTACCTGTCCGGGGATGACCTGGCCACAGTGGTTCATGCCACAGTAACCTCAAGGCTTGACTATTGTGATGCCCTTTATGTTGGCCTTCTCTTGTCGGTGACCCAAAGACTTCGACTAGTACAGAATGTGGCGGCTAGACTCCTCACAGGAACCCAAAAACACACTGAGTAAAGAAAACTTCAGTAGTATATATAAAAAGACACAAATGTGTATAAAACACAATATAAAGTCACTATTAGTATCTCAATTAGGCAATAATGTTGCAGGTTCGTCCAATCAACAGCATTCAATTACAAGCATGTGCATATACAGGGTAGCAATGGAAAAAGAGTAGAAAGAGTCCGTGTTGTGAGTGAACGAGTATAGGTCAGAACCACACAATACTCAGATGGAAATGTACATAAAATGAATGAGTAATAAATAAAAGTCACAACTCACAGTACAGTACAATCTCTGCTCACTGACGAAGCGGAGCTAATAATTACAATGTCACTACATCATCTCGTGACTTTGGAGAGTCCTAGTTTCCCAGGGGTTTGTAATGAATAATGTTTCAAGCCAAAAATATGACACAATGTTCAAAATAAGGTCCCTCCGTAGAAGCAACATATCCCAAGCCGCTAAAACTCCTATAATCCAATTAGAGAGTAGGTGGAGAAAGCAAGCCACAGAAGCCAATTGGCTACTAGCGATCCAATGCCAGAAATGAACAAAAAGTGCTGAGAGCCGTGTGGCGGTGCGGTTGAATGTAGAACTGATTTCCCAATGGAAAAAGGCAAGCAGCCCGCGATCAACCAAAATATCCTCAAAGGAGGCTGCTGTAGGGAGGCCGAGCCCAGATGGAAAAAGGAAGCCCACGCCTATGGGATTTCTGTCGTGGATCCGACCCGTTTCGGACCTCTAGGGTCCTTCCTCAGGGTGGGAGATCTCACAGTGTCATCTGTGGCATCTTATCTTGGACAATATACATCAATATAAATCTTAGTAATATAATCAATGACATCAAAGATAGCTATGACCGACAAATATGGGAGTTGTGGACTTAGAGTGATCTGATAGCTTTATACCACTCAAAGCTACCACCACTCTGCACAGAATGAAAAATACTACTAAAGATGATGAAAGAATGGTGGAGGTTAGAACAACTCAGCAAATGTATTGTCTTGCATAATATTTCCATAATATTTCAAAAATATTTGCATACTATTTGCATAATATTTCCAAAAAAGTGCATTCAAAATTACATTGATAAATAAGTACAAAACATAATATTCTTGTATTTATCTAATTACATCAAGATTTCTAATATACAATTTCAATCCATAAGAAGTAGGTGAAGACTGAAAATATGACAAACTATAAATGGGAAGGAACTTGAAGAAAATTTGCAAAAATAGAAACCAAACCAATTGTACATCATGGCAATCAGATAGACTGGAACTAGAACATCTTATGAAAATTCAGAAAGGAAAATAATTGTATTAGTATCAATAAAGTTAGGCTTATTTACACATCATAGGTTTTAAAAACTAAGATGGTAAAACTGGAGAGAGAGAAAATAAAAGAGAAAATGAGAGTGCTCGGTACATTGTTTTTTAAAAAATGTATAAAAGTTAACTGTGCTGGTCTTGAGATAGTGCATTAAATTTGGTACATCAAGTTTTGTTGTTTTGTTCTTTGTTTTTACAGTTCCAAACTCTGGAACTGTATGCAGAAATAGAAAGTTGCATAATCATACATTACAGAATTTGGAGTACATTCCACCCAAAACATCATGAATACATGTCAAAAATGTTAAGACGAACTTTATAATTTTAAACTGTTCACAAATACAAAATAGTCCATGGGTACATGAGCACTGCGCCCACACAAATATTATAGACATCTGAAAAAATGAACATAAATAGCTCCATGCTTCTTTTCAAAAAGGAAGAAGAAGAAGAGAAAGCTAGAAGAAGAAGAAAGAAAAAGAAGGATTGATGGAGAGGGGCTGAGCATGTCTCAGCCTTCGGGCTGAGAGGGGCGGTATAGAAATATAGTAAAAAAATAAATTTATACTAAAGCAAGAAGGAAAAGGGTTTTACAGATTGCTACACTCCTATAATTGGTCAATAAGAAAATAAAAGGCAACCCTTCAAAACTGAACTCTAAACAATGTCTTTCAATTGATGACAATAGTGAATAAGTCTTTAATTAAATTTCTTACTAGGGTTTTTGAAACCTGGGACCCCAAAAAACCCAAAACCCATGGACAAGAGAGATGGCATGAAGGACTAAAGTCTGAGGATGACTTTTATCCTAGAAGCATGAGTACAGCTGACAACTGAAGGTGACCTGTGCTCCAGGTCCATAGTTGCTCAGGAACACACCAGGTAGGGGACATAGGGCTATCCCATTAATCCTTTGGATGTCTGGTATAATCATCTCTTCTCTGCTAACAATAAACCCTTACATTCAACAAGGAATGAATCCCTGGCCAACAGGAATGGTCACAGTCACTCAATTATCTGCCTTTGTCTCTCCCTGAGAACCTAGCTAGGGGTGTCAACGATCATTGTTTTGCCAGCCCGGACTCATTGCCAAACATGGGCTGGCAGAATTAAAGCTATCCATCCACACCCATCAGCCCCAAACCATGCCCACATTCCTTTCCCCATGTAACCACTGAAAGTGGACGCTGTTCAGGAAACCAGTCAGTTCCAACAGTAGATAGATAGTAGGCATGAGTAAAATGAAACGGAAATTAAAAGGATTCGTAAGAGATTCGTATGTAATGGGACTTTTGAGGTTTTACGTATAGCTGCCGCGATCCCGGAAGTAGACTTCCTTTTACGGTTCTTGAGGCCAACAATTTGCGTTAGGATCGTAAGAAATTCTTAAGTATTAATTAATTAATTATTGTACTACTCACTTCTCCCTGTCTTCTCCCCCTCATTTCCTTCCCGCCTTCATTCAGATTCTTCTTTTTCCCGCATTTCTATGAGGAACTGGAAGTGACGCTGCTGCTAGGTAGGATAGGCAATGCATTCTGGAAAGTGTAGTTCCTCCAGGCTTCCCCCCCTCCTTCTCTTCCCCGTTGCTCTGCTGCCATGCCCCTTCGCAGGGGCCTGCTTTCACACACAGCGCGCTTCTCCTCCTCTCTCTCCCTGCGCGCTCTCAGATGCTTCTCTTCCCCGTTGCTCTGCCATGCCCCATCGCAGGGGCCAGCTTCAGCCCTCCAGGTACGTGTTTTGGACTTCAACTCCCACCATTCCTCACAGCCTCAGGCCTCTTCCTTTTCCTCTCAGCCTGGGCAAACTTGGGCCCTCGCTCCCTCAGGATCGGGGTGAGAGAGAGGCAGCGAGGAGCGAGGGGGGGGGCTCCTCCTTTTTTTTGCTGCTTCCAAGAATAGAAAACCCCCTCCCTCCCTCCCTCCTTCCCTCCCTCCTTCCTATTTGGAGAGTCCCATCTAGAATTCAGTGTGGTTTATTCAAGTTTTGGCCTACAACTCCCAGAAATCCCAGCCAATTTACCAGCTGTTAGGATTTCTGGGAGTTGTAGGCCAAAACCATCTGGAATGCGCATGCTCTGGCATACGAATTACTAACAAATTTCGTTAGTACTTAAGTTACATTTCCGAAATTTTTGGGAATTTTTTTGTAAGTCTTTGATATACTAATCAAAAAAAAAATCCCCCCCCCCCCATTTGATATAAGAATCGCCATTTTAGGATTCTAAAACATGCCTAATAGATAGTGTGCTGTCTGTAATCAGATTGTAACTTGCACCAATCAGTGTCCTGGGTGCCAAAAGTCCATTGTCTGAAAAGCTGTCATGTCTTTGTATATATCAATTAGTTTGCAGATTCTTTGACGTCTACTTTTTTGGTCAAAATGAATAAAACATTTGGTCCTCCCTTCACTCTGCCATGTCTTGTATTTGATTGGAGCTCAGGCATGCCAAAAACCTGAACCCAGGATTTCCGTGGAGCTGAAATCATATATTACCAGGTTGATAGAATCAATAAAAAGGGAGAGAGATAATAAAAAGAGAACAAAAATTAAGCTGATGGTGTAGGCGTATTGTAGCTTTTTTGAATGCTTGGACAGAAAACTGGTGGTGGTGGCATAGTGTGGCAGGTCCTCTGAACTGCTATCCCCTCTCAATGGAATGACCCTCAAATTATTGATGAGTCATATTTAAATCCTATTTTTGACCTCATAACCTGACCTTAACTTAAATAGGTCAACTTACACATAAATATTAGGCCTGGTTACGTTTGTCGGATTGCTCCAAAAGTCATATTAAATTCAGTTGTAATTCACTTTCGAATCGTTTTTGTAGTGCTTTAAGCAACCCAGAAGTGAATTTGCCATTTTGAAGCCGGCACCGCCATTTTCGGAAAGGGTTCAGGGCCCTTTGGATGCGGAGGGAAGGCATGGGCTTGGAAGTCCATGCCTTCCAAACCGGGTTTGGAAGCCCATGCCTTCCCTCCAGATCTGAATGGCCCCGTTCAGATGCAGAGAGAAGGATGGGCTTCCAAGCCCATGCTTTCCCTCTGGATTTGAAAGGCCCTGCGGAGGGAAGGAAAGCCACATCCAAAGCCGCTGCTTAACCCACTTTGGACTGGATTTTCCTTCCTGACGAGGGGGAGGGGAGGAAAGCCTTCCTCAAACAGGAAGGTAAGCCGCATCCAAACTGGGTTAAACACCCAGTTTGGATGCGGCAGTTAATGAAGCATTTCTGAGATTTTAAAAATTTCAGAAATTTTGAAGCATTTCCCCAGAAAATTTCGGAAATCATTTAATATTCAAAGCGCCAGCACCCACTACATCCGAAGCAAGTTTTGAACCATTTTTTTGTTGGCTCAACCAGCCCTAATAAATATATATGGTAGTCCTAATAATGTTTAAAGACTGATATAAGAGAGAGGAGGGGATTTTGAGTTGCCTATTAAAAGGGGCATCAAGCAAGCACACAAGTCAGCTCACCTTCTGCTCCCTTCTATAACACAATTATTTTCCTTTAAACAATATTATTTATAAATTTGCATCTTTTCATATGTTATCACAGGTATATTTTATGTCTGTATTTGTCCGCTCTTGGCCTTTTTTTGGTAGATTTATTTCTCTCGCTCGCTATCCCCCCTATTTTTATAAATGGCTGACCCAAATAACCAAGAAGTGAGAGAATCATTTCTTACATTCTGGGCAGATTCATAAGGCCTGGCACATTGAAGATGCACACTGTGGGGGTGCTGCTTCTCTTAGACATAAAAAAACCCAGCAATGATTTGCATGGAGGGAGTATCTTAAAAGATGTCAAAAAATACATTCCTGTCTTTTCTCAGGAAAATGTTGGAGGAGTTTGCGACATTGTTCTCATTATCTAAGAGAAGGAAGGGGAGGGCTGTTCTTCATGGTTTGAGATGGAGCCAAAGAATGGGATGGGAAATAATCTTTTTTTAAAAGCCACCATATTTCAGTTTGACTCTTCTGTCACAGACACAATGGTGAGGGTTAGGAAAAGTTTAAAATTTCGAAGATTCAATTGAGGCCAAATTGACAGCAGCAGAAAAGCAACAGCCTTGAAGCAGTTTTATCTTTGTCAGAAAAGAACAGATAGTGAAGGAAAGGTCTGGCAGAACTGCTGAAAACTGTTGCCAACTTTTATTTTCTCTTTTTTTGAAAAACAGATAGTGAAATTGAAATGATGGCAGTTATGGCATGAATTAAAATATTTAAGCTGTCTTGTGAATGCCGCCTTATTAAACCAAGTTCTTGCTTGGAGATGAGATGAGGAGTAGAGAAGTGGGAAAAGTGTCTACAGCAATTACATTTTCAAATAAGGTTCAACTCTTTAGAAATATCATGTGGTCTGAAGTGGAACCCTTAGTTGTATTCCACTATGGAAACTCTGTTGAGATTGGTATTGGTCCTCTGAAAAGTCATGAAGCCACTGGTTCAATGTTTTCTTGTTCTGATATAATTAAATGTAAGTAACTTAAGACAACACTCCACGATGCATTTATTGTATGATAAGCTTAAGCACTGAAGCAACTGGAGTCCAATGACTGGATACCATGGATCATGCATAACAAAGTGCTGTATACCCTATCATAATGTTTGGCCAAAATCCAAAATATCCCAAAATCCAAAATGAATTACATGGGTGGCTGAGATAGTGCCATCTTTCCTTTCTGATGCCACAGTGTGCACAAATTTTGATGCACCAAGTTATTGAAATATTATGTATAAAATTATTCACAAGTTACATGTGTAAATGAACTTCATGTTTAGACTTGACTCCTAACCTTTAAGATACTTCCTTATGAACAAGCTAGATCTACCCAGCCACATGTTACTGTGGACCAGTCTGGTCAAATAGAAAAGAAAGAAAAGAGAAAGAGCTGCTTTCTAATATATGTAATTTCATAATGCTGGTGGGTATACAATAGTGTTTGTTGTTGCATTGTCTGTGAAACAATAATGGTTTAAATAATAATAATACTTGCCTGTATATATGCTAGCTGTCCCGGCCACGCGTTGCTGTGGGATTTTTTTTAACTTGGGGACTGTGTGTGTAGTCATGTATATGTGTATGCGTGTATATGTGTGTACTTATGTATATGTGTGTTTGTATATGTATGTGCGTGTATATGTGTTGATGTGTGTAAGTACAGATGTGTTTATGTATGTGTGTATGTGTATATTTGTATATATTTGTATATTTCTGTGCATGTATATATGTGTGTGTGTATGTGTTTCGGTGTTCCTTTCTTCTCCCCTCTTTCCTTCCTTCCTTCACTCCATCCTTCTATCCTTTCCTTCCTTTCCCCTCCCCTCCTTCCTGCTATCCTTCCTTTTTCCTTCCTTTCTTCTCCCCTCTTGCCTTCCTTCCTTCACTCCATCCTTCTATTCCTTCCTCCCTTCCTTCCTGCTATCCTTCCTTTTCCTTCCTTTCTTCTCCTCTCCTTTCTTCCTTCCTTCCTCCATCCTTCTATCCTTTCCTTCCTTTCCCCTTCCCTCCTTCCTGCTATCCTTCCTTTTTCCTTCCTTTCTTCTCCCCTCCTTCCTTCGATCCATTCTTCCTTCTATCCTTCTTTCCTTTCTTCTCCCATCCTTCCTTCCTTCCCTCTCTTCCTTCTTTCCTTTCCCTCCTTCCTGCCATTCCTCCCCTTTCTGTATCAGTCCTTGCTCCCCTTGCCTCTTCTCCCTCCCTCCCTTCCACCAGCATTCTGACATTCTAAACTGCCAGAAGGGTGTGGTGTGAGGGATCTTGGGAGTTGTAGTCCAGTGGTTTTTTTGTATTTTTGGTCATGTTGTTTAATTTTTTGTTTTTTGTGGGGGTGGTAAACATACCGAGTGGGGTTTTGTGTGTATGTGGGCTGATTTGGTGTCTCTGCCTTGGAAGGTTTCTCTGCCTAGGACGGTCATTCCATGACGGGACCTCATATATATATATGGTTTGTGATTATATATGTTATATAATGTATATAATAATGATAATAATACAATGATACTGGTCTATATAATAATGTTCAATGTGTTTTGGGGAAATCCTTTCCTCCCCTCCCCTCCTATCTATCTCTCCCTTACTACCATTCCTTACTACCATTCCTTCCTTCCGTGTCTCCAGTCTTGCTGGAGGCGTGAGGTGGTGCCAGGCAAGGCTAGGCAGTGCTTGAGGCTACGGGAGTCCAAGGCTTGCCTGCCTCCTTCCTTCCCTCCCTCCCCTGGACCCATGCCTCCACCCCTCTCCCCAACCTGGACCTCCCTATCTGCCCCACTGCCCTTTTCCTGCTCATCTTCTCCTGGTTCCACTCCAGGGGGAGGCAGGCAGGCCCATTGGGGGGCAACCAGGACACAGATCCCTAATGGTAGCTCTGATCCTGATGGGGTTGCTTCACGGTGTGTTGCTTGGACGTCCAGCAATGGTGCTGTTCTTGATGGCATGCATGTTTTTTCCTGTCACAGGTGTGCCATCTATATAATAGTAGGTATGTGAATACATAAAAACATTTGCATGTTCAAATGCTACATTGTGTCCAAATTTTGAAGCAATTAGTGATGTATTTTGGGAGATTTTTGGTCATTCACAAACTGACATTTACATTTTATATACTAGCCATTTTGGATAAGGGAGTCACAACCTTTATGTATACTTCCAAAGACAGATTTCATGGTTCCTCCAACCTTTCTCAAAATTAATTAGATGTTTGGGAATTTACCTTCAAATATACCTCCAATTTTACACGAAGTCACCAAAGCCCTACTATTTCTCAGCTCAATGTCAAATAATTTGTCTCTGGATTTTTTTTAGTAATTTTGGTTCAGATGTTTCAACTCGGTGTTGTCATTTTCTGAAATACCCAGTTTTCCTGTGGCTTATGGTGCCCAAGCCTGTTTTATCCTCTTGCAATGCATGTCCCAAACTCACCGGCAGCCTAATCCTGCTTTCCAGACAAAAGCAATGAGGGAATCTTTAGAATGGCAGAGTCTCTTTCAGCATGCTTTGCCCTTTCTTCTTCTGTTTTCTCCTGCCTCTTTGCTGTAGGTCATTCTCTTTCCCCTGTCTTCTGATGTTGCCCTTCTTCTCTTGCTTTTAACCCCTTTCCCCCAAATCTTCTCCTTTGCTGCCTCCCTGCTAGACAGACTCTTGTCATTCATTGCAGCTTTCTCCCACTCAGTTCTCCTTCTATCATTCATGCTACCTTGACCCCATTCTGTCTTTGTCCTGTCCTTGCCCTTCTGTTGCCCCAGCCTTTGTACACAATCACCTCCTCATTCATTTTCTTTCTCCAGCTATATATTTATCCTCTTTCTCCTTTCACAGTTGTTCAGCCCTCTGCCCTCTCTCAAATAGTAGATTGAGTTGAAATGTGTGCACGTGCTTGTCTGGCGCTTTCTTAAGTAAATGGGATTGTAACACTATTCCATTGTGAAAGTCCTTTATATACAGAAGGCTGAAAACAGTCAGAAAAAAATCCTTTTGCAGAATGGAGGGTAGAAAAGTCATAAGAAAGTTGTTATAAAAAAGAATACATCCCAGTGAATACAAAATGGGGAGGGACTACTGAAAAGCAGCCATGATAGCAGAAATACACAACTACAGACATTCCCCAAGTTATGAACAAGATAGGTTCTGTAGGTTTGTACTTAAGTTGAATTTGTATGTAAACTGGAGCACTTACATGTGTGTGTAAGTGTAACTCCACCAAATATATCTATCTTTTAGCTTTGGCTAGCATAGGGAAGGCAATAATTCTGTGATGTTTGTTTTGCTATCTGTGCCCTTGTTCAGAAGTTTCCATCGCACTTTCTGTCCCTATGATAATCAGATTTTGAAAAATTTGGTTTGTTGTGGAAACAAGGATTGGTGATAGAGCTTCAATATACAGCTTTTCCCCATGATAAATCTTTCAGGAGTGAATCTACCGCACCTGCTCAGCTTTGAAGTGGGTGACATGTAAGGCCAGGTGGGCTCCCATCACCTACTCCCAAATCGCCACCCTCCACCCCTGCCCCCACCCCCCTCCTTCCTTCTGGCCTTTGCTTTCCTCACCCAAACAGCCATGCAGAAGGAAGTGTCCCTTATTTTTGCAAAAAATCCCGTATTTTTAGGTAAATGTCCCATATTTCTTATATCAAAAAGTGGCAACCCTAGGGCATTGTACATTTGTTCACATTTCTGGAATGTTGATATGATTTGGCCAAAGATTTTTAAAACTGGGTAGGATTAGAGGTCTTGGGTGGCCTGCAAAAATAGGGGTCAGGGATCACATGCCTATTTATCCACTGCTATATACACTAGACCAGGGGTCCCCAACCTAAGACTCACAGGCCAGATGCGGCCCTCCAAGATCATGTGCCTACCTCCGTCCTCAGTTTTGAAATAAACTTGAAGGCACACAACACAGATCCTAATTAACTTCTCTATCTCGTCAGCCCCACACTTCCCATTAAGAGATTAGTAAGTTTATGTTGGTTAAAATTGTTCTTCATTTTAAATGTTGTATTATTTATTTTACTACAGATAAGATGTGTGCAGTGTGCATAGAATTTGTTCATTTTTTTCAAACTATAGTCTGCCCCCCAAACAGTCTGGGGGACCATGAACTGTGCCTCTGCTTAAATAGTTTGAGAATCCCTGCACTAGGCTAACACTTGAGTATTATTTCAAGAGCATTTTATAACACTTGAGGGCAGCAGCTTAGCTCAGGTATTGCAAGACAGACTGTGCAGCACACACAGTTCTACTCTCACAAATCTTGACACTGCTCCAAATGGATATTTGCTGCCTCCCAGAACCGTCTCATTCTGCCTTGCAGAAGGTCAATAAATTAGTTCTAGTCCATGGAGTGTAAATCTATGGAAAGAATTTGGTTGTGTTAAGCCCCTCTTTTGCCCTCAGGCACATGGTCACACACACACAGTGTATTTCTTTCTTTTTTTTAACTAAAACCAAGTATCTATGACTAGAGAGAGCCGTATCATACTCTTAAGTAGCCATGCTACTTCAACTGGGATTATGGTGCCCCTCTTCTTAGAATCCCTGCCCTCTCCACTCTTTCTCAATCATGATGCCAGTTTATGAGCATCACATATGCCTAGCACGTTGCTGGTTGTGTGTGTGTGTGTGTGTGTGTGTGTTATGATTGATACAGAATATTTAGTTCTGTGATATGAAGTGAATAAACTGATGAAATCTATTATTTTAAATGAATCCACTACTTTCTCCCCATAGTGTTCTGAGAATTATACACATTCACTATCAGGTGTTTTTCTGTTTCATCTCAGAAAGTTGGATGATAAAGAGAAAAGGGAGTTCTGGTAGTGTTTGATGATATATTTGTCATCTTTTCATACTGTTTGGCCGGCGCTGCCCTTTGAACTTGGATCCAGGCCGCCCGTGTCCTTGGTCTGGGTGGAGGAGACTGGAGGCTGCCGGATGTGAAGGTGGCTTGCCCTTGCCGCCGCCGGAGATAGAGGGGCTGGATGTGTTGTGGTCCCCTGGAGGGGAGTCCATCTCCTTTGTGGTGCCCCATCGTCGTGGGGGCTGCCATCGGCGTCACTGCTTCTCCCTTTTGGAGAGGCAGGCTCTAAAGATGGCGGCTGGCCTTGGAAATGCCGCCAGTGGGCTGTCGTCTTCACCATCAGGCCCTGAGAAGCCTCGGCACAAGTGCAAGCTCCGCATCCGAAAGCGGAAGCAACATCTGGACATGTTCTCAACTTCTTGTGAGAGGCCGGGAGGAACCATTTCGGCAGGCAGGGGAGTCCCTATTGATCCCCAAAGCCCTGTGACTACAATGAAGATGGGACACTGAGAATGGAAATAGATCTAAAACTGAGCTATTCCCTGGAAAACCAGAAGTTCTGAGTATTGTGGGGCCTAACTACCGAAATTGACAAGCCTTGGAGGCCTTCGAGGCATAGACTTCAGAAATGTGGTTTCCGCCAGAGAAGGTTTAAGACTAGGACTTTCGGGGGGCGGGCGGCTTTGATAGCTGGGTAAGATTCGCAGCCCCTCCCTAACAAGCAGGATCTGTCACTTTAAACAGCCCTAGCTCTGTTAGAAATGAGGAGAGGGTGCCCACCCATGTCACTGGGGATTGGAACCTTTACCAGTTTTCTACAAGCAACCTGGACTCAAAGCTCCCTAGACCATCCCTCCGTCTGCGATGCTATCCAGGAGACCAAATTTTTACACCTGTCCCCCATCACCCTGAAGGCTTTGCTCACAGCCATTTATTGTTTGGCCTTGCCCTGTACCCTTTTCAGGGGACTAGTCGAGCACTGGGCACTCAGCAAACCTTAGATGAGATGCATCCCGATGAGTATGGGGAAGGGGAAGTTTGGCGCTAGATGCAGGCATATGTGTTCGAGAGGCACTAGGACCTAGACATTTTAGTAGAGTGTCTAATGGATGTTAATTTTTATTATGCTTTAAATTGTGTTTATTTGTCTTGTTTATTTGTTTAACTGTTTGTCTTTTATGACTGTAATTGTGAGTCGCCCCGAGCCCCTGGGGAGTGACGGCATACAGATTTGAGTAATAAATAAATAAATAATAAATACCCATCTTACCACTTTAATGCACTAACAATACACAGAGGTGATTTTAAGTGTTTTCTTCCATGACTGGTAACTTTAAAAATTCATTTTTGGCTAGGACACAAGACTGAGAAGAAGTAACTAGTTTTAAAAAGGGAAGAAGTATTATAGGCTCAATTGGGTGATGCAGTATGTTTATACCAGTCAGTTTCCATTGCATTCAGTTCCACCCCCTTTCCATATTCATCTGCAGGCTTTTAAAATGCTTTGTGAAAATTCACTTCTGAACTGAACACTGAAATTTGCATTATTTTATATTTTTCGTTAACACCCCCGTTAAAGAAAACAACCAATGTGTGTTTTGAGCCAAAAGTTATTGACTCTTGATCTACACTTCAGTCTGAAATGTGTGAATTATGACAATCCATTAAAAAAAGTCAGATTTAACAAAGTCATTGAGTATTTCTCAAAACCAAGTTCTGAATTGGAGACAGTTTAGATATGCGTATATGCTGAATTTCACATGTGTCAATCCTTGAAGATTTGATGGCCCTCATGTACAGGTAGTCCCCAAGTTATGAACAAGATAGGTTCTGTAGGTTTGTTTTTCAGTTGGATTTGTATGTAAGTCGGAACAGGTTCATTTTTAAAGTGTAATTCCAGCCAAAATACATATTTGTATCTTTGGATAGCATAGTATTTGTTTTGCCTTCTATGCCTGTGTTCAGAAGATTTCACCTCACTTTCTTTCCCTGTGCTAATTACATTTTGAACATTTTGTCTTGTTGTAGAAACAATGATTGGTGGCAAAGCTTCAGTTGAGCCACCCTTTTCCCCATGATAACTCTTTCAGGAGTGAATTTCCCTTTCTAGGGGTAAATTTCTCTCACTTCCTATTGTCTCACCCACATTCTTAATATGAGTCATTTGAAAGTAGGATATTTGTAACCCAGGGACTGCCTGTATATCTCATGTGGCTACTTGGCTGCTTCTCTTGACTGTGCATGACCAGTAGTTAATACAGCACCATTACTCTAGAGTAGGCCTGGTTGATTTTTTTAAAAAAATGTTCAAAACTCGTTTCGGATGTAGGGGGCACTAGTGCTTCAAATCTGAATGACCTCCGAAATTTTCCAGAAAAATTTCAAAATAGCTTTGTTAATGGCATCCACGATTGTGCAATGCTCGAAAATCTACAAAAAACCTCCCAGGTCCTTCTCTCCCGTGACTTGGGGCAGGAGCCCTGTTTAACCCAGTTTGGAAGCTGATTTATTCCCTCCCACGTCAGTCTTCTCTCCCCCAGGTCCTTCTCGCGGGAGAGAAGGACTTGCGGCAGGAGCCCTGTTTAACCCAGATTTCTTCCCTCCCGCGCCAGCCGATTCCTTTCCGATTCCTTTCCGGAAATGGCAGTGGTGGTTTCGAAATGGCGAATAAACTTCTGGGTTGCTTACATAGCTTCAAAACCGCTTCAAAAGTGAGTTAATTCCGAATTCAATCTGTTTTTAGAGGCATTCCAAAAAACCTAACCCGGCCTACTGTAGAGCTATTTTAAGGAACTGCATTACATTAGCCATTTGCAATAATAAAAAACCCCTATCTATCTGTGTATGAAGAGTGATCTTATTATTAATATTATGATCTGTTCTTCCATCCTGATTGATGAAATGCAAGCTACAATGTTCTATCCATAAAAAATCTTTCAGTTAATGGATTTATTCCCTTCTTCAAGACTTGCTGAAAGTATATGAGACTTCTCAACCATTACAACTTCTGTCAGGTAATAGCATATCATCCTGAAAGAGCTCAGTAAAAATTGTCTTCGCCTTAATCTGTTTTATTGATCATAAAACCTTAGAGTCACCATGTCTGTTGGATTTTGACAAGTGCCTCACAAGAGAATGTCCTAAATCAAAGCTGAAGGACTGCTTTAGAAAAAGGTGCAAGAGATTCTTGTTTTCTAGCTGTTCCTCCATTAAGCCTGTCAACTCTTCATTTAGATGAGCTTTGTCAGGGTATTAGTGTCCCACAGGCCTTTATCCAGCACTGCATTTCCTCATGTTCCTGGAGCCAATTGCTAAATAAATGTGACCCTCTGTATTGGTTAGGCCTAGAGCTGGGAAAAAATGATGTGGATTTCGATTTTTTTATGTCAAAACCTGTGTCTTTGACGAGATAGAGCTTTCAGCAGAAGCAAAAAAACACTGGAAACGTACAATAAAAGCTGATGTGAAGGAGAATAAGATGCAGGATGCATATGAAAAAGTTTCATTCTAGAAATGAGTCCAAAAAGTTTCAGCTAAGAACTATTTATATGGCCTACTATGTATTTAAAATCAACTTGCATGGATTTGACAAAGGTGTCTTAAACCATTTCTAAACATTATACACTTCACTATCCAACATGTTGGAGAGTGGAGCAACTTTGTCTCCTCCCCCCGGATAAGAGATTGGTTGATTGCACAGAATGCACTGGAAGGGAGGAGGGGCTGGCATAGTGTGCTGCCAGCCCCTTTTCCCTCATTCTGCTCTGGAGCATCGCCCACCACTCCCGCCCATGGATAGTATAATAATGATCGCTCAAATGGTTTCACATTTGGGGGTCGGATAGGAATTCGCCCACAGGGTTTTGCCTATCCTATACTGTCTATTAGGGGCTTAGATGGATTGGTTGGCTAGTAAACTAGCTAAGCGTAAATAGTTGAGTTATTCAAAGGTTTGGATACACTTAAGGCACCCCTTAAGGGTGTGGGACATTATGCAAACACTCACCTAGACTGTTAATTTTAGAGGTGAGGTGATGATGAATGTTCCAGGAGCTGGGAGAGTCTAGTCTCAAAAGTTGAGAGATGTTTCCCTTACGGGTTGCTCGTGTTGAAAGATACGGGGGACCCAGGTAGTATGCCTGAATAGCTGAGGGGTAGACTTTAGGAGACGCTACCTCAGCTTGCACACACCAAGTTAAAAACTGACACCAACAAGTTAGTTGAGTTGCAAGTTAAATAGGTAACTATTTTAATAAAAGTTGCCCAAATTTTGAATCCATATATTTTGTGTCTGTCTCGTTATTTCGGGGGGTTGGCAGACAAATCTTTCCCCTTGATCTGTAATGTTTCTCACCTTCAGAGGAGCCTTATAGTTGCTTAATGAAGCCTAAGGCATCACTAGAGATAAGTGGCAGCTGACTATAGCCTACTTTCCATGAGTCAGTATGTTTGTTTTTAGACAGAAGGTGGATGCAGAGCACAATGGAGGGTAAGCCCGCCCCTGGAGTTACAATAACTGAGATAAAGCTTAGGCCCGAGATGCAGTTATCATCACCCTGTATAAGAAATGGCTTGCTGTGGAAACAAGGGCCTCTTCCACACAACTGAACAAAATCCCACATTATCTGTTTTGAACTAGGGTAAATGGCAGTGTGGACTCAGATCATCTCTCTGGCATTACTTCGCGAATGAAGATTCTGAGGAAGGACTCATTCCATGCTTTTTACAAGCGCGTTGATGAAGATGGATGTGTCCTTCGAGCCTGTGCAATGGATTTTTCTGGTGGAGCACAGCGTGCCCAGAACTGATGTCACCCTTTGAATCAAAGATTTGTCTGCCGGGGCCTAGCAAGCTTGGACGGTGGCAGCGAGGTCCTCAGGTCATAGGTTTGATTAGAGTTTCCTTCTCTTAGATGGTTGACCTTACAGGGTTAGATGAGCACCATCTGCCTGGATTTGAATTTAGAGTTTTCCTTCTCCTAGGATGGTTGCCAAAAGGCTAGAGAGCCCATCCTGCCCTTTGACGCTCTTTGTCAGACTGTTCAGTTGTGACCTGTCTGGCATGGGAGGCCCTACTGGTGGCTATTATGCCACCGCCAGCATAGCTCCCAACTTCATTAGGGTACACAAGCTGCTCCCCCATGACAAGGGGTGCCAAATGGAGAGGGGTCTCAGATAACCCAGTTCAAAGCAGATATTGTGGGATTTTCTGCCTTGATATTCTTGGTTATATGCCTGTGTGGCAGGGCCCAAGGATTGATGATAAAGCTTCAGTGGAGACACCTTTCCCTCATGATACTAAGGCCCCTTCCATACGGCTGAATAAAATCCCACATTATCTGCTTTGAGCTGGGTTATCTGAGTCCACACTGCCATCTATTCTTGTTCAAAGCAGATAATGTGGGATTTTATTCAGCTGTGTGGGTGGGGCCTGGGTTATATGGCTGTGTGGAAAGACCCTGGGACACTGACAGCAAAGGGTAATATTGAGGCCTTCACACACAAAACAATACCTGGGACCTCAGAAACACATAGTCTCACAATGTGTGAGGACCTGCAAACTATGTTATCTCCCCTTGGTGACAAACAGAGGCCTCCCCCGATCCCCCGGCTTGAACTTTTCGATCATCAGCCAAAGAAATGACCCATCAGGAGCATCAGTTGCAGCCTGCCTGCCTCCTTTCCCCAAGTCCAGGATGGGGAAGCCCCTCTGCCTGGACAGGGAAGCAGATGTGTCTGATGGAAGAAGCAGAGGCAGCCTCCCAAAACCGGCCTTGACTAGCCATCACTGAGGTGGTGGTGATGAAAGCATGGACGTTCCCTGCTTGGTGCTTGCAGGGCAACCGCCCACCAATCTCCCTCTTTATCTCTCCCTCTCCTTCTCTCTCTTCCTGTGCCGTCGCACCCAGGCTTTAAGTACTCAGTGAAGGGCAAGGACATGGTCTCTCTATACTGGGGGGGGGGGTGCTTCTTTCTTTCCTTTAGAGGCTTGGGGCTCCTAAAGACCATGCTTTTATGGCTCTCTGAGTTCCCGACCCCTGCTTTAGAGGCTTGGGGCTCCCAAGGACCAAGTTGGACACTTTAGTTAACTAAAACAGGCTTTATTGTTCTTAACATGAGTTAACCTCACTCAGGCACTTCACTTAGCCCCCAAAATGATAAAAGAATTTTTTTACTTTACAGTCTCTCTGTAGCTTTAGTCCAGGAAGCTGTAGCCGGATGGCTCTCAAAGTCCTCTCCTTCTCTATGGCGTCGAGGTAAGGACAATCAAAGCCCCAGCCAGATGGCCTATTGAAGGCATGAAACCTTCCTCTGGATGCCAGCTGAATGGTTTGAAGGCACTTGAGACTCCTCAGAGCAACCCAACCTTCTGGTATGCTGGGCTTTCTGTTTGAATCCCAAGGAAAGTCAGTCTGGTGTTGGAAGATAGCCTGACCAAGGCCTGGCCTGGCAAACCTTCAGTCACGTCATCTCTGGAGAAATCCTGGTGGTTTAATGAATATAAAAATGGCATTCTTTCCCAGATCCCTGGGAAAGGGGGTGGAACAAACTCAACTGGGATCTGTGAATGATGATTGACAGGTGCTAGGGACCAATCAATGCAACCTCACCTTTAACACACTGTGCAAGCTGCAAAACACATCTTAACAAAGCAAAACTTTACCAACTCAAGATCTTTTATGCAGGGCGCTTGCTGCGCCGTCACACTTCCTTGTGTTGCAAGTGGGGGAGGGCAACAGAACTGACCTCCTTCTTCCTTCTCTCCCTCTCCTTCTCCAACTTGCTCTCCTCCAATGGTGACATGCACCCCAGGCCGCAGACCTTATTTTAGGTCCCATGGCCCATGGGTTGAGAACCACTGTGTTGAACAATTCAACAGTAAATAGCCACCTTTGGCTATTATTTCTCAACTTCAAATGACTGGCAAGCATTTGTCACCATTTCTACTTCTTGTCTAGAATACCCTTGACAAAACATTATGAGCAATTAAAAAGATAGAGCTAAGCTGCCAAATGTGCATTGGCTGCTCCCTATTTCCACAAGGTGCATCCTGCAGAGTTCAAGGGGGTGTCAAAATAGAAAGGAAGCCAAATATTGCCTCAAACCTTGAACAAGCCTCTTTTTCTCCATACAATGACTCCCTGGAATAATTTTTTTAAATATTTTGTCTAGACAAGTTAGATTATCTTCTGCACAGAATTACCAAGAATACAATGCCTGAATTTTGCTATGCAAGATAAATATGGCCTCCCCCTCCCATTCCCTTTTCATTCACTTCCCTAAGTATATGCATATGCACAGGCACAGAACACACTCAATATTTTTTAATATAAAAAACTAATCAAAGTATTACAGAATGCTAGGAGTGAAAGGAAATGTACATCAAAGCTCACAGCAGGCACCACTATTTTCTCCTCAAATATTCAGTGAGAATTTATCCCTTCACCTCATGATATACAGTATTTTTTATTTGGAATAAATGTGTGTTTAAAATGTATGACTAAGTAAGCAAGGCTTGTCCTATCTGAGAAGAACACTGAGGTGGGAATCTCAGAATGAAATTTATTTATTATTTACATCATTTATATTCCACCCTTCTCACCCCGCAGGGGACTCAGGGCAGATCACAATGCACATATACAGGCAAACATTCAATGCCATAGACATACAACATATATAGACAGACAATCAGAGGTAAACAGGGGAGACAGTGTGAATCAATGGAATCAAGTGGGGCGGGGGCAAGAAACCTCGTTGATCAGCATAATTAGACAATTTGCCTGTAGAAAACCATAAGTTTGAAAAAGGAAGACTAAGAGACAGAGCAAAATTCCTCAGTGGATCTATTCTCCTGCTCTTCATTTATTTATTCTGCATTTCCCCTGTAGTTAGCATGATCTAAGAGATTGCCAAATGTAGCTAAAAAAATCTAATGCCCTCAATTTCCCATGAAGTTAATAAGCCACCTAGCAATACATTAAACATGTCAAACAGAGCAGTGCTTAAAATTCGGTACATATGCATTAATCTGTGATTTGACAAGCTGAGAATTACAGTGCTGGAGCTGGGTGTTGCTTTATGTATAAAGCCCTGTGGTAGTGATAAGCCTGCCAAAGGTTGCTATATTTCAATGCATATATTAGGCAAGGGTAGGTTCGATCAGAATCCTCGTAAATCGGATTTAAATCAGAATTAATCCCTTTTTGAATCGATTTCGAAGCAATTTGGGAACCCAGAAGTAATCTTGCCCTTTTGAAGCCACTGCTGCAATTTTTTTTCTGATACAGGAAGTGAATCGGAAAGGAATCAGCCTTTGGAGGCAAGCAGCTGGTTGCATGCTGGGCTGCTTGCCTCCAGCCAATGAGGGGAAACCACCTCAGGAGGGGCGGGGTTTCGGCACAGCAGCCATTGCCCTTTTAAAAGTGCTGCACATGTCTCGTGGGCTCATTGTGAGCCAGGTACGCGAAGGCAGAGGGACTAGGGCAGGCTGCTTGGGTGGAGAAAGTGCCACGCCGCCGCTTTGCAAGGGAAGGACTGGGTTGGGAACAAATTCCCCTTTGGTGTTAATGCCCTTGCTGAAGCAGGGAATACAACTTTTAAGGGTTTATTTTCTCCTGGGGTTTGACTTCTGTGCTTTGGAAAACCAAGATTCCCCTTTGCTGAAAATAATTTCCTTGGGAAAACACACAAAAGTTTGGAGACCCCTTTGTCTGCCTGGGCTTACACATGGTACTTTGGGAAACAAGAAATCTAATAATCCAATCTTATTCTTGGGAAACAACAACAAAAAAAGTTTGGAAGGCCCTTTTCCTCTCCTTGGGCTTACACGTGGTACATTTGGGAAACCAGAAATCTACTAATCTAATCTAATCAACACAATAAAGCTTTGGGAGGCCCCTTTCCTCTCCTTGAGCATACACGTGGTACTTTGGGAAACTAGAAATCTACTAATCCAATTCTTTTCTTGGTAATCAACATTATAAAGCTTTGGAAGGACCCTTTCCTCTCCTTGGGGTTACAAGTTATACTTTGGGAAACTGGAAATCAACTAATCCAACCTAATCAACACAATAAAAATTGGAAGGCCCCTCTCCTCTCCTTTGGCTTACACGTGGGACTTTGGGAAACTAGAAATCTAATAATCCAATCCTTTTATTGGGAATCAACACTATAAAGCTTTGGAAGGACCATTTTCCCTCCTTGGGCATACACATGGTTCTTTGGGAAACTAGAAATCAACTAATCCAATCCTTTTATTGGGTTGCTAGAGGGGGTGGTTGGGGAGGACCGCTGGCATCCACAGGGCAGGCAAGCGGACAATCCTTGGGGGATTTTGTGCATCCCCAGTTGCTAGAAGGGGTAGTCAGGGAGGACCGCTGGCATCCACAGGGCAGGCAAGCGGTCAGTCCCCAGGGGCATTTGTCCATCTTCCTGATGTTAGAGAGGGTGGTCGGGGAGGATCACAGCCTTTCACAGGGCAGGGAAACGGTTAGTCCTCAAGCGATTCTTCCCTCCTGGTCTTTGAGGGTTGGGGTACTGGGGTGATACGCTGGCCAATGATGGAAACCAGCAAATGTAATAAATTAATCTTATGAGACAAATTCCATTTTCTCATTTTCAGGGAGGTGTGCCCTAGACAAATATGCAAAACAGAGAGATAGATTTAAATTTCCCCAAAGAATCCTGGAGGCAGCACATTACTTCTTCTTGTAATATTCCTTATTAGATTCCTTATTAGATCACTGAAATTACTGTAAAAAATGTCAAGGACCCAGGGATCTTCTAAACAAGTTGAAAGTTAGTATGCTGGCAGAGGAGAATGTTTTGTCAGTAGCGGTCTAAAAATGAGGGAAAGGGAATCCCCCAAGTTTTGCCTGTCCCGTTTGCAGGTTTTCACGCATTGCGCAATCGCGCCCGCCATTAACAAAGTGATTCGGAAATTTCGGATTTTTTTTTGAAAATTTCGGAAATAATTTAAGATTCAAATCGCCAGTGCCCCCTACATCTGAAACATGTTTTGAACCATTTTTTCCTTGATCAAACAAGCCTAGCATATACATACATACATACATACATACATACATACATACATACATACAGAGAGAGAGAGAGAACATAATGTGGGAATAAGAAAACCCTACCCCAAAAAACATCTACTGTTTTTTTTTTTTTACAAAAAATCTATTATTTTTCTTCTGGCTCTTACATTTCCACAAAATAACGTGATATTAATATATGACTGTGCATCTATATAATTGTTCCTCTTCCTTTTAAAATTTTTCCCATTTGCTTAATACCATTCCATGGCCTTTGGAGTTACTTATTAAATTACTGTTGAATCCCCAAAAATATTGTATGGAGTGAAGCAAAGGAGAGAAAGGAGAGAATTGCAGCGTATTTTAGAGCATTTATGGTCATTATGTTCTTAAGCATGTATACTTACTTCCTTTCATTTTAAAACAAATGAAAGGTGGATTTCCATAGGCAACACAAACATTTATCACTTCTAGTCCTCTGTGTATAATAAATCATCTAGAAATCTAATAAATTGGGGTCCAAACCATAGGTGAGGAAGAGCTTCTTGTGATCTCCAGATAATGTAGAAGTAGAGGAGGAGATCCCGGTTAGCCACTGGCAGAAATTTCATCTCCTGCCTACTGATTGGCTGTGTAGTTGCCTAACTGGTGTCTAGCTGTCTTTTGGCAGCCAAGAAAAAATAATAAGAATTCACCCCCTGGACAGAGGCAAAAGCTACATGATATCAGACAGATGGTTCATGGGATATCATTGTCCAAGTGTTGCTCTGCTCTGAGGAGCTGCCCACCTGTTGTTACACAGTGGAGGCAAATGTGTGAAAAAGCTGTTATACTGGCACCATCATCTTGGTGGTGCTGGATAATCTGTGCATCAAAATAGTCTGTAAACACTTCTCAACCCTTGCCTCCTTCAATACTAAAATCTTTGAAAATGAGCCAGAGGGTAAACGAATGTATCACTTAATCATCACCCAAAAGATAATGAAGTAATTAAGATGAAAGTCTTCAACAATTCACGCTTAAATTGTTCTGAAGGCTTTATATCAGTAAGTTAAGAAATCTATTCTATATACCTTGATCTCATACTCTTTTATATTTGTATTTCATACCAAATCTAGGCAAAGTCACGTGTTACTTCGAATTCGAGAATCTGATGATGGACAGAATGGCCACCAGCTATGTTGATTGTGGAATTGTTCATATTGCTATCCATAATAATTTTTAAAGCTGCGCCTTTTGCCTTAACATGTCACTTTGCGAATAGTCGTAGATGCCAGTTCCCATCTTGCATTCAAAAGACCAAATCCTCCTAGAAATTCCAAGCTGTAAGACCTATCGCTTGACGGCAACCAGACGTAGGGCTTTCACGATCATTGCCCCATCGTTATGGAATGCTCTTCCACCAGAGGTTCAAGCACTGCGGGAGTTGTTGGCCTTCCGCAAATTTTGCAAAACCCATCCATTTCAGCAAGCATTTGAGCCGTGCTAATGTTTTTAATGTTGTTTAACATCATTTTTAACATTGTTTAAATTGCTTTTATTTCATTGTTGTTTGTAAACCGCCCTGAGCCTTGTGGGAGTGGCGGTATATAAGCCAAAATAATAAATAAATAAACAAACATGATCAGTGGTGATGGGTAATGGAAGCAATAGGTCTCCAACATATATTTATCTATGTATTTATCATCCTTTATTTTTAATTTGCCTCCCATTCCTTATGAAGTTGGATAGAATTAGAAATATAAAAATCAGAATTAAAAAAAACTAAGCTGTACATTAACATTGCCTTTACTATCATAAGAGGCAGAAAAGGGTATCTGTTTGAGCAACAAAGTAATACTTCATCCTAATCTTACTTCATACTTCATTTTTCACTTTTTACCTAGAACTTGTAGTTTTTTTTAGAAAGAACACTTCTCTAGGCATTCTTGTAGGTCCTCCAGTGTGATTCTATGATCAGCTTCCAGCTGAATGAGCTAGAGCAGGGGTGCTCAGAACGGTGATCGCGATCACCAGGGTGATCTTCAAGCCTCATCCTGGTGATCTTCAGGCCCCTGACCAGGTTTTTTGCTGTTGGTCCTCTTCACGCGCCCCTGCACTCTGCAAAGAAGTCCTCCGTCATTGCTCCTCCCCGCTTCCTGCTCGCGTGCCGCCTCCAAAAGCTCCAGAGTCCAAGAGGCAGAATGGGCCCCCTCTTTTGGATTCCTCCTCCTCCCTCCCTCCTTCTCCAGCCACTCAGAGTCGTAGGAGACCAAAGGGGGCGGGCCTGGATGACGCGATGCATGGCTGGCCCCCGCGCGCATGCGCAGAAGCGCCAATTCTGCCTCTTGGACTTCTCGTGAGCTCTTGGAGGCGGCACGCATGCTGGCGGCGTGGAAATAGAAGCAACGACGGAGGAGAAGAAGAAGGACGCTTTGGGGTCATTTCCTTACCGCATCTCAAAGGTCGGTCTTTTTACTTTGGGGTGGGTGCTTGATTGTTCTGTGGCATGTCTCTTTGCTTATTTTTAATGTTTAAAAATGGCCTTTTAGCTCCAAAGCCTCTCTGCTTGCTTTATTCCTTGAGAAATATATGTTGGGGAATACGGAATTGTGGAAAAATGGGGTGGTTGGATGTATTTTTGCATGCCCCTTTGTTTACCTTGCTGAGTATTAAATGGCCTTGCAGTTCAAAAGCCTCTCTTCTTACTTTCTGGCTGATAATATGTGTGGTAATATGGCAGTGTGGGAGAAATTGGGAGGTTGTATGTATTTTTATGCTCTGTTTTATATTGTTGTTATTAAATTGAAATGTTGATGTTTTATAACTTCATTTTATGTAAACTGCCCCGAGCCTGCTGGAAGGAGCGGTACATAAAAATGAATAATAAATATAAATAAATAAATAAGAAAATAGTTATACGTTTTACATTTCTGGGTAGGTGATCTTTGTGACTTGGTTTTTTAATCAGTAGCTCCCATGCTGAAAATGTGTGAGCACCCCTGAGCTAGAGATTCCTAAGGAGGGGTTCTCTTAGGTTAAAAATGGTATTCAAATTCACATTTCCCCCAAATTTTTCAGGGAGTCCTGTGCATTTTGTCTCTTGCGAATGTGGAGGGCTGACAGTATTTATTTTTATGAAGGAAAAATATGCAACCTGAAAATTATGCCATAAAGAAATGAAGCTACTGTATAACACACATCAATTTTGTTGCAGATGTGCGTTAAGGAATATGCAAGATATAAAATTGGATATTTTTGTTCATATCGTTCTATAACGCCTGGACATGACTGTCTTTTCATTTTTCTGTGAACCTCCAAAACCTTCTTCAAGAAAGGTGAGCTGTATACTATGTTTACAGATATATGGGCAACTCCAGTCACAGAATTTGATTGGAAAATCAAAGGTTTTTCAGCCATCATATTTCATCTATTTAAACTGAAATTAAAACAATTTCATCTGCCCCAGTTTAAATCAATCCCGCCACTAAGCCACATGCCTTAGTCAGATGCCAAGGTCATTTTCAGACACTGACTTTCACAGAAAAGTTCTTTTTCTAGACCTGCTGTGGAAATCATGAGTGCCCCTGCTATGAAGCATGCAGTCTTGGACATTACATTTGCAGGCCACAGCAACTGCACTTATCTTTATTCTGAGAGGTAACATTGCAGGGGAAAATCTCCTGGAGTGACAAATAAAGCTGTTAACAGTAGGGCTGCAAAGCATAATTGAAATCAATGTGGAGGATGCTGATATTTCAGTGACCTCAATTATTCTTTATTTTGAAAACATGAATAGCATACGTTGTCATTGAGAACTATATAGAATTCCTCACGTTTTTACACAGTGGAGTGGGGTTGGGTCGTGGGGTAAAGAGACTACATAAATTATTCATTTTTATCTTCATGGATGAAAGAAGTGAACATTTATATCCTTAATGATTCTATCAAGTAAATTCAGAATTTCCTCCAATTAAGCCACAAAGGAGGTACACTGTTCCCTTGCTACTTCGCAGTTCACTTATTGCAGACTTGCTGTTTTGCGGATTTCAAAAAATATTAATTTAAAATATATATCATGGTATTTAAACTGTTTTGTGGGGTTTTGCCACCACCGCTCTCCAAGGTGCTGTCTCTCCTCAGTCCTCCCTCTCTCCCTTCAGCCTCGAAGGGCCTTTCCTTCCTTTCCTTCACTATATTTTAAGTTTATAAAGACTTAAAATATTGTATAACTACTAAAGTAATGTATAAATATTAAAATGAATAGAGTATCCCTACATTACAGTTTTTCACTTATTGCGGGAGGTCCTGGAACCTAACTCAAGCAATAAGTGAGGGAACTGAATGTACAGAATAGCTGAATGTACAGAAGAACTAACCAATTTAAAAGACCAATATACACTTCCAACCTTCATCGTTCACTGAGTCGCAAGCACACCTTATTTATTGTCTTTCTCTTCTTTCTCCCTCCATAATTTTCTCCTTTCCCACTTCCAATCTTCTAGCTTTTTACTCCCATTGCTCTCTTGCAAATTATGGCATGAACTGAAATATATGTTCCCTGCCCAGTGTCAATATGATTGTACACTATCATATTGTAACACTCTGAATATCAAGGAAACTGAAAAGAGAGAGAAAATTACTTTTGAAGAACTGGAAACAGATACATCATTTAAAAGTTGTCTCGGAAAAGAATACAACCCCAATGAATAAGTCATAGAGTTGTGTTTGTGTATCTTCAAGTCATGTTCAGCATGGTGACTAAACAGAAAGAGGACCCAAAATCGTCATAAATATGCAAAAGATTTTGGTAAGATCACGTTCTGAGTGGCAACCGGTTGCAAATCCAGGCATTCTTAAAACTTTATTTGGTACTGCACAGTTGTATTCATTACTGTTATACGACGGCAGGTCAATAAGTCAGTGACTTTTTGAATGAAACAGGTTTTTGGATAAAAAATAATTTTATATTTCAACGTAGTCTCCTTTGAGCTCTATACACTTTGTCCAACGTTTCTCCAATTTTTTATGCCTTCCAAAAAATAAGTTTTGTCAAGGCCATCAAAATAGGTATTTGTTTGTGAGATGATTTCATTGTTGGCGTCAAATCTCTTTCCGCCGAGCCATTTCTTCGGGTTTGGAAACAAGAAATAGTCACTTGGGGCTAAATCCAGAGAATAGGGTGGATGAGGGAGCAATTCGTATGCCAATTCATGGATTGTTGCCATGAAAACTGCACATGTGTGCACCCTTGCATTGTCCTGGTGCAAAATAACCTTTTTCTTGGCCAAATGCGGTCCCAATAAATTGACCCAATAAGTTGCCATTGCTTGTTTTACCCTTTTGAAGGTAGTCAATGTGGATTATATCACGTGCATCCCAAAAAACTGTTGCCATGACTTTATTGGCTGACAAACCCACCTTGGCCTTTTTTGGCACTGATTCACCCCAAGAAACCCACTGTTTGGTCTCTGGTGTGTTGTGGTGGATCCATGTTTCATCCATGGTTACGAAATAGTGCAGAAACTTGTCCATATTGCGGTTGAACAACGCCAAACACTCCTGCGAAATTGTCACACTATTGCATTTGTAGTCGATTGTGAGTAAACACGGCACCCATCTTGCTGAAAGCTTTCTCATACCCAAGTGATCATTTAAAATTGAAACTACTGAGCCATGTGAGATGCCTATGGCTTCCACAATCTCTTGCACTTTCAATCTCTGATCGGCTAGCACCATATCGTGAATTCTTTCAATTGTTTCGGGTGTAGAGACCTCAACTGGGCATCCAGAACGTTCAGCATCTTCCATGCTTGTATGGCCACAATGGAATTGAGTAAACCACATTTTTACCATTGAAATTGATGGTGCAGAGTCCCCATAGTATTTATCAAGCTTAGACTTGGTTTGAGTGATGTTTTTCTGCAAAAAATAATGCTTAATGAGCACACCAAATTCACTTTTTTCCATTTTCTTCTCAAATCACGCGGTAGTCTGCTATCAATGGCTGCCAAACACAAACTAAATGATGCAGCTTGTTCAAATTTTGACAGGAGTCAACTGACAGATGCCTCTTGACAGAAGTAGTGTTGCCCTTCAGGTTAAGAGGCGGGAAATTCAAAACGTCACGGACTTATTGACCCGCCCACATATGCTAAGTTTTGTTGGTGGTACAGATGGTGTACAAGAAAACATCACTCCAAGTTTTTTTTGCTGAAAAACTTTCCTGCCAATATTAGAAGTAAACACCTAAACCATTGCTATTCAAAATCGTGGTCTCTAGACTTGTGCCAATACATCATCCATTACTGATATCAAACCCTGGTTTAGGATCAGGACAGCTTTTTTGGTTTAAGTGGAAAGGAGTTGTAGAGTTGGATTTCATCATCATATCAATGGCACCACACTTCAAAACTCTTGATGATCTCTCCGGCATGTTAAAAAGCACGGGGGATGAAACAGAGCCCTGAGGGACCTCACAGGTCATTGGCCAGGGATTCAAACAGGAGTCCCTCATCACCACCTTCAGGGTTTGCCCCTCCAGGAAAAAACTTAGCCCCTGTAAAATAGTGTCTTCAAGTCCTAACTTAAGTAGGTATCCCAGAAGGATGCCATAGTTCAGTGCTGTCCAACTTCTACCTGCCTAAGGGCCGGAATTCCGGTCACTGATCACCTGGGGGGCCGCAGCGGGGCGCTCACGGACGTGGGGTCGCTCACGTGGTGACGTCAGGCGTGGCGCTGGCAGCGAGGAGGAAGAGGTGGAGGCAGAGGCCCTGGATTCCCTCCACCTCTTCCTCCTCGCCGCCGGCGCCACGCCTGACGCCACCGCTGGAGGCGCCGGGCATGCGCGGCAGGGCGGGAGCGGCGCGCCCTCCTCCGCCATGTCCCTGGCTGTTGCAGTGGCCGTGCCCGGGAGCTTACCTTCCTTCTCCAAAGGAAGAGAAAGGAAGGTAAGCTCCTGGGGCGGCCGCTGCAGCAGCCAGGGACATGGCGGAGGGCGCCTCGCTGCTCCCGCCCTGCCGCGCATGCCTGCATGTGGCCCCACGCGAGTGATGAACAGGCGGGGTGTAGTCCCGCCCCTAGGGTTTCTGACTTGGCTTTCCTCCGCCTTCTCCTCACTCGCGTCGCCCCCCCCAGAGATCGATTTTTTTCAATTTTTAAATAAAAATATCAGCTGGTTTCTTGCAGGAGGGTAGGCGGGACGCATCCAAGGGGCTGGTGGGCCATGTGCGGCCCGCGGGCTGCCTGTCGGACAGGTCCGCCATAGTTGATGGTATTAGAAGTCACTGTGGGGTCCAGGAGAGTTGACAGGGACACACTCCCCCTGTCCAGTTGTCTATCTATGCCACCTACCAAAGAATCAAGAGCTTTTCTGAGTCCCATACCAAGCCTGAAAATAGACTAAAGTATTCTCCATCACCAAGTAATCAGGAAAAGAGTTAACATATAGGAGAAGGTCAGCACAAAGCATTTCTTTGGCTCTTTGGAGCATGCTGAGGTTTCAGATTAAACAAAGAATGTCCATATGGGCTTAGAAAGCAGATAATCATGACATGTGTATAGCAAATTTCCCTGCTGCTTCTGTTTGGCCTGATTGCCATCTGGGTGGGCAATGGAGCTAAACGGAGGTGATTAACCCCTAGAGGCACAACAACATGTACTTTTGTCCTGCCAGAAACGTAATGCTTACATCTTAAATTTAGAATGTCGGAGAATGTTATATCTCTCATTGTGACCATGTGTAACAGGACTTCAGACACTCATAAATACAATTTGGTGGATGCCACTTGAAAGAAGAAGTAAGAAATGCAACAACTGATTGAGAAGTACTTTTCAGGAAAGCTGTCAATTGGTTAAACTGATGTGCCTGGAACTACCATCGAAAATGCTGAGGTAGCAGAGCTTTGTCTTTTTAATCACACGTTAAAGAAGCAAACCACTAGTATGATTCGATTTTCACATTAAAAAAGGAAAAGTAGTCTCTCTAATACACAACAGGGAGGAAAGGCATTCTAAATAAGTGAATAACTGTACAAGTAAACAAACAACAAATAAATAAAAAATGTACACCTCAAGAGTAAAAGAGCGGAGGATGAGACAGGAAGAGAGATCAGAAGAGGAGGAAATAACGCTGGGGGATGTCCTCAGAGCTGCGAAAGATAGGGAAGGCCCAAGACGGCTTCCTGCAGAGGATGGATGTCATGCTGTCCCGGCAGGAAGACCAAATGGGCGCGAACCGGGGGCATCCTCTACAGGAAAGATCAGAACCAAATGAAGAGGCGCTCCCCACAGGGCCAGGGTTGCCGATCTTCTATGAGGATGGAGAGGACACCCCCCTGGTCAAGGGAGAGAGCGCAACAAAATGTGCAGGTGGAGAGGAAAGAGGGAAGGAGAACGTAAAGCCATGGGCAGGATCAGAGGAAAGAGGACCACACCCCAGAAGTAGGGAGGCAGACCTGCTGGATGCTGCAGGAATGACCGCGAAAGAGCCCGAACACCTCTGCTCTCCAAGAAAGAGAAGAGGGGAAGAACCAAGAGGTCACTGCAGCATCCCAAAACCCCAGCCGGGATGCAGCTAAGAAGGACGGCAAAAAGAATGGGACGCAGCTCACTAGGAAGAGAGGCTGGGCGGGAGCAACCCAGCAAGAAAGGAAGAATAACCTGAAGAAAAGCTGCCCTTACTCTCTTGAGGCGTATTTCAGGCCTGCGAGATGTGGCATCCCGGGGATGGACACGGAAGGCCTCGAATCGCCTAGGGAGAACGGCTAGAATGGAGGTTGGAGGACGTGAAGGGGCACGGGTCCGGCTACGCTGGAGGACAGGGAACGGACAATGGGCATCAAACGCTGGAAAGATTTTGGGGGCTGCAGGAAAAAACAAAAGTTTTTTAAAAGGGCAAAAGCTAAAAACAACAGATTGCTCTCAGATACAGAGGGTTAGGAAGACACGTCTTGGAAAAAAGAAGGAAAAAGGAGCCTAGAAAGAAGACCTGTAAAAATGAAATGACCCGCTCAACAAGGAGGGAGATTGCAAGAGAACACGAAGGAGCACTCATGAACAAGGACCCTAGAAGGAAGCAAGCTACTCCAGTCTTCATCTCTTCCCATCACCATTGCCCATCACTAGCCTTCCCAGAACCCGGACCAAGCAGCCTCCTTCACCACCCACCACCCTTCCCCCTTTCTACCCCCCCCATCCCTTGCCACCAACCCCGCCCCCTCCCTAGCACCACCCCCCTTCCCACTCCCTCTACCCCCCCCTCTCCCATCACCATACTTAGCCTCTCCTTTTTTTTCCTACTGCCTTGTTCCTGAGACTGTTCTCCCACTTTTACTGTTTGTTTGTTTATGGAAAAACCCCAATAAATATATATTTTTTTTAAAAAAGAGGAAAAGTAGCCGTCCTCTTCGGTGTGGAAAGAAACTAAGGAAGTCCCAGCTTTTTAGAAGTGCACCAGTGTTCTTGAATAAATAAAACTAAACATAAATGGATATAACTATATAAAATATCTGAAATGTTTGTGTAGTTTTGGGGGGGGTTGTCTGCAGTAAATCAAAGCAGTTGGACTGGAATATTGTGATGAATTCCCTACCTGTTAGGCTTGGTAAAGCCTGGAAAAGTAGGCCCAGGAAGTTCGGCAGGCATTTTAGAATGGTGTCTGGGTCCATCCATCTTGGATCTCATTTCCTGAAGGGGCCTAGTTAGGTGTAAGATTGGAGGGAAATGAAGGGAGTTAGGATTGGCTGGGAGAGAGAGGGCAGAGCCTAACTTAGGAAAAGGAAAAAATTGACTTGAGGGGGGCGTTTTACTGTAAATCGCCCAGAGCCAACTGGGATGGGCAATTAATAAATTCCAAAATAAATAAATAAATAACTGAAAGTCCAACAAGTCACTAAGTTAGAAGTCAGATAGGAAGAACATTGATAAATTTTAGCACTGGGGTGGTGAGTTGATTTATTCCCTCAGCTGGGACACACCCAGAATGAAGAAAAAGACTCAGATTTTTTTTCCTTTTCCTTCTAAATTAATTTCTTTCATATTGGTTTTTTTCAGCTTCCAATAAAATCAGAGACTTTTTGATTCCAGCTCCCCAGGTTAGTTAATTTTAACCCAGTATTAATCAAAAGGAACACAATTTGGAGCTTTTCAAACAGTCTGGATGAACCCAAAAGTTCCTGGTGGTATAATTATGGGTGTGTGTGTGTGTGTGTGTGAAAGAAAAATGGGGTATGGTCTTTCCTAATAAAAATGCTGCTTTTCCAAATTGAATTTTCCCCCAGTCTCCATATTTCTAGCATTGAAAATAGTGGAACATTAATAATCATTTCCTCACATACACAGAATTTGTATTTGCCATGATCCCATTAACTATGTCTTTTTTCCCCTTTGGGCACCTAAACTGCATTTCTAAATTATCAGTATGAGTTTTAAATTATTTTTAAAAGTTTGGCAATAAAAGGAAAACGTCATTGGGAGCAGAATTCTTATGCGGGAGCAATGCCTTTGTTTTGCTTCCCTATAGCTGTATTTCCATAGGTTCCTGTTGTACAGAAACAGACTGGAAAAAGACTTACTGAAGTTTTCCAGTATATTCAAATATAGTATTGAAGGCATATGGGAAAAAGGTTTTTATTTAAGAAATAAAATTTTGTATATCAACCAATGTAGGGTGAACCATATAGAGGTGATGTTCAAGAGGTTAAAAACACTTACGTAGTTGAGGCAGGTACATTCAGCAAAATGTGATATTGACTATGAGGGCAAACAGCTTTTTCATATTCAGAAGACATTCATTCCCCCTCCTTTTAAGAGAGAAAAATAATAGCTGTAATTGAGAAAATAATGGGACAGCCCCATCAAATGTAATCCTTTGATTGCCCTGCTGGGATAGATGGAAAAAAGACCCTGCAAGGTTGGAAAATAAAAAAACGTTGATTAATTCTGAATCCACATGAGGGCTATACCTCAGCTCTTGTGTGTAATATCCTGCCCAGTTTGACTCCCATACTGCCACATACCCCTCTTTTCATTCAAACTGAACTAATTTTGGGCATCTACACAGAATCCTCTCTCATAAGTCACCTTGGTACAAAAGACTATTCCTACCTGTTTGTGAGTTCTCTGTATTGCATGCACCTACTGTATTGCACTATTCACATAACTCCAGTGGCTTTGGAGTTGGGTGCCATCTCTACGCAGATGACACCCAACTCTACTACTCCTTTCCAGCTAATTTCAAGGAAGCACCTTGGGTACTGGATGAGTACCTGGCCACTGTGACTGTCTGGATGAGGATGAATAATTAATCCTGACAAGACAGAGGTCCTCCTGGTCGATTGTAAGACGGATCGGGGTATATGGTGGCAAACTGTGCTTGATGGGGTTGCACTCCCCTTGAAGTCACAGGTCCACAGCTTGGGTGCCCTCTTAGACTCATCGCTAACTTTTGAAGCTCAGGCGTCGGCGATGGCTGGGAGGGCCTTTGCACAATTAAAACTTGTGGGCCAGCTGCAACCCTACCTCGTAAAATCGGATCTGACCATGGTGGTCCACACCTTAGTCACCTCCAGATTGGATTACTATAATGCACTCTAACGTGAGGCTGCCCTTGAAGACAGCCTGGAAGTTTCAATTGGTCCAATGGGTGGCAGTCAGATTACTAACTGGAGCGACTTACAGGGAGCAGTCAACCCCCCTGTTTAAGGAGCTCCATTGGCTGCCGTTCATCTTCTGGTCCCAATTCAAGTTGCAGGTTCTTACCTACAAAGCCCTAAACTGTTTAAGACCCACCTACCTGCGTGACCGCATTTCTGTCTATGAACCCAGGAGATCTCTTTGATCATCTGGAGAGGCCCTACTCCCGCTCCCAGCACCTTCACAAGCACGTTTGGTGGGCACGAGGGAGGGGGCCTTCTCTGTAGTGCCCCCCCCACTCTGGAACTTACTTCCTCGGGATATTAGACATGCCCCCACATTGGCAGTTTTTAGGAGGAGCCTGGAGACATGGCTATTCAAATGTGCCTTCCCTGAATGAAGTAAATAATGCCCTGCTATGATCAATGTCTTGTAAATGTCCTCAGAAGCACTTTAATTACAGGTTGGGTGTCTGTCCCACATTGTCCTTTAAAACCTTCCTGTTACATACATTCTACCTCTGTCTGCATCCAGTGTTTATTTTAAAATTTTTATTCACATTGGGCCTGGCCAGTTTTAAATTGTTTGTTATTGCTTATGTGTAATTTATTTTGACAGTATTGTTTTATTATTTGCTGTTGCGTTATTATGTGTTATTGGGCTTGGCCTCATATAAGCCGCCCTGAGTCCCCTTGGGGAGATGGTGGCGGGGTATAAATAAAGTATTATTATTACTATAGTGGCTGTGTCGCCCCTGCCCCCCCAAGTATGTGAATATCCACATATCCATCATGGTAAAACCCATCAATTTGTCCCAACCTTCAACCCTCCCCAAACACTGATAATGATTCAGGTTCAGGGCATATATTGCAAAAGACAATTTTTCCCTAGAGACTGTGGAGTGAAAGGGGTTTTCCAAATCACATTGAAGTGCTCAGGTCTCTATAAGAAGAGCTTTCACTCCAAAAGCTAAATGAATGTTGTGTATTCAAAAAGTACTCACACCAAAGTAAGGACAGATTATTTTGCAGATGTGGATTCAGGCACAGATGTGAATTCCGGAATTTAAAAGTCTTCCAAATGGAAAAGGGAAAATGTATTATAGAGGTGAGCTACTGTGAACATATCAGATGAAATCACATGTACCTGTGTTAGCCCAATAGAATTTACAAACCGAAAAAGAAATTGCAGCGCATTATTTATATTGGAATGAACTGAGTAGAGCAGAAATTGAAATTCCGCAGTCCTCCAGATGTTGTTGGACCACAACTCCCCAAAAATGAACCATCATGATAAACTATGCTGGAAATTGTAGTTCAATGAAACCTGAAGTGATACATTCCCATCTGTAACAGAAACATACTGTATATATTTTCTAATGTATGTATTACACATTTAATAGCAGTTAAGGACTAGAACAATGCTTTCCATAGTACCCCTGCCCAGGGATCAGGCATGTAGCCGGGGGGGGGGGGGGAGGCCTTGAGGGGCCTTGAGGGGCTTCAACCCCCCAATTGTCAGGGTGGTCCGCAAGAAGGCCTTAATGGTTTGTACCTACTTCATCTGTTGTGTCACATAGAGTTACAGTCATAGTAATTACTTTTTTCCAAATAAACATACAAAATGCAAGTTACAACTGTTCAGTGGTCAAATCCACAAGCAGCTCTTAACAAATAAATGTTGACAGGTGATTCTATTGTGCATTATTGGAAAGCCCAGCATGCATTGGCAAGAATATACCTGTATAAGGGCTTTGTTACAATACAATACTATAAATAGTTTTTTCCCCTGTATTGTGTTACAAGCAGTTAGCAATAGTGCAAATTATTTATATTTTAAATTTAATATTATTCTTCATTATCTTAGTTTTCTTTGTATAATGTGAATGTTACTATGGTTGATTTCATTAAATAAATTTATAATTTCAAGCTTCAATGGGTCTTATTTACAATACATTGTTTCTGTACTGTGTTGTATGGTGTGGCTACAAATATGTAGATGTAAAATAACACAAATTTGTCACTCTTTGTTCACTTAAAGACGGTAGATTTCTAAGGTGGTCCTGCATACTATACTATAAAAAACAAGATATATTTGTTAAACATTTTGTTACTATAAGAAAGAAGGTGTATTTGTGAAGCATTGTGTTTTTCTTCTTTGGGACCAAAAAAGTAAAATCTGTCAAAGTGTAATTGCCTTTTGTTGAGATTGGCATGCCTTGTGTTCTTCATCTGAATAAAGGAATGGTATTGTTTTACTTTGCTCCGATATCTTTAATGTGGTTCCTGTCATTAATATATTTTATTTCACTTTTATTTCACTTCTATCTGTTTTAATCATAATTTAATCAATATTTATTCAAAGTATTCTAAGAAAGGGCAACAGTTGGTCTTGTTTGTTTCCATCTTGAATAGTGATCTCCTGCAGATCGATTCATAATATTAATATCATTCATCATTTTGATACATCCAGCCAATCTATGCCAAATAAGTCAATCCCCCAAGATGTTTCCAGAAAATGTTTTTGTGAACATAGGTCTTTTTATATTCCAGGCACTTAAAGAGAAATTACTTGTCATAAAATTTCTCATCACTTCACATCAATATATCTGAGACATTTGCTAGATGATGAGTTGTTATTATACAGTTGTAAAATGGGATACATGTTAACAATAGAAATACAGAAACTACCATGGAACAAGATGGCCTTTTTGGTACTTTGCTGAAGAGGAGTAGCTTTTTCTGATCATTTATTTAGATGGCTTCATTTCATTGCATGTAGGTGTCAGTAACAATAATAAGTGTATAGCAGCCATTAATTCATGCACATTTATTTATTATTTGGGCTTATATACCACCACTCCCCCAAGGCTTGGAGTGGTTTACAAGAAATCAAACAATAATATATAACAATTAAAACCAAGTTAAAACCAGTTTATAGCTCAAAAGCCTTCCAAAACAGATGTGTTTTACATGCCCTCCGGAAGGCAGCCAAGTCCCGCAGGGCTTGGACAATGCAGGCAATGCATTCCACAGTAAAGGAGCCATGATCGAAAAAGCTCTGCGCCTAGTGGCTATCAAACGGAAGATCTTAAAATTGGGAATTTCCAATAGATTTTGATCTTCAGACCGGAGTAATCTCTGAGGTTGGTAGGGGGCGAGGCGGTCCCTCAGATACACAGGCCCCGGACCATGTAAGGCCTTGAAGGTAAGTACCATCACTTTGAAGGTGATTTGGTGTTCAATCGGTAGCCAGTGCAGTTGCTGGAGGATAGGAGTAGAGGGCATTACAGTAGTCTAATCTTGAGATGACCGTAACCTGGATCCCCATAGCCACATTGTTCCTAGACAAGTAGGGAGCCAGTCACTTAGCCTGACGCAGATGAAAAAATGCAATTCTGCTCACTGTGGAGACCTGAGTCTCCATTGTCAGCAGAGAGTCCAAGTGGACTCCTAAGCTCTTTACCAATGATGACTGGCATAGAGTCTCACCATCCAAGGTAGGCAACTGGGATCCCCACTGCCTGGGCAGCCCAGCCAAAGGATCTCCATCTTCGCTGGATTAAGGGCTGTCAAAAGATTGTAATCGACTGTATCAAATGCTGCTGTGAGGTCCAATAACACGAGCAGCGCTGATCCGCCCTGGTCAAGTGAAGCTGATCTGTGATAGAAACAAACACAGTCTCCGTCCCATGCTCCAAACGGAAGCCGGACTGGAAGAGGTCTAAACCGGCTGTGTCATCAAGGAACTGCTGTAGCTGCTCTGCCACTGCCCTCTCAATCACCTTACCCATCATTTACCTATCCTTAAAACAGAATTCTCAATGAAATGCGTAATAGAAAGAAAGACTGTATCTACACTGAAGTATACTCTGGGGGCAATCTGGCATGTCATTCATTGATTTGGCCCTGGGTGTGAGCCACACAGGAAGTCCCCCAGCCACTGCAGTTTGGTGCCATTAGGTGGTCACCCTTCCTGAAGGTGGCAGCAAGTGGAAATAAAAGAAGTCGCTATATAAATTGGTGGAAAGGGTGGAATAAGGGTGGAATAAGAAAACTACCCGGCCATAGTTGAAAGCGAAATATAGAGAGTCCTTACACCCAGTGGTCACCACGATCTTCCCAAGAGAATCTCCCCCTTAGGGAAATTCACCTGGAGGACACTAGGCAGAGAGCTTTCTCAGCCTCCACCCCTAAACTCTGGAACGTTCTGCTACCCAACACCCAACATCCGAGCCATGCGTGAACTGAGATGCTTCACTGTCGCACTGAAGACTTGGCTCTTTGGCAAAGCGTTTGATTAGCTGTTTTAATTGTAATTCTTTTAAAATGTTTTATTGGTTTTGTGTTGTAAGTCACCCAGAGCACCGCTGGTGGAGGGTGACTAAGTACGTAATAAAAATTGATTGATTGATAGTGAGAGATTTTGAGCTTCAGTAGTCCAACATTTAATATTAAAAGCTCATTTTCTTTAAAAAGCAGATAAGCTGCTGCTGAAATGGTTTAAGAAGGAAGAGATTCTGAAATCCCTACTACATCTAATCCAGCACAGGTCAATGTCAGCTTTCCTGCTTTATATCATTTTTGAGTTGTATTTGCTAATTTCTCATTCAAGTCCTTACAGTTATTTAAGGTTTTAGAATAATCTTTTTGTGAATGTTACTATGAAAATGGGATGCAGTCCTCTCGTGGCTAATTATAGCTTGGAAGACGGAGCAGATAATGGGGAGCTATGAGTTCTTTAAGTAGTTTATTGAAATCTATGTCTAATTTTTGACAGCATTCCTTTCATTTTTTCAAGCCTCACTGTTAAAAAATACTAAAGTCTTTTGTTATAAAATTAACGGGAAACGAAGTTGTGCTCGTATTCTTAATTTTACGTTCCTAAATATCTCATGTTGCATAAGCATATATTACTCAGCTTGTCACGTATCTATTAAAAATAGGCATTAATCATATATGTGTTGGATTATATAACTCTGCTTCCTTATTTTATTTATGTAATCACATTTTCCTAATCTTTAAAATTATCAATACTTCCATAAAGTGGGAAAAGAAATCTGAAATTGAAAACATTTCCTGGAAAAATCATGCCCAGTCTGCTTGATATCACATAGCTATGAATAATGACCTCATAATATAGGGTATTTTTAGCATCCTAGGATGCTTCCCCACCAGTCCAGCAATGGATGGGCATGCTGCCCATCACAGGACATCACTGGACTTCCGGCAGATGCCCTGCCCACAACGGGAGTGGAAGCGTCGTATGACACTTCTCTCGCAACATAGGAGACTTCCAATAGAGCCAGCACGGATCTGCACTGCTTCGGATATGCTTCCCTGTGTGATGGGGAAACGTTGCCATAATGAAGCAGCTTGTGGGGTGACAGATTCTGGTGAAATGGAATGGGGGAGGGGAGTCTCCCATGTGCTACGGTTATTATTTATTTATTTATTTACTATATTTCTATACTGCCCCTCTCAGCCCAAAGGTAACTCGAGGCGGTTTTATAAGGCTGGATCTATACTGCCCTATTTATCCCAGATTATCTGCCAGTGCAATCTCATATAATCCAGTTCAAAGCAGATAACCTGGGATCAGATCCTGAAATATAGGGCAATGTAAATCCAGCCTAACTCTTGTCTTATCAGACCCTTTGCTATATCATTGTGGTGTGTCGGTGAGCCTGAGTTTTCCAAGGATAAACAAATGAAATACACACTTGGTTCTTGTAACTTTTTCAGTCTGTATGGACATGTTCCAGAAGCATTCTCTCCTGATGTCTTGCCTGTATCTATGGCAGACATTCTCAGAGGTGGTGAGGTCTGTTGGAAACTAGGAAAATGGGGTTTATATGTCTGTGGAATGTTCAGGGTGGAAGAAAGAAGTCTCCTCAGATTGTTTTTAGAATCATTGCAATGTGTCTGTGTTCTGTGTGTATTTGATATGGCTTCTGGCTAATCAATAAAATTGTTGTTGTTGTTGTTGTTGTTGTTGGAGATACGTGTGAATGTTTCAATTGTCCACCTTGATTAGCATTTAATGGCCTAGCAGTTTCAAGGTATGGATTCCTACTGCCTGGGGGAATCCTTTGTTGAGAGGTGATTAGCTGCCCTTGATTGTTTCATGTTTGGAGTTCCCCTGTTTTTGTGAGTTGTTCTTTATTTACTCTTACGATTTTAGAGTTTTTTAAATACTGGTAGCCAGATTTTGTTCATTTTCATGGACTCTTCCTTTCTGTTGAAATTGTCCACATGCTTGCAGATTTCAATGGCTTATCTGTGTAGTTGTTAGAGTGGTCCAGCATTTCTGTGTTCTCAGATAATATGCTATGTCCAGGTTGGTTCATGAGGTGCTCTGCTATGGCTGACTTCTCTGGTTGAAGTAGTCTGCAGTGCCCTCATGTTCCTTCATTTGTGTTTGGGCAATGCTGCTTTGGTGGTCCCTATGTAGACTTGCCCACAGCTGCATGGTATACGGTAGACTCCTACAGAGGTAAGAGGATCCCTCTTGTCCTTTGCTGAACATAACATTTGTTGGATTTTCTTAGTAGGTCTGTAGATAGTTTGTAGGTTGTGTTTCCTCATGTAATATATATTGATAGTACTATGATTGGTTAATGCAGGTTTATTGTTGTGTGTGTGTGTGTGTGTGTGTGTGTGTGTGTGTGTATGATATACATGTAGTTTTCCCTGACTTGTTTGTCACACATTGCTTATAGGAAAGCATCCTTAAGCCTTGCCTGCTGAGGTGGTTAGATCAGTGTTTCCCAACCTTTTTTGAGCCGCGGCACACTTTTAACATTAAAAAAATCCGGGGGCACACCACCAACCAAAATGACACAAAATGACACTCTAACACAGTAAAGAACGGCTGGGGGTTGGTGGCCTGCTGGGAGCAGCTACTGGGAGTGCCGAAGCTGGGGAGGGGGCGGAGCCAGGCTGCACCATGCCCCCGGCTTCATCTCTCCCAGCAGCTGCTCCAGCCTTGAGGGGGCAGTGCCAAGCCAGCGGTGCCAGAGCCAGCACAATGCTGGCTTCGCACTGTCCCCTCAAGGCTGGAGCAGCTACTGGGAGTGCCGAAGCCGGGGGAGGGGGCAGAGCTAGACCGCACCATGCCCCACCCCCTCCCCCGGCTTCAGCTATCCTACAGGCCGTGCCATGCCCTGCCCCCTCCTCCCTGCTTCAGCTTTCCTACAGGCCGCGCCATGCTCCGCCCCTCCCCCCAGCTTCAGCTCTCCTACAGAGGAAGAGCATGAGCGGTGGATGGGCTTCAGTGGGCGGGGATCCTCCACGCGGCTTCAGCGAGCGAGGGGCGAGAGTCATGGTGGGAGTCATGGCGGATTGGAGGCTGGCTGGGGGAACGGCCGAAGGAGGATGCTATACACTACCCTTCTTCTTTTTCTTCACCACTGCCTGGCCCTTCCTCCTCCCCCAAGCAGCAGGAGTTCAGCAGGAGGGGGGAGGAAGGGGGGCAGAGAGCTTTTCTCGCGGCACAGCAGGAGGTCCGTCACGGCACACTAGTGTGCCACGGCACACTGGTTGAGAAAGACTGGGTTAGATGATCCTCTGATAAAATCCATGAAGTTGGCACACATGGGACAAAAAGTATTCAATAACAGGCAAGTATAAGTTTGCCAGTTCAGCAAGATCTCCATTCATTGGGAATAAACAAGTTAGTTAAATACATATTGCTCTCTTGAATGCAACAGGGAAACCACTTATTTGTCAGCAAATGAGGGTTTTTAAAAAGTTTAGTTTGTAACTTTAAAATGGGGTTTGATTTCAAGATGGCTAGAAATCCAGGATATCATTCCATACCCTGCCTCTTGTTATAGACTCTGGTAACAGGTAGCTCCTGGCCTAAAGCCATGATTGTAAGTCATATTTATTGTGTAACGTAGCAATATGATGAATGACGATTGAGGCAAATATATAATCTTGAAAAGCAATCCCTTTATGATTCTTCCTCCTTCCCACTTATCCTCCCCACTTATTTATATAACATCAATGCACAGGATGCTATACACTACCTGCTTACAAATTGTTAATTTACAGTTTACAATCTAAAAAGATACAAAACATGAAGAAAAAGGGAATGGCTGTTGGAATCTTCTCTCCCTCCAAGGACATAGCACTGACCTTTAGGATGGATGGAGGGTACTGGAACCAAGTCATATACCTTGCTTATTTTCTCTTCCCCAGGGGCTACAACAGTGGCAGAGCATTTATGGAGAATATTAAGAAAAGTGATCCTAGTAAATTGTAATGAAAACGAATCTGCAATATTATGTGGCAGCCCATGTGGCCTCTTCCAACTCTATGATTCTATGATTCAGTGCAACTTTAGGCACCATCAACAAAATCAAGGGAAGGAATTGTATCTCTCTATTCAGCTTTGTTCAGAATTTACCTGGAATACGTAATAACAATGTCTCTGTTTCTGGATATCACAGTTCAAGAATGATAGTAATAAACTGTAATACATGCAACCCAATCAAAGTTATGAAAGGTCAGGAAACCAGTGGATTCAAATTATAAGGCAAAAATTCAATTACAACCAATGGCACAAACTGTTCAACAGTAAACTAGACTAGGGTTGCCACTTTTTGATATAAGAAATAAGGGACATTAACCTCAAAATACGGGATTTTTCACAAAAATAAGGGACACTTCATAAAAACTTCAAAATCAAACCTTAGGTAGAAATAGTTTTATTAACAGAATAAGATCATGATTGAAATTCATAAAACAAACTGACTTACACCCACTTAACAGTACATAGTATGTTTCTGCATGTTTTGTCATACCTAATGCATTGTACTGTATGTACAGTACAGTACTACTACTCTTAGTTCGCATTACTTCGCAAACTAAGAATCTTAGGAAGGACTCATCCCATGCTTTTTACAAGCACATTGATGACTAAAAAGGCCAATCTGAGATAGACAAGTTCGATTGCAGAAAGCACAGCAGAAAGTCTCCTTGGGTGATGTTGTTTCCAAGTTGCAGTTCTTTCTGCGTTGTTCTTTCTCTTCAACACCCGTTCGCCGTGTCTTCTTGAAAGAGGCCGCGGCATTGTGGATAGTGCATCTCCATGCCTCCCGACGTGTGGCCAGGGTGGACCACTGTTGGTGATCAATCTGGCTGAGCCTGAGATGTTGTTTCAGGGAGTCCTTATATCACTTTTTGGGGTGCCTCTCTTGCGCTGACCCATGGCAAGTTCACCATAGAGTAGTATCTTTGGGAGGCGGTGGTCCTCCATCCTACAGACGTGCCCTGCCCACCGCAGCTGTGTTTTCAATAGCATGGCTTCAACGCTGGTGATCCCTGCTTGCTCAAGGACAGCAACATTAGTCACATAGTCAATCCAGTGTATATTTAGGATTGAGCGAAGACAGCGATGATGAAAGAGTTCGAGGAGTCGTAGGTGTTGGCGATAGGTGACCCATGTTTCAGACCTATATAGGAGGATAGGCAGTACGATAGCTCTGTACACACTGATTTTTTGTGCTTTGCCTCAAGTGCTTGTTGCTCCAGCTTGTTGCTTTTGTGAATTCTTCCGAATGCACTATATGCCTTTGCTAATCTGTGATCTATCTCTTCATCAATCTTGGTGTCTTAAGAGATGATGCTTCCCAGGTAGGTGAACTGCTGAATGGACTTAAGCACAGATTTGCCTATGCTGACATGGGGATGATGGTGTTCTTCCTGTGGTATGGGCTGGTAGAGAACTTCTGTTTTCTTCAGGCTGACTTCCAACCCAAATAGCTGTGCAGCTGTTGCAACGTAGGATGTTAGGTGCTGCAGGGCTGCTTCTGAATGGGCAAAAAGGGCAGCAGCATCAGCAAAAAGCAGCTCACAGACTAGATAGTTTAGAGTCTTAGTGCAAGCCCTCGGACAGCTTAAGTTGAACAAGCTACCATCAGTACGATAGCGTATTTATATGCCATCTTCTTCTTCGAGGTCTGCCTTAGCCCTTTGGAGCATCATGCTGAAGAAGATTGTAAATAGGGTTGGTGCAAGAACACAACCTTGTTTCACTCCATTAGTTATTAGAAAGGGCTCTGAGAGAGCATCACCTTATCTTACTTGACCGTGCTGGCCCTCATGTAACAGGATAATCATTTTGAGGAATTTGGGCATTCCAGTATATGCCACAGACCTTTTCTGGTCACAGTGTCGAAGGCTTTGGTGATGTCAACAAATGTTACCTAGAGTCCTTTGTTCTGCTCTCTACATTTCTCTTGCAGTTATCTAAGGGCAAAAACCATATCTGTGGTGCTCCTATTAGCTCTGAAGCTGCATTGGCTTTCAGAGAGAAGTTCTTCTGCAATAGCAGGAATTAATCTGTTCAGGAGTAATCTTGCAAGGATACTACTACTACTAATAGCTTTATAATAGCAGTACAATGCATTAGGTATGACAAAACATGCAGAAAAAATATGCAGAGGCCCAGTTTCAATTTTGGAGAAGTTCGCAGGGACTGCATTACAGTAGAAGATGGGATCAAATATACCAGCAAATTTTACAATAAAGCACTTACTGCTGGCCTTGGAAGAGAGCACATTTGCCATTGTTGTGGCTAGCGAGGTCCTTCTTTATAAACAATAAGAAGCGGCAGAGACTGAGAGATCCAAGAAGTAATGCAAGGAAGGGCAAAGAGGCCAAGGGAGACATAAATAAGAAGGGAGCCACACAATTCAATGATATTAACGCGAGAAGAGACAACGAGATTTAAAGGAGGAACAGAGACCGGAACTGACAAAAGCTACAGATACAGAAGCCAAGGGAATGGCGGAAATAAAGAGCGCGGAGAAAGATGGAAGTAGAGAGAGGATTGGATGAGGACATATAGGGGACAGGAGATGAAAATACGGGACACGAAATTCAGAGTAAAAATACGTGACGTCCCATATAATACGGGACAGGTGGCAACTCTAAACTAGACTATCTCAGAGAATATAGACTTTTTTCTTTTTGGTGTTGAAACAGAGATTGGATGTCCATCGTTCAGGAATGCCCTTGTAATATCCATTGAACTTGGTGAAATTAATGGAAAAGAGGAATTTCAGTGGGAACTGAAAGAAAGAGCCTCCACCACACTCTGGGGCAGAGTGTTCCCCTGCTGAACGCTCTCACGGTTAGAAAGCTTTTCCTAATGTTCAGGTGAAATCTCCTTTCCTACAATTTGAAGTCATTGTTCCATGTCCTAGTCACCAGGGCAGCAGAAAACAAGCCTCCTCTCTCCTCCCTATGACTTCCCCTCACATGTTTATACATAGCCTTCATGTCTCCTCTCAGTCTTCTCTTCTGACGGCTAAACAGCTCATTGAGCTGCTCCTCATAGGGCTTGTTCTCCATACCCTTGATTATTTTAGTCATCCTCTTCTGGACACATTCCAGCTTGTCAGCATCTCCCTTAGTCTGCAGTGCCCAGAATTGGACACAGTATTCCAGGTGTGACCTGACTAAGGCATTCAAGTAGAATCTCATTTCTTGTAATTTGAACCTATTTTCCCATTGAGTACTTGTCTCTAGGGCTGCAGAAATCAAGCCTACTCCCTCTTCCTAATGGCAGCCTTTCAAATACTGTACATTGCTATCATGTCTTCTCTAAACATTTTCTTTTGCATTTTCTCATGATTAAAAATTACTTGGCTTAATGACAAGGGAGATTAATGCTTCCCACAGGATTGCATCCTACATGATGCAAGTGGTAGCCACCTATTTATTTATTTATTTATTTATTTCTTCCATTTTGTATTCCGCTCCTCCCTACAGGCTCGGGGCGGGTAACAATCAAAATACACATGGACAACATGTCACAGACATGCATCCTACAATAAAACATAAAACAAGTTAAAAACACAAGTCAACATATCACGAGATGCAGGGAATACATGGAGTATACAATATACTATCCATTTGGGTTTAGTTGAACGCTAGTCCAAAGAGGGCGGTCTTACAAGCCCTTCTAAAAGGGACTAGTTCCGAGATGGCTCGAACACTGTCCGACAAGGAGTTCCACAGCACTGGAGCTGCCGCTGAGAAAGCTCTCTGTCGCGTCGCAGATAGGTGGCAGGAGCGGACAGATGGAATGGCCAGCAGATTCTGTTCATCTGACCGCAGTGATCTCGGGGGTAAATACGGGGTAAGGCGGTCCCTCAGGTACGCAGGCCCTAGGCCGTGAAGGGCCTTAAAGGTCAATACCAACACCTTGAAGACAATTCGGTACTCAATAGGAAGCCAGTGCAGTTGCCGGAGAATGGGCGTAATGTGCTCCCTTACTGACGAGCCCGTCAGCAAGCGAGCAGCGGCATTCTGCACTAGCTTGAGTTTCTGGAGTGTCGACAGGGGAAGGACAACGTAGAGGGCGTTACAGTAGTCTAGTCTCGAGATGACCGTCGCTTGGATTACCGTCGCCAGGTCATTCCCGGACAGGTAGGGTGCCAGTCGCCTAGCCTGTCGCAGGTGATAGAAGGACCCCATGGTCAGCAGGGAGTCCAACTGAACACCCAAGCTCTTAACCGAAGATGACGGGCTAAGCTGCTCGCCATCCAGGGTAGGCAACCGGCACCCACCCAGCCCGGGGCGACCGGGCCACAGGATCTCCGTCTTCGACGGATTCACCTTCAGCCGGCTGGCACGCAGCCAACCAGTCACGGCCTCCAGGCATCGATGGAAACAATCGGGTACGGTGTCCGGCCTGCCGTCCATTCTCAGCAGAAGCTGGGTGTCATCCGCATACTGATAACACTCCAGACCAAAGTCGCGGGCCAGCTGGGCCAGGGGGCGCATATAAACGTTGAATAATAAGGGGGAGAGGATGGCCCCCTTGGGGACCCCACAATTAAGTGGGGACCTCCCGGAGACCCCCCGCCCCCTCCACACGTTGTCCCCGGCCCCGGAGGAAGGAGGCCACCCATTGAAGAGCGGTCCCCCCAACCCCGGCGTCGGCTAAACGGTGGGTCAACAGTGTATGATCTACCGTGTCAAACGCTGCTGTCAGATCTAACAAGACAAGCAGAGCTGATCCACCCCGGTCCAGCTGGCGGCGAAGTTGGTCTGTAATGGCGACAAGCACGGTCTCCGTCCCATGCCCGATACGGAAGCTGGACTGGTAGGGATCAAGTCCAGCTGTGTCATCTAAGAACAGTGGTTCTCAACCTTCCTAATGCCGTGACTCCTTAATACAGTTCCTCATGTTGTGGTGACCCCCAACCATAAAATTATTTTTGTTTCTACTTCACAATTGGAATTTTGCTTCTGTTATGAATTGTAATGTAAATATCTGATGTACAGGATGTATTTTCATTCACCAGACCAAGTTGGGCACAAATACCTGGTACAACCAAATTTGCATACTGGTGGGGTTGGGGAGATTGATTTTGGGAGTTGTAGTTGAAGGGATTTATAGTTCACCTACAATCAAAGAGCATTCTGAACTCCACCAATGATGGAATTGAACCAGTCTTGGCACACAGAACTCTCATGACCAACAGAAAATACTGGAAGGGCTTGGTGGGAATTGACCTTGAGTTTTGGAGTTGTAGTTCACCTACATCCAGAGAGCACTGTGGTCTCAAACAGTTATGGATCTGGACCAAACTTGGCACGAATACTCAAATCTGCACAAATGTAAACACTGGTGGAGTTTGGGGAAAATAGACATTGACATTTGAGAGTTGTAGTTGTTGGGATTTACAGTTCACGTACAATTAAAGAGCATTCTGAACCCCACAAATGATAGAACTGGGCCAAACTTCCCACACAGAACCCCCCATGACCAACAGAAAATACTGTGTTTTCTAATGGTCTTTGGCGACCCTTTTGACACCCCCTCGCAACCTTTCTAGGGGTCCCGACCCCCAGGTTGAGAAACGCTGCCCTAGAACAAGCAGGGTTTCTTATTTTCTTCTCCTTGCCATCAGCCTTCTATGCTGCTTGAAAACCAGCTCTCCAAAGCATATTTTGGGAGCAATATAAGGGGGAAAACAGTCACATTTCTACTCAGTGCTGCTGATGGAAGCAATTTCAGCAGCAGAATGATAGCTGGATCCAGCTCATAAATAAATAGCTCTGATCATAGTCAAAACTGTCATCCCCTGTTCTCTAAAATTGACGTGATGAAGAAGGGCATTTTTGTACTTGGCTACATAGCTTTCCCATTTCAGTTTGAGTTGTTGGAATGTGCCATAATGCCTTACACCAACTTCTGTAAAGTTTTGGGAAAACAAGTTTGTGCTGGTCAGCAAGACCAGAAGCCTAGAGGCATAGCCTGCTGAGATTCTTTCCTCTGCCTCTAAACAAGACAGCATGCCTTTCAAAACTTCGAACTCAGACAAGTCCTGAGGGGAGACTTCCAAGCACCCAGCAAGCTCTTCAGTCACAGCTCATTGCTACTAACCTTGTTTTTCCTCTTTCAATATGTGTCTTATCTGTCTCTGTTGTCCTTATTTTACAACCCACATGCCCAGGCAGTGATTTTGCTTCACCAGAAATGTGCTGAATGATCGTGCATGATGGTGTCCAAACCTGTCACCGGGGTTGCCAAGTACTCGAACCCCACCTATCCATGACTCGTAGATAGGTTCCTTCATATAAGAGATTAACTGGATGACCCCTTAAATGTCACACAATAAAAGCTAAAAACACAAAAGCTCTAAATAGATTTGACTGCAAGAGACCTTCTGTCAATAGCAGGTTGTACTCCGAGGGAACATTTTGACACTATTCATGCTTGGATTGCTTAATAGTCTCTTCTGACAGAAGTAAATTGGGTTCCTAGTAAAACAGTTGCTCTCCAACTGCATAAAAACTAATGAGTGTGTCAAACTATGTACATTGCCGGAAGCTACAGTCTGCTCAGAGAATTGCTTTTTATTCAGAGTCCTGATATCATCCTGCTGTTGAGAGGATCTGATGGGCTGTTGGCAGACTGGGCAATGACGTCAATGAGGATTTTATTGAAAGGAAGTGCAATCCTGACATGTGGCTCTCTAGTCCCTTGTCAATGAAGGCAATTTGAATCTATGTCCCGAAATTCTCAGATCGCAACGTATTTAATCAAGAAGCCTTCTAAACTAATAAAGAATAACAGTTTGGTGCAATGAGATGAGATTTTTAAAAAATAATAACTAATTTTATTAGTATAGTGGAAGAGGAGTTATGTTTCTATTTGGATATAAACTATAGCCCATTAAATTTTTGATTCAAATTATATCAGGTCATAATTCAGTATGAAGTATGAGGAAGCTGAGAGCTAATATTCTCTTATCCTCGGCATAGGAAGGAGGAACCCCTGGTGGGACAATAGGACTGTGCTGGCAAGACTGAAGTCTGACAGGTCAGAGGTTTGAACCCAGGGAGAGTGTGGATGAGCTCCGTCAGCTCTAGCTCCCCATGTGGGGACCTGGGGGGAACCTCCCACAAGGGTGGTAAAACATCAAAACATCCAACAATTGCAGATGGCCCATTCTCTCACACCAGAAGTGACTTGCAGTTTTTCAAGTAGCTCCTGACATGAAAAAAAGCATAATAATCATCATCATCATCATCATCATCATCATCATCTTTGTACCCCGCCACCATCTCCCCAACGGGGACTCAGGGTGGCTTACATGAGGCCAAGCCCATCAACATAACACAATAAAATCAATCAAAACAACATAATCAATTACATAAAAGATAAACTATAAGATACTACAATCAATATAAAACTACAGTAAAATAAAACTATTTCATAGGAAGGAATAATGGCTCATTACTTTGTATGTAAGTACAAGCCTTGGCATCTCTAGTTAAAGGCCCAGACAATGAATGAGGGGAATTCTGAGAGCTTGGAGAGTGAGTGTCAATAAGTGCAAACAGATTAGGTTATAGGCAAATTATCCTAACCTATTAGGGCAGCTTTATCTGTCCCATCACCATATCTCATTTATAATGTGAGCCTCAACATGCCATCACACTGTTCTCATCTTCTTAGGCAATCCCTCTTTGTCCAAGATGATGGTCTTCCAGGTTCGTTGCACTGGCAGTGAAGCCCTATTCTTGATCTGCATCTTCTCCTGCAGTGAGGGCATCGGTTTCCAGGTGGAAGGCAGTCCCGGTTGGGGTTGGCTTGACAAGTCTTCCTCTTGGCATGTTTCTCTCTTTCACCCTCCATTCGTGCCTCTTCAAATTCTACAGCACTGCTAGTTACAATTAACCTCCAACTGGAGCCCTCAAGGGCCAGGGCTTCCCAGTTCTCAGTGTCTATGCCAGAGCTTTTAAGGTTGGCTTTGAGTCCATCTTCAAATCTCTTTTCCTGTCCTCCAACACTCCGTTTTCCATTCTTGAGTTCAAAATAGAACAACTGCTTTGGGAGGCAGTGGTCAGACATCTGGGCAACATGGCTAGTCCACTGGAGTTGATGTTGGAGGACCATAGTTTCAATGCTGGTGGTCTTTGCTTCTTCCAGCACACTGATATTTTCTAACCTGTCTTCCCAAGAGATTTGCAGGATTTCTCGAAGGCAACGCCAATGGAATTGCTCCAGGAGTGGCATGTGATGTCTATAGACAGTCCATGTCTCACAGGCGTATAGCAGGGTTGGGAAGACAATAGCTTTATAAACAAGCAGCTTGGTATCCTTATGGATGTCCCATAACATCCCAGTCCTCAAACACTCTCTGCTTCATTTGGAAAAAATGCTGCACTCTCAGAACTCAGGCGGTGTTGAATTTCAGTGTCAATGTTGACTTTTGTGGAGCGGTGGCTGCCAAGGTAGCGGAAATGATCAACATTATCTAATGTTACACCATTAAGTTGTATTTCTGGTATTGGAGAGGGATTGGCTGGTGACTGCTCGAAGAGCACTTTGGTTTTCTCGATGTTCAATGACAGGCTGAGCTTCTCATATGCTTCTGTGAAGGTGTGGCTTGTAGGTCTTCTTCTGAATGCGCACAAAGTTGTCATCAGCATACTGGAGTTCTATAATAGATGTTGTTGTAACCTTAGTTTCAGTCTGCTGAAGTTAAATAGCTTGCCATCTGTCCGATAGATGATTTCCACTCCGGTGGGAAGCTTCCCATCAACAAGGTGAAGTATCATAGTGATGAAGATGGAAAATAAATTTGAAGAAATAACACATCCCTGTTTGACACCCGATTCCACCTTAAATGGTCACTTTGGGAGCCATTGCTGTCCAAGACTTTTGCCATCATGTCATCATGGAGGAGCGGCAGGATCTTCTCAAATTTGTTAGGGCACCCGATTTTTTGGAGGATGGTCCAGAGAGCACTGCGATTCACTGTGTTGAATGCCTTTGCAAGATCAATGAATGCGATGTACAATGGTTGATTTTGTTCCCTGCATTTTTCTTGGAACTGTTGTGCAGTGAAGATCATGTCCACTGTTCCTCTGGAGGGGCGGAAGCCATTCTGGGATTCTGGGAGGATGTCTTCTGAGATGGCTGGAAGGTGGTTTGCAAGAATTCTTGCAAGGATTTTCCCAGCAGAGGTTAGAAGGGAGATACCCCGATAGTTTCCACAGTCTGTTTCCCCGCCTTTTTTTTTTGAAGAGGGTGATGATGGTGGCATCCTTGAAATCTGCTGGGATTTTCTTGGTTACCCACATTTTTTCAATGAGCTGGTGGAGATGTGTCAGCTCAGGTCCTCCCTCTTTAAAGATTTCAGCAGGGATCCCATCAGGTCCACTGGCTTTGTTATTTTTTGTTGGCTAACGGCATTGCTGACTTCTTCCAAACTAGGCAGTGCTGCAAGCTCATCTCTGGTTTGTTGTTGTGGAATTTGTGAGAGAACTTCTTCGGCCACATTGGAACTGCGATTCAGGAGGCTTTGATAGTGTTCTTTCCAATATAGTGCAATTGATTTTTTGTTCTTCAGAAGTTTGGTTCCTCAACATTTTCGGGGTGTTCTATGGGTAGATGGTCCTTGGGTGTTGTTTGGAGAAGGGCTTGTTTGGAGGGCTCCTGAAGGACTTGGGTGTTCATTTTGCGCCTTGTCTTTCTTCCTTGGAGTCTGCGCTTGGAGGCGATCTTGATAGCCAACATGGATTGGATTAGCCTGTGGTCTGTCCAGCAGTCATCAGCACCTGTCCTGGCTCTTGTGAGAAGCACGTCACAGCGGTTTTTGGCACTGTGATTACGTAGTCTAAGACGTGCTAATGCTTTGACCCGGGGTGCTTCCATGATGTCTTGAACTTGTTTTTCTGGCGGAAGAGCGTGTTGCTGATGACAAGGCTGTGTTCCACACATTTGGTGAGAACCAGGTTGCCATTCGAGTTGCTGTTTCCAACCCTGTCTTTTCCTATGGTTGTTGGCCACAGGTTGAAGTCTCATCTGACTCTTGCATTAAAGTCCCCAGGATGATGATTTTGTCCTCCTTAGGTATCTCTGATAGAATGGTGTCCAGCTGACAGTAAAATAAAATCCTTGATGTCTTCATCAGCATCTAGTGTTGGTGCATAGGCATTTATGATGGTTGCCTGTTGGTTTTTGGCAAGTTCAATTCAGAGGGTTGAGAGTCCTTTGTTGATGCCAGTGGTTGCTTCGGTCAGATGTTTCACCAGATCATCTCTGATAGCAAAGCCAACTCCATGCATTCTTTGGTCTTCTTCAGGCAGTCCCTTCCAGAAGAAGGTGTAGCCTCCTTTTTCTTCCTTCAGCTGTCCCTCTCTCCGGGTCTCCTGAAGTGCTGCTGTGTCAATGTTAAAGTGTCGCAGCTCCCTTGCAATGATTGCAGTTCTGCGTTCAGGGCATTCACTGTTGGTGTTGTCCATCAGTGTCCATACATTCCATGTTCTGAAGTTCATTTTTCTTTTTTGGCTGCAGGTGGTGACCCCACTGGATGCGGCAGTCCAGTCAGAGATAAGAGAGGCAGACTATGTTTAGGGCACCTTTTCTAGCCCCTTCCCCGTGTGGGGTGAGCAGAGTGGGTCCTAAAAAGGGCTGCTCAGACATGGATACAGCTGCCGAGCTACTCAACTGCCTCGGACCTTGAGGTAAAATAACTGGTCCGTATCCACCACCCATATGCCAGTCTGTGACTAGGGGCTTCCAGATTTCACAGTCCTGCCCCCGTTGCCACTCGCTGATCACCATGGGACTTTTGTTGGTTTGTTTTTATTTTTCTTGGAAGACGCCTGTGCATCTAATGTGTGGAGTTCAGTGCACAACTGACCAACACACAGTCTTCACAGAGTGAGGTCCGGCAGTTAACATGACGGCCATGGCTTCTCAATCAGAAGCCATTGGGGGAGATCATCTGGAGTTTCAGGGTGCGGTGTCATCTGTACACAGATGATGTCCAACTCTGTCACTCCTTTCCACCTGCTACTAAGGAGGCTATTCAAGTCCTGAACCGGTGCTTGGCCGCTGTAAAGGACTGGATGAGAGCAAACAGATTGAAACTAAATCCAGACAAGACAGAGGTACTCCTGGTCAGTCGTAAGTCATAAAAAAGCTCTGTGTTCTCGGGCTTCTTTTACCTGCATGTGTGCTTAAATGAACTCAGAGATGGGTCAAAATTGCTCTGAAATAAATAAAAATGGGGTAGAAAGGGGAAATTATTTTGTGCATGTACATTCAGTTTTGTGTCTACTCGAAAGATGAGAACAGACAATCGTTTTGATTATGTAATAAAAAGCCTTAATACTGCTTCAAGCAGCAAAATAATTAGAAGGCATATTTTCATTTTCACATTCATATTTACCACTAAAGACCTCAGTGGAACAGATGCTACACAGTGGAATAGATGCTATAACAGCAACAACAACAACATCCTATCAAGGTGGCTAGCATACTTAAAACAATACACATTTAAATCACACAAAACACTAATTAAAATATAACTTTAAAAAATTGAACCATTTATCAAATTAAAACATTACATATTACAATATTTAAATTCATTAAAAGACTATATGTCAACTTTAAAAACAACACTGCACAGAATTGAAAGCTTAACCCTAGCCAGTTTGTAAAAGCCTAATGGGATATCAGCAGGACAGTAGATCTCTTTTGGATTTTTGCCTGAACCTTAAAGCAGCTATTTAGCATGCTGAGCCCATTTGCTCAATGGGATTCCTCACTGCAGATAGCCCCTTTAAAGTATGGAGTAAAACCCAAAGTAGATTAAGCACCACACTGGGATGGAAATCACCAACTACTACTGATGCTATATCATGCTGAGGAGAAAATATATCTGACTCAGGGAGGTAGAAACGTTCTGATAGGACATGGAAATATGAATGCTGCTGGTCACAGCTTCCATGTTGCATCAAATGACTGCAACTATTTTTTTGCTGAAAGAAAGAAAGAAAAGAAAGGGATACTGTCATGTCCATCACCAAAATGGCATAATTAATTATTTCTATGTCCTCCAAGAAAATACTCAAAAATGCTTCTCAAGTTCACTGCCTACAAAAGGGCATATGAATGATATGTGTGAAGTGAGGGGTATCTCAGTCCAGCATTATTATAGGATGGTCCTATAAACAGAAATAAATTGTTGTAGTTGAGCCTGAGAGAGAGGAGTCTGTAGTTAGAAATGCAAAACAGTCTACTCATGAGCAAGAGTCAGATGAGGAGCAGGAAAGGAAGAGATTAAGGCAACTACTTAGCGATTCTTCTGGGGATGAAATGTTTCTGGGTTTTTCGGAGGATGATGGGGTGGGGATGAGGAGCAGGCAATGGGAGGTTGGAAAGAGGGGTCACAGAGGACTGAAGGTGACTCTAGTGAGATTAATTGAACTGATGTGCAACAGATACGGGATATCTGCTTGGAAACCACCAGCAGTGATTCGTTTGCAGGGTTCATGGGAGATGGGGAATGGAAATGGGACTCATGGGGACTGCTGGGGAGAGTTAAGTCACTGCAGGAGACGTATTGTCTGGTGTGAGAGACAAAGGGCAGTATGGAAGGGGATGCTGGCAGCTGAAAGAGATGGGGAAGGGGCGTTGGCGCAATTAAGCCCCGAGGAGGACTAAATAAAGGGGGTTTGCAATTAACCATTGGTTGCAGCTGGCAAGGCATTGTACTTCTCCTTGCCTTCTCGGAATCCCCCGTGGTCTCACTCCTGAACTGCTTTCCAACGCTTCCCATCCACGCCATTCTCCCTCATCGTTTTCCTGTTCTCCTGTCTTATACATTTGCCACCATTGTGATTTAAAACCTCCGCCAAACACAAGCCGCTACGTCGCAAAAGTTTTCCTACGAGAAGGCGTTGATAGCTTTGCGGCGCGCCCTAGAAACAGCTTGGAATACGGCCCGGCGTAATGTGTTTTGGTTCGGCCGCGGGTGATACTGTATTTATATGTATCATATTACCATTATGTATATGCTACTATATTGTGTTATGCTGTGAGTATGATGCCATGGAGGTAACCCCTCATTGTTGTTTGACTGTATAAAAAAAACATATTTTGCTACATAGAGATATTCTTTAGCTTGCGTTTACAGTGCAAGGCATTGTACTTGCCATCCAGGCTGTTGCCTCCTGTTCTGGATCGCTGCTGGACTGATCGATTGACTGGCTGTGGACATGGAATTCTGGACTTTGGTATTGTATTTAGTGGATTTCCGCATCTTTGTATCCTGTCTTCGGCTACTCCACCTTAAATCCCTTGTGTGCTAGATTCTGCTGCTCCTTTGTTTTGGAGTGGATGCCCTCCACTCCTCCTCGCCAGCTGGGAACCAACGCGTGTTAGCTTTAACACTTTCCTACTGAGAGTGCTGCTTCTTTCTTACTTACTGAGCATGCACGGTGTGACGATCTCGGTCACGAAAATTGACTAATTTGACACTCCCGGTAGACTGCCACCAACCTAATGGGTCATTAGGATTTACTTTCCAATTAAACTCTAATTAAATGAAGTGTCTGTAGCGTTTGGCCTTTCCAACAACCCACCACCAAGAATGTAAACTGAGGAGTCTGAAAGATGACTGAGGCTTCTTTAAAAGTTAATAATAAAAGTGTTTATTAACTACAACAAGGCTATCAAAATAGGCACAGATCGTATTGGTTCTTCTGAGAGGCAACTGGCGTACGGTTACAACAATGATAGACTTAGAACAGCGTGATGGTTGCAAGATTTACTATATATGTGCTAGAGCGTAGAGATTACTTAATTAAAAGGCTATTACATCTTCTTGAGATGTTTCGTTCAGTTCCACAGACAGTACTGAGACTTGTCTCCCAACTCCCACCTAATAGTTCCACTAGCTGGTTGTTGTTCTAAATTTCTGGAACATCTAAACACTTAGATCGTTCCCTGAGTCTGGCTACTACTGGGTTACTTGTAACCCACACAGTCTAAGAGTCCACTACCTGTCACTCTAACTCAAGAGATGACCAGGTAACCCAACTGCCTATCACAAGAACAGTTCTAAATGGCACTCTTCCAACAAGCATTCCCACTAGAATGACTACTGGCCCTAAAGGCGGTTAGAACTGAGTCGTGACTCCCACTAGTCCAGCCTATTCCTACGTGGTGAATTGCTTAGGACAGACTGCCAGTCTCTGTTGCCAAGGCTCTGGTGATACTCCCCCAGAAACCTTGCTCAAGACTGCCTCAGGCTTAGATGCTGAATCTACAGCCTGACTCTAAACAGCAGAGGCTGGAGATGTGCGTCTGCACAGCCTCGCTCCAAACTCCAGACTCCAGACTGAAACTTTCTCTGACAGGACTTCTACTCTGCCAGCTCCAACTCCTCCCCTTCTACTCTAGCCAATCACAGCCTCTACACTGTATCTAGACACAAGCCTGCAAGGCCACGCCCCCTTGCTCTGGCTTTCCCTTCCCTTAATGGTTGCTGGCTGCAACCACCTCTCCAAGATGGATGCCAGCACAACCAAAACAGGATTTCTAAACCCCTTCTAAGCAGGCCTCGGCCCTGCTTAAGGCAGGTGAGTCCTTACACCTCCCCAATTCAGGTTATTTGCTGAATGAAACAGGGTTCTCTACTCTGCTTTCTGAGGCAAAGGAATTAGTCTTTACCTCCCCAACTAATCCCTGCATTCTAATCCCCTCCAGTGCTAACCTACCCTGGAGCATAGAAATACAGTCAAATTTACATTTGCAAATCATAACTAACATGCAATATCTAACAGATATCACCAGTATTACATATATATATATACATCATACATACAATTGTAACCCTTCTGTAAATAAAAACAGGTTAGGTATACAAAACATGCTATATATATAATACATTATCTGAACCTTAATCCATTAACTAGCCTTGTCAAGGCCTCAGTTCTCAAAACAAAAGGTTAACCAAAATCAATATTAATAACCCTGGGGTGCCTAGCCCCATCGGATTACTAACTACCTTTAGGTTATAAATTTGCAACCCTTAAAGTCTTGGAGGTCTTAACTCCAACTTTAAGATGCACCTAGGTCATATGTTTTCCATCTACCTAGTTTGTCCACCAACGTGGCAATCTGGCTTGGACTTTCCAACAAACTGTTGGAATGGTGTTTTGTTTCTACAGCTGGGACTTCCTCCCCCTTTAAAACACAAGCTCCTTCGTAGATTTGGATGTAACACAACACTCAGCTGTTTTCTCTCTCTGCAGCAGTAAGGTTGTATCTTTGTTCTTCTAGTACAGTCACGTCACTCTCTCTATTTACCTTCCCCCCCTCCTAACAGAGATACATTTCCCTCTGCCAGTGGGATAAACTGTGTGTTTGCCTGGCTACTAGAGACACTAGATGTTAACACAGTCCCATCAGCTTCTCTAGAAATTATATGGTCCACTTCAGAGTCTTTGGCTACCACAGTGTATGGTCCCTCCCAGGCCACTTCTAATTTTCTCTTTGGCCTGGGTTTCAGAACCAACACCTGGTCTCCCACAGCAAAAGTTCGTGGTCTTGCTTGTAGATCAGCCAGCTCTTTCTGGCGCTGCTGGGCAGTAGTCAGATTCTCTGCAGCACAGTCTCTGATGACCTAGTGTAAGCAACCAGGAGAACTAATAAACAATGATAATGGTATATTTATATTTTTTGTGTATATCACCAAACATATAAATGCGACATGCAATGCAGTATCTCGGAGCACAAGTAAATAATCTAATAGAAACCCTACATGGGTTAAAGAGACGCTAACATAATCAATATCTCTAAATAGAGAGTCCCATAAGAGAGTTCCTTCGCAAATGATATAATAAAGTCCACCTTCTTCAAGAAGAGAAAATATAAGGAATAATGTCCAATAACAAGCGGAGTACTCTCACAGCGGCCGACGATCTCGTGGATGCGTGCGCTGAATCGGTTCGCCGTTTGAAGGCTTTTTCTAGACCGGGGACGTCTTTAGGCACTCCAAAGTATTAGCAACAAATCTACACAATATATACAATACAATGCATCAAAATGGGTAAATTTTCCCCACAAAGCGACCCCGTACGAGGAGAGAAATAGGCAGCATTCGTACCTTAGTTCATCAAGGGAAAATCACATAGAGGCATCAGGCCTTCTTTGGTCAGATCATGGACAATACAATGTGGAACAGGGGGAAGTTTATAGTCATGAGATTAACATCAAATGTAAACAGCTGAGTACTACACAAGGAGCTCGCTAACCGATAAATGATCATTGAGGCCTTTTGGCGACTCGCAGGAAAGGCGTATTATCCAATCTCGTTTTAATTGTAAAAATCTGTGTTTTGCATCCATTGAAGGTTTGGGTTCTACCTTATCCAAAACCATTACAGTGAACGCCTCATGGTGATGTTGTTTGCTAACAAAGTGAGAGTACAGTCTGGAATTATCACATCCTGTGCGAAATCTAGATCTATGTTCCTGTACTTTTTTTCGAATCTCGCACCTGCTTTCGCCCACATAAATGTCCCCGCAAATACATTTTAAATAATACACGATATTACTAGACCCACAGGTGGACCAGGTATTGACTTTGAACCTTCGGTGGTTGTAAGGGCTGATTATGTGATCTGCTGGATCAATTAAATGGCATATAGTGCACCTGCCACATTTATGGGTAAATTGCTTGATAGTTTTCTCTACCTGTTTGATGCTGTGATCAGAGTGAATGACCAAGCTTTTTATGTTGGCAGTGCGTTTGTATGCAATCAATGGGGTTTTTTTGAGCCCAGGAATGGACTGCACCAGGGGCCAAAATCTATTGACAATAGAGGAGATTTTGCGAGCATGGGAAGTATATGTGAGCGGCCAGACTATTCTGTCTTCAACAGGTTTACTTTTATCCATGAATAAAGATAAAGATGGTTTTGGATAAGGTAGAACCCAAACCTTCAATGGATGTAAAACGCAGATTATTACAATTAGAACGCGATTGGATAATCCGCCTTTCCTGCGAGTCGCCAAAAGGCCTCAATGATCATTTATCGGTTAGCGAGCTCCTTGTGTAGTACTCAGCTGTTTACATTTGATGTTAATCTCATGACTATAAACTTTCCCCTGTTCCACATTGTATTGTCCATGATCTGACCAAAGAAGGCTTGATGCCTCTATGTGATTTTCCCTTGATGAACTAAAGTACGAATGCTGCCTATTTCTCTCCTCGTACGGGGTCGCTTTGTGGGGAAAATTTACCCATTTTGATGCATTGTATTGTATATATTGTCTAGATTTGTTGCTAATACTTTGGAGCGCCTAAAGACGTCCCCGGTCTAGAAAAAGCCTTCAAACGGTGAAACGATTCAGCGCACGCATCCACGAGATCGTCGGCCGCTGTGAGAGTACTCCGCTTGTTATTGGACATTATTCCTTATTTTTTCTCTTCTTGAAGAAGGTGGACATTATTATATCATTTGCGAAGGAACTCTCTTATGGGACTCTCTATTTAGAGATATTGATTATGTTGGCGTCTCTTTAACCCATGTAGGGTTTCTATTAGGTTATTTACTTGTGCTCCGAGATACTGCATTGCATGTCGCATTTATATGTTTGGTGATATACACAAAAAATATAAATATACCATTATCATTGTTTATTAGTTCTCCTCGTTGCTTACATTATTACAAGCAACCCCGCACTACTTTTGACTTGCAGTCTCTGATGACCGACAGATGTCCTCTCAGATCTTCGAGGTAGCTGACAACGTCCTTGTCCGCGATCTCCTCCTGTCCCGTCCAGGTCTCCCGTAAGATGTCCAGGGGTCCTCTGGGCACTCTTCCATACAACAGCTGGAACGGACTGAAGCGTGTACTCTCCTGCAGCACCTCACGATAAGCAAACAGCAAATGCTGGATCTTTCTGTCCCAGTTGTTGGGATTCTTGTGGACATAAGTTCTCAGCATGTGGTTCAGCGTCGAAGTGAACCTCTCCGTGAGACCATTCGCCTGCGGGTGGTACGGTGTGGTGGTCAGGTGTTTTATGCCACACGCCCGGAACATTTCTTTCATCATATGAGACATAAATGTGGTTCCTAAATCGGTGACGATTGCCTTAGGAAACCCCACTCGCGCAAACAGGTTCAAAAGTGCGGCTGCTACAGTCTTGGTATCAGTCTCTTTCAAGGGAATCGCCTCCGGATATCGGGTGGCGAAATCCACAGCCGTTAACAAATATCAATGTCCATCCCGGGTCACTGGTGTCATCGGCCCAAGGATATCGATGCCCACTTTGTCGAATGGGGTGGACACGACGGGGATGGGTTGTAGGAGCCCCTTGGTTTTATCTTGGGCTTTCCCTACAAATTGGCATGCCTCACACGTTCTACAGAAGGCAGCCACATCTTGTCCCATCTTCGGCCAGAAGAAACGACTACGGATTCTCTCCTTGGTCTTCTTAATGCCAAGATGTCCACTAAATGGCACATCATGGGCTAACTTGAGGATTTTATCTCTAAACTGTTGAGGTACCACCAGCTGTGTGGTCTCCTCATACAGGGTAGGGCCTTTCTTTTGTCGGGCCACCCTAAACAGCTTGTTCCCTATGGTTTTAATAACAGCAGGGTTGGCCTCTGTGGGTCAAGCCTCTTCTGGGCTGAGTTCCCTCCACATTTCTCTTAGGCTCTCATCCTCTTGCTGATACCTCAAGAATTCCACAGGGTGGCTTACATTAGGCATCACTGGGAACTCTTCAGCACTGCTCTGAGGAGAGCTTTTTGCTGTTTGTGAGGTGAAATTAGCCTCCTCACGTTTTCCCGCCTTTTCTGACTGGATTCTGGTAATGGCATTAATTCTCTTACAATGCTCTCTTAAGTCATTACCAATCAACAGGGGGACTTCCAGGCTTGGGAGAACCCCCACTGTCCAATCTCCCTCATACTTTCGATAGTGGACCGGGATAGTGGCGATGTCCACTTTGAAAATTGGTCCATAGATTCCCTTAATGCGCCACCTTCCACCAGGAATCATCTGGCCCTCTTTAACAAGCTGGGGCTGAACCAGGCACACGTCAGCCCCACTATCTCTCATACCAAGTAACCTTTTGTGATTAACTTGGATTTCTTCAAGATAATCTTCATTGATCTTCCGATCCACACTCCATACCCGCATAACTCTGGGTATGTGTTCCCGGAGTGGGATCCTCTGTCTGAGGTAATCTGGCAACTACCTTGACAGCTTTTGGCGGGGAAACTGGCCTCTTATTCGCTAACTTTGGGCAAACTGCCCGAACATGGCCTGGCGTTTGGCAGTAAAAACAGACTGGTCTCTGGCTGACTGGACCCGAGCTGGCGTCCACTCTCTTAGGGCCCTGACTAGCTCTGTCAGGCTTCCCTTTCTGGACCCACTCTCTTGGTCTCTTGACCATCAGGGAGCTAACCTCTAGATCTTCCTCCAACTGATCCAGTGTCTCAGCTACTTCTGACACAGTCTTAATTTTCTTGTCCCTGATGTACCATCGCATTTGTGCAGGTATCAGTTGATGAAACTGCTCCATGCACATTAAATGCCTCAGGTCATTGAAGGTCTCTACCTTGCTGCCCTCCAGCCATTGAGTAAAGGCTTTCTCCAGCCTAGACCCTAACTGCGAATACGTTTCCCCAGACTTTCTCTTTAGCTCTCGGAAAGTCTTCCGGCTCTGCTCAGCCATCAGCCCAAATCTGAGCTTAACTCGCTCCTTAAAAATGGCATAATTGCCACACTCGGAATCCCTCAGATCCCCATAGATCTCGCTCAATTCCGCACATATCAGGGGCCTGAGATGTGCCATCTTCCTATCATCAGGCACCCCAAAATCCATACACGCTCTATCAAAGCTGGCTAAAAAGGCTTTTACGTCGTCGCCTTTGGTATAGCGAGGGAAAAGCTTCATCTTGGATGACAGTGAACCACTCTGTCCAGCCTCTGAAGTACGGGATGCATTCTCTCTCCCACTAAGTTGTAACTCAAGCATCCTTTCTTCATGAGCCATTCTCCTTTCCTCCCTCTCTCTTTCCCTCTCAGCCTCTTGAGCCCTTTGCTCTGCCTCAAAAGCCATTCTTTTATCCTCTTTCTCTCTTTCCCTCTCAGCCTCAAGAGCCTGTTGTTCTTCCTCAAAAGCCATTCGCTTTTCCTCTCTCTCAGCCTCTTTCTCTCGCTCCGAAGCCTCAAATTTCAACATGTCAAACTCCAATTGTTTTTGTCGGAGTGCCTCTGAGGTACTAATGGCTTCCCCCACATTCTCTCCCTCAGGCTGACATTCCTCCCCACTTCCTTCACCAGTGGAGATATTCCTTCTTCCCCTTGGTGGAGCCATAGTGGTGTATGTGTGTTGTTTTGGTGGCAACTCCTGAAGTAAATTGTTTCCCTCAGAGTCTTGGCACAGCTTTTCCTCAGAGTTTTCCCTCAGAGTATTTTGGAGGGAAACTCTGGCTGACTGGATTTTGTGGTCTTGATCGAATCCAACCGCTGTACACCAATTAATATGTGACGATCTCGGTCACGAAAATTGACTAATTTGACACTCCCGGTAGACTGCCACCAACCTAATGGGTCATTAGGATTTACTTTCCAATTAAACTCTAATTAAATGAAGTGTCTGTAGCGTTTGGCCTTTCCAACAACCCACCACCAAGAATGTAAACTGAGGAGACCGAAAGATGACTGAGGCTTCTTTAAAAGTTAATAATAAAAGTGTTTATTAACTACAACAAGGCTATCAAAATAGGCACAGATCGTATTGGTTCTTCTGAGAGGCAACTGGCGTACGGTTACAACAATGATAGACTTAGAACAGCGTGATGGTTGCAAGATTTACTATATATGTGCTAGAGCGTAGAGGTTACTTAATTAAAAGGCTATTAAATCTTCTTGAGATGTTTCGTTCAGTTCCACAGACAGTACTGAGACTTGTCTCCCAACTCCCACCTAATAGTTCCACTAGCTGGTTGTTGTTCTAAACTTCTGGAACATCTAAACCCTTAGATCGTTCCCTGAGTCTGGCTACTACTGGGTTACTCGTAACCCACACAGTCTAAGAGTCCACTACCTGTCACTCTATCTCAAGAGATGACCAGGTAACCCAATTGCCTATCACAAGAACAGTTCTAAATGGCACTCTTCCAACAAGCGTTTATTTTATTTATTTATTTATTTATTATTCGGGCTTCTATGCCGCCGACTCCCTGAGGCTCGCGGCGGCTTACAGGAGCCGAAGGGCACAGTAAAATACAGGCAATAAGCAGTTAAAAACAATTAAAAACAACAGCAGTATAGTAATTAATAACACAGTTAACACAATGAACAGCACATCATCCTCAGAAGAACGAATAGATGGCGGGGCATGGGCAGGACTTACTCACCAAAGGCCTGCTTAAACAGGTATGTTTTACAGGCCCGTCTAAACGGGAGCAAGTTCTTCAAAGCCCGTATTCCGGCCGGGAGGGCGTTCCACAGCGTAGGTGCTATGACAGAGAACGCCCTCCGGCAGGTAGCAGTCAGCCTTGCGAGTTTAGCTGAAGGTATCTCCAGGAGATTGGAGTCCTCAGACCGAAGTGATCTCGGAGGGCAATATGGGGTGAGACGGTCCTCAAATACGCTGGCCCCAGGCCGTGTAAGGCCTTAAAGGTGAGGACCAACACTTTGAAGGTGATCCGGTGCTCAATTGGCAGCCAGTGCAGATCCTGCAAAACAGGTGTTATGTGGGCGCCAGCTGGCGTGCCAGACAGGAGCCGGGCGGCAGTGTTCTGCACTAGCCTGAGCTTCCGGGTCACTGACAGAGGAAGGCCAACGTAGAGCACGTTGCAGTAATCCAGCCTTGAGATGACTGTGGCTTGGATCACCGTGGCCAGATCGTTCCGGGAGAGATAGGGGGCCAGCCTCCTTGCCTGTCGCAGATGAAAAAGCGATCTTGCTGACCGCAGAGACCTGGGCCTCCATGGTCAGCTGGGAGTCCAAATGGACCCCCAGGCTCTTTACGGAAGGCGATGGGCATAACACCGCACCGTCCAGGCTCGGAAGCTGGACATTAACATCACCCGGGCGACCCAGCCACAAGATCTCCGTCTTCGCCAGATTCACCCTCAACCTACTGGCTCGCAGCCATCCAGTAACGGCTTCGAGGCAGTGTTGGAAATTATCGGGGACAGAACCCGGCCTGCCCTCCATCCTCAGAATGAGCGTTCCCACTAGAATGACTACTGGCCCTAAGGGCGGTCAGAACTGAGTCGTTACTCCCACTAGTCCAGCCTATTCCTACGTGGTGAATTGCTTAGGACAGACTGTCAGTCTCTCTTGCCAAGGCTCTGGTGAAACTCCCCCAGAAACCTTGCTCAAGACTGCCTCAGGCTTAGATGCTGAATCTACAGCCTGACTCTAAACAGCAGAGGCTGGAGATGTGCGTCTGCACAGCCTCGCTCCAAACTCCAGACTCTAGACTGAAACTTTCTCTGACAGGACTTCTACTCTGCCAGCTCCAACTCCTCCCCTTCTACTCTAGCCAATCACAGCCTCTACACTGTATCTAGGCACAAGCCTGCAAGGCCACGCCCCCTTGCTCTGGCTTTCCCTTCCCTTAATGGTTGCTGGCTGCAGCCACCTCTCCAAGATGGATGCCAGCAGAACCAAAACAGGATTTCTAAACCCCTTCTAAGCAGGCCTTGGCCCTGCTTAAGGCAGGTGAGTCCTTACACACGGGCTTCATTAACGAAGCAATTCCAAATTTCGTTAATTTTTACGAATTAATTTCAAAAATTTCAAAGAAATTTTCGTAAGCACATCAGATACAAAGTGCCAGTGCCCCCTACATCCGCAACGAGTTTTGAACCATTTTTTTCTTGGTCAAACCAGGCCTAGTAACTACTACTGTTAAAAAATGAATGGAACCTTTTCTGACTCTGGAATCTTGCAGAGTAGCATCAGGTATTAAAAGCAGAACTTGGAAAAGAACATTTGCACAGGTTGCCTGGGTTCTGTGCAGCAAGAAAGGTGGTTGTATATTAATAAAATAATAAACAAACAAACTTCCAGAATGAGGAAAAGCATTCCAGGAAAGACCTGAATGCATTTTTTCACTGAAAGCAAAGGTCACTATCTAAATTGAGATGGACAGTCCATTGATACTAATTGATTCTCCAGAACTATACGCTACATGAATTGTGCGGTTGGCAACCAGTTGGGTTTCTTTTTAATTAAGAAAGTTGTGCATGGATCTGTTTGTTAAAACAGGCTCCTGCTGTTTTGGCCCTTTTGGCCAACCATAATAGCACAGGTCCCGTTGCCACAGGGCAGCCAAAATTACTTTTTTCTTTTGGCTTCATGTGGAACACAGAGAAGCAGCTGAATGCCCACATGAGGTTTCCTTGTGACTCCTGCCTGTTAAGCCAATCAGAACAGAAGAAAGCCATGACGTATCTTTCAGCCAAGCTGGGCTTCCATTTTTCTGTTGTGATCAGGCTTCTGTGAGAGACAGATTGGTGATCTAAAATCTCAGTGCCAATCTCAACTCTACATGGCTTCGCATGCTTTGTGACTCAAATAGCAATAAATAAACAGTTTACTTTTTACACATTTTAGAAATACCACTGATGGTGATTTTCACATGAGGCAAGCTTCAAACGTAGGGTAGAGGGCATATGTTACCATTTTTAAGCCACCATAAAATGAGGAGGAAATTAAAATATTTTATTCCGATCAAATTTGGGAGACTCCCAAAACAAATCTGGGGGTCCGCTGAAATATGGACAGTGAAAATGAAATGGGCATACCCCTATTAATTAATACCAAGGTGAGATTATTTTCATTGGGACCATATTCTACAGAAACTGTAAAGCAGAGCTTCTCAAATTGTGCTTCTCCAGATGTTTTGGACTTGAGTTCCCACAATTCCTAACAGCTGGTAAACTGGCTGGGATTTCTGGGAGCTGAAATCCAAAACACCTAGAGGAGCACAGTTTGAGAAATACTGCTGTAAACTCATTTTTTATTCCCCCAATGTTGTCCAACAAATTTCTACCATACCCTACAGCGCAGCTTAAAAATCAGGGAAATATTCCAATTAGTGATAATGTATGTGTTAGTGTGTGTGTGCATGCGTGTAAGTGATTTCATCAAGATCTTGACTGGGGAGTCAAAGGTAAAATCGCCCATCTCTGTGGTCTCAATGAAAATTAGGTTTAATTTTTTTAAAATCACAAATACCATCTTTGTTAAATGACATATTAATATAATATCTAATTTTGCCTGCCTTCAAAACACTGCATCAACTTCTTATAGATATCTAAAAACACTGTGGAAAAATAGGAAATTTCTGTGGAGGTTCAAGGTCATCTTGTAGATGTCCTGACTTTGCAAAAATCTGAGTTTTGTAGATGTAAATGTCCTGACCTTGAAAAAGTCTGAATTTTCATGTGTTATTGCTATCTCAATTTGGCAATTCTATTGGTGCCAGCTTCTTACATTACCTCACTACTGTTTCCTGTTCTCCCTTCCAGCAGGCTGACATCAAATTTAATTCAACTTCATCAGTCCTTTGAGAAATCATCTCTGAAATAAATATAACGTATGTGACTCATATTGTACCATATTCCTTGGCCACAGAAGGGGTAGGGCTTCTGTCTAAACCATATTTCTACTCATTTATGTCAAACACAGAAAATAAATTGGGCTTTTGCTTTGAATTGTCCACCTCAAGAGGCATATGGAAGCCTTTACTGGAACTGTGGATATTTTTCATGTTTGAAATACCCATGTTAGGAGACCTGGTAATCAGATGAGAGATATAAAGGATATAAATATTGAACTTCATCCTTTCCCCAATGAATTTGAGTTGTTTTTTTATCTCCAGACTTTTCCCTTAATGTCTTGCTAGTTGTGAAAATTTCATCCTAATTTGCATTTAGTAGTCAATGTTCTAAATAACACTGATCTTCAATCGGAAGATTCAGACTGCCAACCTGCCAAGACCAGGTTGGCATTCATATCTCTGGTATGAAGGAGCAAAAAAAGAAAACCAATTTGGAGACCACTTTATAAGATCATCCATATTAAAAAATATGGGAGAAATATAAAACAAAATTATACAAAAATACATGCCTGTGGCTATCACCCCTTGAAGCGGGCCAAAGAAGATGTATGGGATGGTATGATTGGCCAAGACATAGAGAGATATTAAAAAGTGAAGGAGGATAATTTATAATAAAGACACAACAAATTAAGGAAAAATTAAAAAAGATAAAGATTTGTAAAGGAACATAACTTCTGGGATTTAATAATGAAATCAGAAAAGAAATTGATAACAAAAATATATAAGAAGTTGTTGGGCCTGTGTCCTCAGCAGGGATTGTGGGATCTACTGTGCAAAGGGATTGTGGGATCCACAGTGCATGACGGAGATGAAACTCTGGCAAAGGCATTGCTTATAAGATAGGAAAATGGATCGGGAGACTGCTCTATGTATCAGCTTCCAAAAGCATGCATTCCTGTCAAATAAACACACCACATTTGACAGGTGATCGTGTACCCAGGTGTGTAGTCTTACAAAGCCTGTCTGTTTTTGGAATTTTTGAAAACTTGAAAAATGTCAAAGTTCCAAATCTTTCTTATCTTCCTTCCTCCTGGGACATAATTTGGTATTTCAGTTTCAGTTGACCTTTTAGGGGATGAATCATTGTTGATATTGACCACAGTTATAGACATTAATACATCCCTCAATACAACTATACACTCTCAGAAAGTTAAATAAACAAAAAGCCTTTGAAAATGTCAATGCAATGGATTAGATTTTTTTAAAAAAACATCCCTCACAACTTTTAACTCTCATTTTAATGGACTGTATGCAAAATAAATAAATAAACAAATGCATATGGGAGTCACTGAATTGTGTAACCTTTTGCACAAACATAAGAATGAAGTCTATTATACAAAGAATTAAATACTTTACTAATACTTGTTTTTTTATAAATTCTTCAGAATTTGTGACATTTTGAAGACTATTCTACACAAAATCCACATCATTTTCTGAACAAGTAACAACATTTTCTGTACAAAAATATTACACAAAAGGTGTTTTTACTTGAACCACATATATATCTCCACACATACAGTATGAAACATCTATGTGAAATTGTTGCATTTTCCATGTCCCCAGGATCAGGCAAGTAGACAGCAACATTTTACAAAACATTTGAGGAGGAATTAGCTCTGTCCTTATACAAGTTAATGAACATTAGTAACTGAACAAAAAAAATATACTGGAAATGTGAAATGAAGCAATAATAACATTAATTCCAAAAGCAGATAGAAGCAGCACTCTGGTTCAAAATGACAGACCCATTACACTAGTAAAAGTGGATTACATTTTTTCAAGTATATTGACAGAAAGACTTCAGAAAATCCCACAAAGCTGGATTCATGAAGACAAAACAGGGGTGTTTTCTTGGCCGGGTAGACAAATAAAAGACAATTTGAGAGCAGTATTTAATATAACAGATTATATACCAAAGCACAAAAATAACAAGGAGCAATAATGTTTTTAGACAACAAAAAGGCACTTGACAGCATCTCTTGGACCTTTATAGACGATTTTCTATTGACAATAGAATGTGGTGAACAATTTAGAAATAGTATTAAGGTGATTTATTCAGAAGAAACTTCCATTTTTTTTTTGTTGGGAAAAATGAAGATCTTCCAAGAAAAATAGAAATTCAAAAAGATGTAAGACACCACCCGGAAGCCTTGGCAAGACAAATTAGAACTAGTGACAACAAAAAAGGCATAACAATAAAAAAAGAAATTTACAAAATTAGACTGATTGCAGACAATATTGTGATACTAGGTCATAATCCGTCAAAGAATATACCAAGGGTTCTAGAAATAATTAAAGAATTTTGGAAAGTCATGGACTTATCCATAAACAGAGACAAAGTTGTTCTCACAAAGTCTTCTACAGAGAAATACCTGAATGGACTAAACCACAAGAAGTGTTTCCACAATTAAGAACAACTGAGAGAAAATATT